>VXBA01002045.1:0-189523 GCA_013399895.1 Serilophus lunatus
GTTTGAGGACCCCTGCTTTAAGGAATGGCTAAATCCAAGTAATAATTAGAAGCATAATGTAACCAAAAATTGTAGGTGCATGAATTGACTAAACACTAGCAAAAAAACCCCAAACCTAAAGCAACTTGTGGGTGAAGAAGCTCTGGTTCCTGACTTCCAGCAGAAACTTTATTCTAAGAGATTATATACCTGGACCAGATCAGGCTCTTCTGTATGAATTTCTGAAAATCAAAAGTTGATTTTTTTTTTCTTTTTGTAATGGGGAAAGAAAATAATGGGTAGTTGCAATACCACAGGACAGAGATATTGCATGTAGTTGAAACATGCAAGGTCTCGAAGACAAACTAAAAGATGCCATCTCCACTGCTCACAGAGCAGGGAAACAGCAGCAGAAAGAATTTATGTCTCTATCCCAGCCTCTAATTAGCTGTCATAGGAAAAAATAAAGAAGAAAGGACCAAAGAAAATCAGACTCAAACACTATAAGCTGCTTTGCAAACTATGAGAAAGACTGTATTTATTTCATTGTGAAAAGTGTGCCATTCTTCAGATAGTTAAATTATTGAAAGGACCATGTGAAGCTATGCATAATTTCATATGTGTTCTCTACCTAGAAATTAATCAAAAAAAAAGAAGCCTTACCTTTTAACATGAAAAGTTCAAGTAATACTTGATAACAGACTTACACATTCACATTTGAATGTTCAGATGGCTAGTGATAGCTATAAAAGGCATGGAAGAATCACCATTTTATGTGGTTTGCTGTACAGTCATAAAGGGAAGATGTGGCAGCTGCAACATTTTGCACTCTTGGCATGGTATTTCACAATTTTCATATAGCTGCATAAAGGAAACAAAAAAAAATGGGAGAAAAGTCATAGTTGAAAAGGTAAAAACACTTTTTAGAAGTGTGTATTTCATGGTTGCTCATATTTTACTCAAAATGTTGCCACAGCTCTCAGTAGTAAATAATTCCTATCTCTCTGCAAAGCAGACAATTTTCCTGCAATTTCAGAGAGGGTGGGAGAGTTTAGTGCTCTGGTCTGGAATCCAGATTAGTAGGGTTTTTCTGCAGGTTCAAAGCTGTGACCTTAAACAAGTAATTTCTTCCTCTCCCTCAACAGGGCCATTCTTTTCCCTTTGCTTGTAACTTCTTGACCATTTATGGTGCTTCATTCATCCATGAACAGCTGTCAGTTTGCCTGCATTCCTTCCCTCCCGTCATTGGATCATTCGAGGGTTTTTTCCTAATCGTACCTAATTGGCTGTTTAAAATATATAATCCTCTTCAGAAGACTACTGTAGCAGAGGCTTCCAGGAATGTGTGCACTTGTGGTAACGAAGGTCTTTGGCATGAAAGCTTCTGCCTGATTCCAACCCTCCCCACATCAATAGAAACATTTTGAAGAAATCACAGGCAGCTTCCAAAAATCTTCTATAGCATTGCATTTCCTCTTGAAAATAATGGTGGCTGAAGAGTGAGGTGTAGGTCTGGACTGATCCTTTGGAGAAGCTTATGTGATATAACAACAAACTGAATTAATAGTCATATTAAATTACTGAACTTCAGTCTAAACCATTTACAAGGTGCATAGTTTAAATAACTTTATCAAAAACTAGAAATTAAATAAATTTTTACAAGAAACCTCATGACAATCATTGGTGCTTTTTCTTGCCCAAAGACTGAAAGATATGATGCCACAATCTACTGAAGTCTTTAATCAATGAAGAGGAAGAGACAAGGTGAGGAGAGGAGAAAAGAACAAGAATTACAGTAGAATTAAGATTCCTAACCTGCTAAAGACCAAATAGCTACTGTTGGAAAAGGGATATCTTCTATAATAACCACATTTATTATGCATTACTAGTAAAATCCTGACAGATTTATCAAGTCATTATACAGAAACCCTACCACCAGTGCTTGCTCACATACCAAAAACCCACAATCTAAGATTGCATGTTTGGGCATTCATTGGATAAGAGTATTCCAGTGTCAAAGATAGGTGAAAAAAAGAGAAGAGATTAAAAGAAGGAATCTTCTAATAACGTGAGAAGAGCCAGGTGTATCTGCAATTCTTGACAACTGCATTATTTCCATCATTATCTTGACATTACCCTATAAGCTCCCTAAAAATACCGTGGAAAAAGGATACCTCAGAATCCACTGATCTTATCAAATGACGAGTTTTAATTGCATAAACCAACGTTCTCCTCCTCACTTTCTCTCTTTACAAAAGATCCTATCAGACTTGAATTACTCAGGTCAGAAACAGGGCAGTAGTATGGAATACAACAACTTTAAACACAAATTAGTTTAAAATTTAACTGAAATAATGTAAGTTTTTGAACTGACTTCTATGGAGCTGGGTGGACCTTAAACAATGTGGGTGGAAAATGATGGTTGTTTTTTGAAGGAAAGGTTATGATGTGCAACATCTGGTTTACCCAAGACTAAGTGCCAATAAATACCATAAAATGAAGAATTTATCATAGCCCTCCACACTCATGCTGGAGACGTGAAATTTATCATAGACCTCCCTGTTATTTACCTCAGTAGAAGAAGCACAGTGCTAAAAAGCAAGAACAAATAAACAAACCCACCAACCCACCAGC
This sequence comes from Serilophus lunatus, assembly GCA_013399895.1. Lineage (NCBI taxonomy): Eukaryota > Metazoa > Chordata > Aves > Passeriformes > Eurylaimidae > Serilophus > Serilophus lunatus. Next base: position 2,614 of record VXBA01002045.1, read on the forward strand.
TCACAAAGCTGTCAAACAAACTGAACCAAGAGATGAAGGCAGTGAGACCTCACTGAGAATCATGACACAGTCAGCATGGTAGAAACAGTGGCCCTGGTTCACAGCTCACATATCTGACTCTATGTGTCCAAGTCAGTGGAGACCTGGGAACATTATCTCCCAACCTTTGCTGCTCATTTATTCGATTTGCACCATAACAGCAGAGAACAAAGGCAAAGCAAATTAGGGTTCCTGCAGAGTTTATTAATAAAGTGTAGTTGGATGCCATTTCCAGGTCACAGAATTCAACCTAAGTAGGTCTGTACTTAATTTCCTTGCTGAATTTGCTCAAAGTCTTCCTTAGTGCTGTGCTCACCAGCTACAGCTCACACTGCAACTAACTAAGAAATCTCACAGGTGTGTTCCAAAAATGAAGTCCTAATGGAGAATTTGAATAAACTGACCTGAAACAGAGTCATCAGTTTCATCAGCCTCTCTCAGGGAGTTTCTAAGCAGTCAGAAGCAAGGAAATTTTTTTTCATGCTGGCTGCTATAAGCAAAAAAGAGGTGTAGGACAGTAAAAAAAAAGAAAATGGACAAATGTCCTGATTTCTGCTGAGATAGAGTTGATTTTCTCCTTAGTATCTGATACAGTATTGTGACTTGGATTTAGGCTGAGAATAATGTTGATAACACAATGATATTTTAGGTTTTGCTGAGCAGCAGTTACGCTACATCAAGCTTCTTATACTGCCCTGCATAAGAATTTGGGACGGTATTCAGCCAGGACAGCTGACCCCAGCTGACCCAAGGGATATTCCATACCCCATGGCACCATGCTGAACAACAAAACTATGACGAGTTGGCCAAGATATGCCATTTTCTGCTCAGGACAGAGGTGGGAATCAGTCATCAGGTGATGAACAATTGCATTGTGAATTCTTGTCTTGTATATTCTTTTATCATTATTGTACTTTCCCCTTCCTTTTCCATCCTATTAAACTGTTTTTAATCTCATTCCATGAGTTTTACCTCTAAAACTGGGGCATCAGACTTGTCACTCAAAAGCTCCCAATTTTTCTGTGTTTCACAAAAGAAGTTTAAATTTTCAGTGAAACATGTCTGTTTTTTCCTAGAGTTAGAGCTAACCAGTGTCTTTTATCAGGACACTCTTCATTCACTTTACCTATGCCATCTGAACCAGAAAGGCCAGAGAGTTCTTGAAACTGTCTATCTCTAAAGGATTTTCCTGAAGAAACCTAGACAGGTGGAAAAGAAATTCAATGCTCCTAAGTTTTTTTTTTAAAAAAACAAAGCACTTGCTACATGCTAGGACAGAAATTTTTGACTGGATTGACCAGGGAAAAATGATCCACAAGGAGCATTCAGACATTGAACCCAGATAGATAATCCAAATAACTCTAATAAAGCAGCTGTTGTTGGCACTACCAAAGTTTACATAGCAATTTATGATAGTGTGATGTTTCAGTATAGTATTGCTTAGTAGCAATTAGTTTTATTTGGAGTGATTAGGTGTTCAGTTACTTACAGAGGCCCATAGTGTTAGAAACCATTCAAAGTTTGTTTGCAAATTTCTGCTTTGAAATGCCTTTGAGTATTTCAGATACTTCTTGCAATCCAAAATCCAGAGGAAAAAAATGCTTGAAATAGGAAATATCGGACATATTATAACACATAAGCTAAGGCCAAGTTCTCTAAAACAAATTACCTAAATGTCAATGCTCTGCCCACTTACCAAAGCAGAATTGGTTCAAGCCAGAGCTGCAGCACTGATGCAGCTCCACCTGAAAAGCGTCTCTGGAGGGCATGCAGAGATGTCAGCGACAGGTAGACAAACAAAAAGTCATCTCTCTTTTCCTATACACAGACTCCTTCCATCCTGACATCCTGATCTATTGGGAGAAAAATCATCTGCCCATCCAGATTAGGCTCTGTTTGTGCAAAAAGCTTGTGGGGTCTGCACAGATACAATGGAGACTGTGCTAGTACAGTGGATCCTGACTGTCTCTCCAGGTAGGATACTAGCCAAAAAACCCTCAGTGCAACAGCAGCAGCATTCCATTAACATCACCAGCTGTACAAGAGGGTTGCGCATTTTCCTGTGGAGAACTTTTATATACAATACAGTTCCCCAAAACCAAGGGTGTTTTCATTGTCCCATTAATAAAACCTTAAATATCAATTGCTCAGGTATTGATGCTTAAAGAAATGTGACATTGAATTGTCAAAATTTTAATATCCAAGTGACAGAAAGATACTTTTCCAGTTATACACACACATTTTGATGGAACTGCATACACTTCTGGAGCAGAAGCCCTTCCCTTAGCTAAACAAGGTATGAATTAATAAGATTAACATGGTGTTACTCCTTTGCCCTTGTATGCCACTTATGGATAGTATACAGCACGAGATATACTTCAGTCCTCTGCATGTTAATTCCAGATCACAGTTTAATTAGTCCATGCATAATATATATGAGAGATCTCTATTTCTGATGTGATTGCTTTTGTGTTGGGGGCTTAATTCAAGAATCACTTCTTGCATCTCTGTTCTTGGGATGGAAAGACCTAGCAAAGGCACTGCATACTTTGTAAGTCTCTTGCTAGCAATGAGATGAGAAGCAGCAGTACCATGACCTTCCACCTTAAACTCCCAGCTCCCCAAACCACTCTTAAAAGTTTCAGCCAGTCTGTGTTGTGTAGCTACACATAGACACTGATCTTGAGTGATTTTGGTGATTTCTTTTCCAGCATTTAAAGTCAAAATTGTTTGCAACACAAACTTTGGACTACAGCTGAAGACCGACTGATTAATTTACAACGAAGTTAAGTTTTTGTGTGTTACACAGAAAATTGTATGCACTAACACTGAAGCTTTAAAATGTTTTACAGAGAATATTTTCAAAAATCAATTGGCAGCATCTTCTGAGTAAGCTACAAAATGCTTACAAATATACAAATAGTATTTTACTGGTCTGCCGTTCATAATTTGTATCTTTTGTCTTGTATAAAGACAGTCTCCTGACCTTGTAGTAATTAGGATTAAGACTTTAACTTATTCAAATTACTATTATTTAGGCTTAAAAATAAAAGGTAATATCACTCATTAAAATATCTGTAATACTGTGATACATTTGTATCAATATTTCTAATAATTAAGAAATTACTAAAAGTTATCTAAACAGTATATATTAAGCATAGTCAAAGATATCATGAAAAAAAAATTGAAGAGTCATAGAGCATGATATCAAAAAGAGAAGTATATCTATATAATTATTCAACACCATATATTAATTAAATTAATTAATTAATTAAAACTAAGGGTTTGAAGTCATTTGGCTAGCACAAAAGTCACTTTGCTATGATAACCACACACTCAGACTAACTGCACACCCGATTCTACAGCTTAAAACACTAAGGAGAGGGTTAAGACAGTGATGTTGAGGGTGATAAGACACAATTATTTGTTCATTGTGTTTTAGATAGGCTTGTTCTAAACACCAATGCTAGCTTGATCTACAGCAATCTGAGCATGTTCATTCGACACACAATCTTTTTTTCTAATGATATTACAATTTGCACATGCAACATGCTTGATAGGGTAACGGGAAGAAAGAAACACAAAAATTAATTGAGGTACTGCATACATAACTTGAGGCTCTATGTTAGCAAAAGTTTTTTCACTGAAAGGGTGATTCACCATTGGAATGGGCTGCCTAGGGAGGTGGTGGCCTTCCCTGGAGGTATTTAAGAGAAGACTGGCTGAAGCACTCAATGTCATAGTTTAGATGATGAGTTGATGTTGGGTTATGGGTTGGATTTGACGATTTCAAAGGTCTCTTTCAACCTTGTTAATACTGTGATACTGTAATGTGAATTTAAGTTAGTCCTCAGTACTTTTCTGCATTTTTGTGATCACTAGTTGTGTTTCTTTTTCAATATTGTTCTTAACACAACCTGTGCCTTGAAAAATCTGCAGAGAAAAACCAAGCCAGCTAGGGTTCTGAAGATATTCTATCTCTCCTTAGGATAATAAATTGCCTCTGAGGACACACTTTAGATCACTTGGCTAATTATAAACCATATCTTTACTTTGCTGTTTTCAGTTCCTTCTGTATCTTCTTTGTTCCAAATGAGTGCCACCTGTTTCCATCAGCAAAATACCTTATTAGTCAATTGCTATCAATTAACCTTCAGCAACTACACACTGCATTACAAAAGGATTATGAATGTATATTGGATCACAGTCCATCACAGGGAGGGAATTAGGTGTATACATAATCAAAGTCCATTACACCATATATTGTGTGTGAATTGCCACAGCAGGGCAACATTAGTGTTTTCACTATATCTCAAAAACCTTTGGTGCATATTAATATTTGCTGGAGCTTCTCATGCAATGAAGAGACCTAGAAGTAGATAGTAATCTGACTAAGACCCATGGTATTAGAATTTTATTCTCCTGTCTTTCATCTACATCTCGTATCAGGACACATGTGTTTCTTGTGCCTAGAGAGAAATATTCTTTCCCACAAACAAAACCCCAATCTGTTAATGAAAATGATTTACATTAGCACAAAGAATTATGAACCTGAGATCACAGAGTTATTTTGCTACAGAAATTAATCCAAGATTGCATTACATACTATGCATAAAGAATTCTTAGGTTTCTCCTTAATTCCCATGTTTTTTTGGTATTCAGTTGCCACGTTTTCTTTTTGTTCTTGGGTCTGGCGGATCAACAAATTGAACTGAATTTGTGGTCCATTCTAATTCTGGTGCCATAACGAACCTCCAGCAGCAGAGGTGTCACAGCTGACAATTAAAAACATAACAACTTACTGTTGAGAACTGGCAAGGGATGCACTCAGTGATCCGACACTCCTTCATTTCTAAAATGCTGCCTCGGCTCTTAAGCTGCTTGATCCCTGTTAACACCAATACAGATTGAGAAGCTGAACTCAGATGTAATGATTGCAAGCTCTTAGAGATCAGAGCCCTGCTACTAGACACCAACTTGAATGGACTGCAGAAACAAGTCACAGTAAAAATGTTATTAACTGTTCCCAGTAGTCGCTGCTTTGAGATACAGATTAACCCCAATATATTATCTTTCTCTGATCCTTTGTGATAAATCAACATGCACGCGAAAAATCTTCAGCTGAAGATTTTTGTACCTTCCGTCATCTTTTCTTGCTCTGTTACACTCCTGAAAATGCCATGTTTCCCCAACTATTTGAGTGTTGGTCAGTCTAAAGAACGCTGAAAATCAAATGTGGCACCCTAAGGAATAATTTTAATGTAACAGGCTTTCTGTACTAATGAACTTGCTGTTTGAAGACTAACCCAGATTCATGGAAGCCAGGGAAACAGGTCACTGAAGCCAATGTGGGCTAGGTCTCTTTTACATTCAAGAAACCTCACTGTGTCTTAAGGCAATGCAGCTGCTTAGATGAGATTTGCTCTTTCAAAGAGCCATGACCCCAGGACATATCTAAGGTGAACCTCCAACCAGGATTCCCTGTTTTGATTTGAGCATCTTAGACTGGGAACGTAGCTATGTTCTCACCTGTACTATCATCTCTTCGTTTTCAAAAGCCAAACCAAATGCATCATCGGACCTGATCCTGGCGGAATTAAGGGTAACACCATTTTCCATCCCACTACACACTTGTGGTCTCTGCAGTTGTAACTTATGTGTAAATGCGCGCACATTATCTCAGCTACCATGCTGACTAAACCTCAGATGAACACAAGCCAATGAGAGGAAGAAGTCAGCAAGAAGAAAAAAACCCACTGTATTTCTTAGGAAAACGTTGTTTCCTAAGGTTCAGTTTCATTTTATTGAGACATTTTTATCCCTGAAGGAAGAAGCAAAAATGCAAGTAGAGGAAAAGGCCTAACATACTAATGCCATTTGTGTGGTCAAGCGGAGAGAATAAAGTTTTCTGTATTTAATTTTACTCCTCCCTGTCTTTCTGGTATAGCACAAATGAGAAGTTGAAATTTTGGTGAAACATCCACATGCTTAAGTGTGTGTGTACCACAGTTTAATTAATAGTAGAGTTTTGAGTTGCATCATTGTCTGCTCTCTTTTCCTACAAGGTTTGTAATGTGTCTCCCTAAGAGGAGCCAAAAAAATAAGATTAAAAAAATGTAATGACAACTTAGACTTCAACATGTACTTTCAAAACACTCAGTACAGAGAAAAACTCCAAAACATGTTTTTCGTATTTCTGTAGTTTTGCAGCTTTGTTTTTTCCCACTACAAACACATATAAAAAACTGTTATGAACTATTCTGCCTCCAGTTCTTGATCCTATTTTTTACCTTGTATGGCCTTGCTTCCTTATACCATGTCTAATTCAACCTCTCACTGCCTCTTCTCTCCCAAAACCATTTCACCTCGGAAGCCTCCCTCTCTGTCCTGGTCCTCCCCATGAGTGTCAGAATGGAGGATGGCGCCACTGTAAGCATTCTGACATGCTACATCCCAGTTGCACGATGTTTTCTCAAGGCAGTGCTAAACACACTTATGTCAGTAAATGTGCTTCATAGATGTATAACTGGAAGCAAAACCATGGGTTTAGGGATGGTAACTCACATTATAAAGGCTACTGTTTAACAGTGGAACTTGCCATTCCACAGGTGATGCTCCTGTGATGGATAAGAATGCTGCAGAGAGATGTCCTTACTGCAGAAGTCAAAGATTCCCCCCTGTATTAGGGGTGCCACTTCAAGGCTGTGCATCCAGGTCTACATAATAGACCACCATTTGTCAACTGTCTAAACCATTTTTCCGGACCTGTATTCCCAATTTACACCACTGTAAATGAAGGAAGAACTATGTACTCAGCCAATTGGTTAAAAGCTAGCCATAGTAGATGACTAATACTGAAAAATGTGATGTATGTAAAACCAATTTAAATGTCAGGAAGTGTCATATATGCATTGTATGCACAGCTAGTTTTCAAACTGCAAAGAAACTGTAGAAAACATTTTTCAAAAATCCCAGCATATGATGCACTTCCTCTTGTCTTCACACATGAGAACTTTGGTATTTGCATCCCAAAGGCAAGGATGACAAAAGAACACATACGGGAGCATGTCCAGTAATTCTCCTAAAAGCTCTGAAGATAAATCTCACAGATTATGCAATGCTCTAGCACATTGTTCAGTCATATAGACATTATAACACTATTCCAGTATTAAAGCCACTAACTTAATTTGGACATAACCTGTTCTATAACCTGTCCCCAAGAAATTCTTTCACTACTACCTTGCTCAGAACATTTATCTCTCTATTATCCATTATTATTTCTGCGCGTTCCCTTTTGCCCTTTTCTTTCCACTAAGGCAGCTATAATTATGAAACTGTTTCTTGCCCTAGACATCCTTGCATCACTAAGAGCAGTAGACCTCTATCAGGCTATGTTGTTAATCTTACCTATAATGACAGAACTTGTAATATTCTGGAATCAAATCCATTTTACAGCTCATTTTACAGCTCCAGGGTTAGTTGTAACACTGACAGCTCGTATGAGATGAGATTAATACATCTTTTACAAAACACGTAGAGCATTTGATCTGATCGGTTTTTTAGTAGTTATAGTGTTCTCCGTGACCTGATTTTTTTTTGTAACTACTAAATTCCAGACAGTGGTGCAAAAAATGTTAGTTTTCATACTCATTGCTGAAAAAAAATATTTCCCTGTACTCTTTTTTATATTCCTTTTTTTTTTCTTTACTACTCAGAGTTTTCAAGAGCCATTATAAAGATTTCCATTTTAATTCTTTTAAAATCTAGTCGACAACAAAAGATGCATTTTACATGTTTCCTGACAGCTTAATGACCTGGACTTCTAAAATGATTTTTTTCTTAGCTATACTGAAAAGGAAACCTTCACCAGCACTGCTTCTAAGGGAGAAACAAACAAAAACCCCACCTCACCTAAATACGGATTCGACATAAGAAATTTTATAAGTGTGAATTTAATATGCTTGTTTTTAATGGCAGGCAGCTTTAGCAATCAATTATACACAACTTAAGTACATGGAAATTGCTACTGTGACTTACATTTATGGGGTGTGATACGAATAAAAGACAAGCCTGGATTTTGAGCAGAGCTGTTCCAGGGAGCAGCTCTGAATCTCTTTAAACTTTGAGGGAATTAGACGTGGGCTGTCATTTGTGGCTTTGGTTCATCTCCACGAGGTTTCACAAAACCAGAGTAGCAACACAAATTTCCTAAGAAACTGGAGTTGTTCTGATCTACCTCTGAATTTCATGGAGGCAGTAAGGGAAGAAAGTTAAGCAAGTGATTTATTGAAGTTCAGTCAAGGGTTTTAAAATTAGAAAATATCATCCTTAATGTAAATAAAAATGCTTATGGTTACACAAGTAAGAAAGCCTGTGGTTTATACAGAGTAGAGTGCATGCAAACATTACAAGAGGTGTGAGATGACTAATTTTAGGTATCATGTAGTTTCTTTTTCTGAAATTCTTCAGTAAGATGTTTTTTGTATTTCATAACCTGAAGTAACAAGATCCAGACACTATTAGCTTTACTGGAACTTTTCATAGCTGCTTATTTTAAAACATCGGTGTTAGTGCACTGATGTAAGCAATCCTTTTGATTCTGTTTCCTAGAACTATTCTCTTAATCAGCATAATAATATCATCGGACTGGCTATTATTCATCCCTAGAAAATCCTATTGATTTCACTGGGATAGTGTTAGACTTTGAACATTCACAGATGCTGGATTATACTCCTGGCAGCTTCTTATGGATCTCTTCCATCCTCCTCTAGTTTCCACCCTCCACGGAGCTTTCCTCAGTAGACCTATGTCCTCTATAAGGGTTTCACCCAGAGGTCTTTGCTCTACCCATTAGAGCCCAGGAGTCCTTTGGGATGTAAGTGAGGACAAAAGGCAATCAAAGGTTGTTCTAACATCTATTGCTTGTAATTGTGCCTTGTTATGTTGAAGAGTCAATTAGCTGTCAGATATGCAATTAAAGCAACCTACGTCGTGTCTCATTAAATCAGATATGAAGCAAAGAACATTTTTACTTTTAAAAAAGACAAAGATTATTCTAGTCTCAAAAACACCTGAGCAGCTTCTACACATAAAATTTATCCTGGAGCTATTTGGGATAAGATTGCCAAAATGTTATGTGTCCTTGGAGTCTCTAACAAGAGCTGAGTGGCTGAATATTTATGTACTGCTTAGAAATTTGGTATAATGGAAAATGCATGTCTCAAATCTATGAAAGCACAGTATCGCATATATTTTAATTGTTCTATTAGCACTTTTTTACCAAGACAGTACCAGAACACAGGATTAGAAAAAGTAATCCCTGAGAGGAGTGATGGATAATTCCTTGTACAGCTGCAGCCCAAGCAGTCAACAGAAACAGTCAATGATGTTCAGCTATCAGCACATTTGACTAATGGCCGCGCAGATGGAAACTGATATAGGAATAAAACATTTGCGAAATTCAAAATTTTCGCAAATTTCATAGGATCCAATTAATAGAATACTCAAGATCTCACTTTAACAAAATATCTGAAGGGGTTCATCCTTTTTCCTGATGCACTATCTCACCTGTAGTTTGCAGCTCCTTCTTGGTTCCAAGAGATGCAGTGGCAGGATGCAAGACCCATTGCTGTTTCAGGTTGCTGGCTTCCCACCAGAGGATACCCAAAAGACACTTGAGATTGTCTCATCCACTGGAAGAGGCTTTTTGCTTCACTTGTGGGAATCCTAAATCTGACAGTCACACTAAGAGACTCTGGTTCCCACTGTTTTTAGCACTAGATATTGGAACTAGAATTTTATGAAAGATAGTTACAGAAATTACAGAACAAGATTCTAGCTCCTAAACTGAATTGGACTGTCACGAGTAAAAAAAAAAAAATAAAAAAAAATTAATTTTGCATTTCTTCTCTTACTTATGAACAATGGAAGCTCCTTTTGTCCCCCCCAGCCCAAATGCACAGCTGCCCATTAACACTGAGGTTGGCTGAGGGTTAGAAGGGTTAAATCTGTGTGAAACTGGTGTGAAACCTTTCAGCATAACCCCTCATTTCTTTTCCAAAATATGTTTCACTTCTGTGTGTTTCTAGTCATACTGAAATAAAACAGCTCTTTAGCTCCATTAGAAAGACAAATTCAGTGGAAATTCAGCCCAGTTTTAAGACTGGGGATCTAGCCAGATATTCACATGAACTGAATTCAGTTTATAGTGCAGGTAATTTGGCCATCATATTTCTTTTCTCATGCTTTTATGATGCCAAGAAAAATGTAGAAGACACATAGGCAAACTCTAAGGATGTTTTCCTCTTGTCTGCCATTTCTGCTAGAATGAAATCTCTTACAAGCTATTATTCTGTTTTGCAGGTGCAAGAGTTTCTTGTGTACCTTTGGTAAGTCACTACGTTATTTACAACCTTGTATCACCTGAGTTTCTTAAATGCAAATGTCTTGGTAAACTGTCTCTATACAGTTGTCTCTATATACCCTCAGAGTAATGCTCAAATTAAGAGAGAAATGAAAAATCAGGAAAAAAATTGTCCCTCATTTGCTGAAATGTAGGCCTTTCATCGCTAAGCTTGTAACTTTTAATTAGGCAAGAAATAAATATATGAAAGTTGGACAGACTATAAAACTGTGATTACCTTTTAAAATTACTTCTAAGAAGCAAATTAGCCACAGCATGGAATAGCAACAGATCAATAACAACAATAAAACTAAAAAGATTTTGCTGATCGCGTATTGTCTGCAGATGCAAACTGTAAAAGAGGTCCCCACAGGCCTCCTAGTGATAACCTACAAAAGAATGGGACACAAAGGGTATTGAGCTCAAAGATGCTTCAATTTCCCTAGGTAGTGAACACTCGTCCTATCAAACCACCTATTAGTCACAAATTCATACAACCAAGAACTCTCAGGCCTCTTGAGGTCTCCTGTCATCTTGAAAAAGGTAATACCAATGAGAGGCACTAGTTCCTCCTGAAGCATGTTCAGTTTATTGTTTTTCAATGACTCAGGCAATTTACAATGGTGATGTTGCCAAGACATATAAATAAGTTTGCACATCTGCTGTTTAGCAAAGTCTAGAGGCTCACTGCACATTAGTTAACTTAGAGAATCAAATCAGTGAGTGGGCAGAAGTATTCAAAATCACAAGATTTTGACACAGAACACAAAAAACCCCTCTTTTATTTTTGTGCTTTAAAAGTCATTGGTTGACATCATATCAGTGGCTCATTTATAAATGTTTAGTATGATTGTATATTTCAAGATTAATTATAATTTGCTCCATCCAAATTTGCTACAGCACACTTTCCATTCTTTCAGTGAAAACACTGAATGATACAGCTCTGTTTTGTAAAAATGTCCATTTTTCAATGGCGAGTACTAGTAGGGTTTGTATTTGAAAAGTGAAAAATACTGCTTTCAGTTCAAGGGAAAACCTACTTTTGGCTTCCTTTTATTCACTAAACACTGTACGCACAATAATGCCAACAGAGAAAATACCTGTTTAGGTATCCAATGCAGTTAATACATTTTCAAGAGCTATGTTTGCGTGTTTGTGTATGTATACAATTTAGGCTTTATACAAACCACAACAATAGGTTTATTTTAGAATAAGTTAAGTACACACAACACGAAGTACCCTCTGTCAATATGTTTGCTTATCAGGAAAGTAATAAACAGGCTTAAGAAATCTTTCAGATAGGATATTAACTCCAATTAGGACTGAATTACTTATATGGTTTAGTGTCAGAAACTGCACAAACTGCACCATCATTTTAGGGGTAAAGATGTTTTGCATGGCAATGTTTTGCAGTTATTCTATGAAGCTTGAAAGGAAGGAATAATGTTGATATTCATGATGATAAATAATGGGTTTTTTCTAATTATTCATTTACAGCCATTCTGCTTATTATTAGGGAATTAATTAGTACGAGTATATTTTTAAGTGGATGTTCCATCAATTTCTTTCCTTGTACAATATATAGAGACAGAAATTAACACATTTTCAATACAAAACCCAGCCAGCATTCAAAAAACTCCTTTTAATTACCTTAATTGATTTCTGTGTTGCGTTCCAGAATGCGAGAACTACTAAATGTTTTCAAGTTCACCAGACACATTCAAACAAACACATTTCACTGTAAATAGCTTTCAGAAAATTCGTCACTCCAGTACTGGAAACCATGAACTAAATGGAAGTCCTATAGGGAAAAAAAAAAAAGAAAAGTACTGCATGGTCATATATTTACAGATATTACATTTCTGGTGGGACAACAGCAAAACTTAATTTTGTCATTTGCTACTTACTGAACACTTGTCGTTGCAAACAAAACAGAAGTTACAGATATTTGTGTTTCTGTGGTTTAAAACCACTGAGGTGTTGTGCAGTATGCTAGCTGCAGGAAAGGGAGAGTAATTTTTAGAAGACACATACTCAGTACAAAACTTCCCACTGGGACATGTAAAGAAATTGCTTCAGTCAACTGATCCCCACCTTCTATTCTGGATGATGCTCTGCGCACAACTGATGTGGACAAGATGGAGCTGTTCCCAATAGGCCTAACTCTGCCCGCCATGCTGCCAGCCAGGGTAGTGGTGGAGCAGCATCCCCAGAAAGAGATGCTGCCAGGGCCAAGCAATGCAGCAGGCAGGCTGTGAAGTCAAACTCAGGACACTGTGCAGCGAGGGGCTTTCCAAGTGTCCACAGTCTCGATGGGCTGAAGGAAAGCCCTTACAGCATGGTCAGGCATCTCAAAGCCTGTTAAAATTCACAATGAAAACAGAAAGGGATGAACTAAAAGAACATAAAATGTCCTGTGGATATGAGAAGTGCTGACTAGGTCTTATTCAGTGGGGCAATAATAATTGTGATTCAGAGGTTGGTATTGCCTCCATGGCAATATTCAAGGTATGCTTCATTTCGTTTTTAATATAAATATCTGTGTTACGCTGTGTGCCTGTGGTTTCATATTCCCAAGAGGGAGACTGGGAAGAAATACCTGTAAAGGTGACTACAGGGCTTAAAATTTAAGTCCCTAAAGCCTGGGAGCTTTAGGTATGGGCTTGAGCCATATGTTTTATTTATTTTAGGAAGGGTCCCCTAGACATATTATTGAACCAGCCTTGGTTACTGTTATTGATATCTGACATAAGGTTATACTTAATCACTAACATTTAGTACCACTACTATGAAGAATCTGAAAAATCTAGTCTGACCAGCCAATCTACCATTATGGGAAATCCTTTCCAGACCCAAACAGGCAACTGCATAAATAAAGCACACAGCAAAATATCAAACCAATGAATAAGCTGTCATATAGACAAGCCAAACAAGCTTGTAAAAACCACACCAGGATGTAAAGTAGGAGAACAGAGATCTATGCCATGAGATATATGAATCAGGACAGCAAATGCTCTTTCTTGCAAGGGACCTGGCAATGGAGGGGCAGGCAGAACAGCTGACTCCCTCTGTGGGGAGGCTCTGATTCTCTCTTTGTCATCACACACAAGAAGCAATAAGTAGTACCTATTTAAAAACATCAAAGGAAAAAATATGTGGTTGTAGGACTTGAAGTGGGAGAACAGACAGTCCCTCTTTCTTGCCTGTAAATTTGGTGGAGGGAGTTTTTGACTGTTTCTTTCTTGGAACTGTGCATGATCATTCAGCAAGTGGAATTTTGTTTTTATAAAATTATCTAAGTACAGATTTCAAGAGCTGGCAAATACTTCCATAGACTTTTGCATTCTGAACCTATAGCTTCCAGTGCAGTGAGGGAGGTTTTACAGAAAACCCTCACACTCTATAGACAGATGAATATTATATTTTACTTTTTCATCCCTTCAGGGAGAAAACCCATGCTTTTTTAAAGAGGAACAGAGCTGCACAGGTATGTGACCACTTTGGCCAGTACTACAGCTTTTGACAATTAAGCTCTGCTTATGTACTACTGGATTCACATTTTCAAATTTTAAGAAGTCGAGGAATTTTACAGTGCTGGAGGACAACTTATCCTCATCTTAGGTCAGCAATTGAAAGAGAATAACATGACATAAGTCACTAGGAGTCAAAAGTGTGAAATTGAGTCCATGCTGTTTACACCAGAAAAGTAAGTTCAGACTAGTAAGATCACCGCAAACATGAAGGCTCCAAATTAGGTCTTTTCAATATCTGTATTAAATACCATTTCTCTTACAGCTTCAGTGTTGCTGAATCTGCATTCCAGTTGAGACTTAAAGGATATTATATCCATTTTAGCTTTTCTGAGAATATGAGAGAAGTAGAAATCATGCAGATCATGTACACCACAGTTACATTAAAAAACCAATAAAACTGGACCAGTAACAGATGCTTTAATCATAGTGTTGCATATAGTAACCATCCCCTTTTTCCCACAAGCTAAGTCTGTAATTACTATGAATTTGCATGGGAGTCTCATATCTCAGATATATAGGTGAAAAGACAGGGGGGTTTGTCTTATTTTTTTACTATTAATGTTGGTACATTCTAATTACTAAAGTAGAAGAAGAATCCACAAAATGTCTAAAGAAACATACATTGAAGTATTTTCTAAGAAATTAGTGGAAAAATCTGTCAATGGAAAGTTATTGTGCTACTGAGTGTAATTTTAAAAATAAAACAATCTATCAGATATATGATGTTCCTCATGTGTATGTTACTCTTCCTCCAAAAGGAAACTAACTTGTTTTAAGAATTCGTTTCACAAGAGCAATTTTTTGTTTCTCACACACAAACATGTTTGTATTCAGAATAAAAATTCAGTTACTTGACCTTGGATGATCGATGGATCACTTGTGATGGATCAGATATCTGACTCCACCACACTCATTACAATTGAAATTGAGTCTCTGAAAAAAAGGAGAAATACATGTTTAAATACATGGGTCCTGCATGACGAACTCTTTGCTTTATTTCCAGCAGGAGGAAGTGGCAAGAACTGCATAGCATTGCAGAGTTGGAGAATGAAAGCCACCTCTGTAGTTCTGCCATCAAATTTTATGCTCTTCCTCAATGTACATCTCTAATCCAAATTCCCAAATGTACATCTCATTGCCAAATGATAGTTAGGAGCCTAAATAAGGTTCAAAAGTACCTTTTGAGTATTTAATTTTCATTCTTACCTCATGTTAAATTCTTAGACTCAGTTTAAGACCAGTATGTGGAAAGATACGGTGAAAACAGGTTGATAAATTAAGTTGTTGATAAGTCAGTTATGAAGAAGACAGATTCATGATAAGATGGCTAGAGATTGTATAGATAGGAAATGAAAAGGCAAAAATGTGTGGAGGATGCCAAATATTGAGAAAATAACTGGGTTCTGTGGCATTTAATTAATTTCGTATTACTATTTTCTGTCTGTGGAAAATAGTTTATATGTCTGTTTATAGGGGTCTGAATCCTGGGTCATCTACCGTCATCACCTGCGACTCCTCAAATGCTTCCATCAGCGCTGCCTCCATACAATCTTAAACATCCAGTGGACTGATTACGTGACTAATGTTACTGTCCTTGAACAGATAGGGCTCACCAGTATTGAGGCCATGCTGCTGAGGACACAGCTGCGCTGGGCAGGGCATCACCACCTCCCTAAGATTGTGCTCTATGGTGAACTCGCCACCAGCTGCCACAACAGAGGAGCCCCAAAGAGGAGATACAAGGATTCCCTGAAACAACATCTCAGTGTTGGTCATACTGACTGCCATCTGTGGTCCATTCTGGCCTCCAGTCAAGAGACATGGAGACACACCATCCATAATGCTGCTGCCTCCTTTGACAACGCACATAGAATCAGTCTCGAGAAGAAAAGACAACACAGAAAGAACAGAGACTTGTCAATACTGCTTAAGGAGACTTTCCACTGTCGCGTTTTGCAACCAGACTCGCCTGTTCCACATCGGCCTTTCTAGCCATCAGTGCTCTTGCATCAAGTATGGGCAGAACCCTTCCCATATCCTACCTTCCCCTAGGTTTGCAAAGCCTAGCCATGATGATGATTACTATTTTCTATTTCATCACTGAGATAAAACAGGGAAGAGAGTACTTTATCTACACTTATCATAATCAGTTCTTGTGGCTTATTGTAGATTACAGCTACCTACTTGTATTTGATCTCTTTGATCATCCCGGTTGGAAGCCATAGGATATTACAATCACAGAAGTAAGTTGAAAGCATAACGGAAGTTACTATGTTTTAGTTAAATTGCTCAGCATAAGCCCCTGCAGTATGAACCTGAACTACCCTAAAGAGCAAGGAGTTTATCATCACCCGTTCAAGTAACTTGGCTATTTGGCAATGTATGAGTATTCTTGAAGAGTTGTAAACAAAGAGAACTAAGTAGTTTTCTACACATGTTGTGAAACTTGAGTATTGCAACTGTCAGTGGTTGCCCACCCCAACCGTGGACTCAGCATGATGTCACCAAGTGTTCAGATTTGACTCAGTTGATCCTGAGTAATCCTTCCTGCTTCAGAGCTGCCAGCAAAACTGAAATTTAACTTTGTTATTCTGATATTGTCTCTGATTTGACAAGCCATCATCTCAATATGGCTAAAATAAAGACACCCCCTTCCTTTTCTATTTTTTCAATCTCCCACCTCTTAGCTTTGAGCAGGGTATATTTTCCTAGATATCTCTTCTTTACCGTCAAGCCTTGTGCCTGCTTTCTACAAAACAGGATACAGGCTTCCCCATCTGCTTGTACAATGAAACTTGGGTATCGACCACATCCTTGGACAAAGCAAATATGAGTTTGACCAACAAATATCTGCCCAGATGACTACTGCTACTAAGATAATTTTTCTAGTTCATTGTTCTGCCAATGGCTGCTTTCTCTGTGCATTTATCTTCTCTACAGTGTAAAACATAAGCCATTTTTCTTCACTTTCAGAGCTCTTCACCACCACCCATGTCCATTCATTATCAAATAACTGACATATGTCTTTGGTTTTCAGTCTCCACCCAGCTTCAGACTAATATTCCCATTATGCATAAAAATATATACCTTCATACTTTCTACCATGCTGCACACAAACACCTGTCAAATTGCTTCCTTACCTCTCCAATCCCTCTTTAGAGCTCTACTTGGCAGCAATTACTTTGGGGATCCAAAGTGCATACCACTGCACGGGATATTGATCCTTGTTTCCTAGTGCTCCCTCCACTGTCTCCATCTGCCTACTTTCTCTGTTCTGGTACTTGAGTGTTGGAAATGCTTGACTGCAGGGACTCTTCCTTTTTTTTGTGTTGGTACAACAAGTAATCAGACAGGTTTCTGACCCATGACTTGTCTCTGATTCATGATGGTAGTAAAAAGAAGCAACAATGAGAAACATTAATAATAACAGGAACAAAAATAATAATAGAATCTAAGAAGGCTTTAGGTACTTAATACTAAACACACTTCATTGCAGTTTTCTGGAACAGGACATAAAAAAGCACCAGCAGTAGCAAGAAAGTGTGTGTGGGGCTGGAGGTATGTGGAAGCAAAGCCCAATGAAATAAAATACTATGTCTTAAGATGATAGTTTATACCTTCTTTTCAAAATAATTTCGGTCACCAAAACCAAAAAGTAGTTAAAAAAGCCTCAAAAAATTTCCCCATTCCTCCCCAGTCCAAACAAACAAGCAAGAGCTAAAAGCAGGGAGGAAAAGAAACAGTCATAGGAAATGAGAGGAAGAAATGCAATGACACACAGCATGTCAGACAGAAACAATAATACAAAGCCAGGAAATTGTTGTCCCCTGGTGATGACTTTGGCCCACAGTCATGCTTACCCCATCTTTCAGTATTGTTTGGATAATTTACTTGATGCATGCTATAGTGTTATTTTTTATATTTTTATTTCTTCATTTTTATATAATTTCCACTTGCAGACCTTAAGGAAACACATCTTTCAGCAATTACTTCTTTAAGGGGAATGCTGTCTCAGTGAAGAACTAGCTCACTTTTATTGCCTTTCACCTCCTCATCTCTGACATCAATGGGAAATAACCATCTGTGTAACTGTCCAAATACATCTGTGAGAAAAAATCTATGCCAGAAAATAATATTACACTCCTCACCAACATCCCCTTAAGCAAGGAAGTTGGTGATGCAGACATCTCTCTGTAGCTTTCCTCTGTGCCCACACAAGAGGGACAGAGACAGATGAGAACCTGGCTTTGAATACTTGTCTTGCATTCAAGGCTGAACATGGGGCTCTTTTGGCTTTACTGGTACCTTTGTCTCTGGTGCTTACCATACAGCCTTTTGTGTGCCTTCTATTTGTCCATCAGAGCAGGTGCTAAGAGTTTTTTCATGACCAAGTCTTGTGGAACTTGTACTCATATGTGAACATGTGAATTCTGAAGTTTGAGGGTTTGTTCTTCTGTTGACTTTTTTGTAACCTTGTCTGTTAGAAAAAAAATAAAAACCACAAAGAACCCCTAGAAATAAAAACAAGGAAAAAACAACACCCTAGCAAAAGATTAAAATAATATATAATTAAAAAGTCAGGCTCACTAACAGATTTTTGGAATGACGTCTTGCCTTTAGTTTTAAAACTGGAATGTTTCACAGTAGCATTAATATGACAAACAAAAGCAAACCCAAACAATTCAAAGGACATGAATATTTCATGTACAAACACATATTTAAGAAGCAGTAGGAATTCTGGACTAAATAAAAGCAGAAATAAGAAGACACAGCCGGGAGAATTGAACAGGAAGGGTTGAAACTGTTTGCCAACAAATGATGAAGTACAGTTTTTACAAGTCTACTGTCTTTATTCTCTATTTAAATAAAAGAACCATTTTGCTACTGTTCACAATGCTTCTGCACTAACTAAAGATAAAAGCACACTGGCTGCGAGAATTTAGATTTTATTCAGCAGTTTTTGAGCAGAAGCTGAAATCAGTGATTTGCTCTGCCTAAAAAAATTGATGGCTTTTGTATTACATACAGAGGGGTCCAAGACGTGCACACGCAACTACATTTAAAAGAGTCATCATAGTTGTCCAGAATGATTCCATGATTTTATTTCTATTAATTACACCCCTCCTTTGCTGCAGTTCCAAATAATCCAGATCTCTTAGAAAGTCATTCCTCTTTTACAATGAAATGAAACACACAAAGAAACTTTTTCGTGGACCAAGTATGTGCATTGGTAAGCTTTTAGTACAAGCACCACGAATCTTGGGCATTTTGGCTGGACCAATGGGAAAGGAACTACTAGTAAAGAAAAAAATTCCTAAATCCCTCTATGATCCAAAATCTGAAGCAGCGTGTGTTATGAAGCCAAGCTGGCAAACCAACAAATTGAGATGGACCTTATGCAGAGCTGTCAACGCAGTAACAAGTACATTCCAATGGTAAAATTAAATCATATTGAATCTGTACTGCAAATAGCATTTTAAAGGCATTGAAGAGAGGAAAAAAAATCACTATTAGTGCAAGATGCTAAGCAGCACCAATAACGATGAACACATCACAAAAAATTTGATGTTTTCTTAGCACAGGATTTTCTTATAATTGTACTTTAAATCAATGCTGACAGATGAACATGATTAGGATTAGCCTAAGTTTTGTCTCAGCTAGTAAATAGAATCAGTACAGACCAAAACAAATTTCTCATGTTGTGAATGAATGCTGCTCATCCAAAAGCATTCTGATGTGCAACTACAGGTCTACAATGATCAATCAGTCATAGAAAGTGCTTATTCTGCCATTATACAAAAATCTTCATTAATATATGTGGATATTCTCAAGAGATATGAGAAAAAGATTTCTTCCAGTGATCAAAGCAATGGTTTCCATTCAGTAGACACATTCAAATCTAGGAAATACAACACAAAACCATTCTGAAGCAGGAGAAAAATACCAAACTAAGGAGATGGAAGGAGCGGTAGTAGGATTCTTATTCTTCTGTTTCTTGATTTATTTATGAAATGCAGCATCATAAATTTTCCAGTTTAGGAAAATGGAAAAGTTAATTCATACAAAAATATTTTCAAAGAATTTAAAACTTAATATTCCCTCTCAAAATGACAGGAAATACTGTACTGATCCAAATTTTGTGAGTGGAAACTGATCTAGTGAAATGTGTGCCTTTCAAAGTAAGCAGAAGGCTATTTCAAGCAATGGAAAAATTTTGAATTATATTAGAAGGTTGATAATAATATTCGTTTAAAGTAAGGGTTAAGTATCTAAATAAAATATATACAAACCTCAAAATAAATTCAAAATCATTGTGCAAAAATGGTTTGAATAAGACAAAGTTCTTGTATTCAAATTCGTAACTCTTGAGATCTGCAGATAATAATATTAAACCCATTGGAAACAGAGAGGGATGGAAGGAGAAAAAACATTTCTGCTGTTTATTTTTGAAAATGTGCATTTTCTTTCCCTTAAGTGATCTTACAACCACTCTGGCACCTATTCCGCGCCACTAAATGGATGCTCACCCTTGGAGAGCTGGGTGAGGGAAGCAATTTAAAATTTATTTTCATAGTGGAAAATAGGTTTTGCCAAAATAGCTTCAGTTTATGAAAGGAGAGAACAGCTGTATTTGGTTTATAATAAATCTTTCGCAAATCAGTAAAAGCAAATAGACGGCACAACTGTAACCCATAAAAGTGGAAAATATTAAACAACAGACAGTGAAGTTGTTAAACTTTCCCACAGATGTTGTTGGTAGAAAGCCTCAGCAAGATTCATACATGAAATGCGCATGAAAAGAGAACCTAAAGGCAAGGGGCATCGGAATGAGGCAGAATTACTTATTAAAGGAATATCCTATTATGTGACTATTCTGGGTACGAAGGAAAGTATCTCTAGCAGTTTCCTACTCCTATTACTGAATGTTAGTGCAGAATAATTACTTGCTTGCCAAAAATGAGAGGACATTGACCCTGCAGACTTATTGAATTCGTACTGCTTGCCTTCAGGCCATGTCGGGGGTTATTCAATTTTGCCTGAGGAGGACAATCTATTATGAGAGATGAGTCAAGGAGGCATCTTCCCTGATTGCCCACCAAAACCATTATCGCAATGTGGAGGGGGCATAAGCAGTGAGTGGACAGACAAGGCAGCGCTGATCCCGATTACCAGGGGACCAGATACAATTTGCATTATGAGCAGAAGCAGAGCTCTGGGCAATCAGCTGAGGATGGGGCCGCCAGTCACACCAGCGTTGCACAGCTAATTGCTTGCTCTTGGCGTGGCAACCTTCACCCTCACATGGAGGAGTCCGAGTGGCTTGATCTGCAGCTAGGTGAATATCTTTACATTGAGAAAAACCCACAAGTTGTCCCCGAAGGGAAAATATATAAGGTGCAGTACATTTTTACACCTCTGATGCTACCTCTTATTACAGTGTTAATCGTTTGATGTTTTCCAGCAACTTTATGAGACAGTCAAGTCACAACTTCATTTAAAATGAACAGACTAGCAAAACCAATAAAAAGGTTTCTGTGGAGTTTAAAAAAACAAACAAACAAGACAAAACAAAAACCAGAGGATTAATTTTTGTTGAAAGGTAAATGTGATCCTTTACAACAGGCTTTCCCTAACATCAATGAGAATCTTTTCAATGGCTTTTAGTCACTTCAGATCAAGCCACTTTTTTCGTATGGTGGTCCTGTTCCTACAGGATTTCATAAGTTCCTCAGATTTGAAAGGAGGAATGCTGTATTCTCTACCTGAACACAGTTGCTTAATTTATGGAACTAATTGTACATATAAAATAAATCAATGTTTTCCCATTCTCAAAGGATACTCTCTTCCCAATGTTGCCTCATGCTGGTGAAGTTGATCTGAATCCTGGCTAAAGCAAAGTGAAACCACTGGAAATGCTATGTGATTCATTTTAATGTGTTGGGTTGTATTTGAACCACGTTAAGCTCTTTTCTTGTGAGCAAACAGAAACTTACTGCAGGAATTCATGTGAAAACATAGGTTTCACCACGGAAAAATGAAATTGTTTCCTCAGCTCTGTTAATAAAAAGCTGGGGATTCATCCTCCTGTCCTCGCACCCTGTTTTCCAATATTTTGGGTAGTCTGGAATTGTAAAATTGTGATGGGAGACTGTTATGTATATATGTATAAAAAACCAATTTAACAAATCCTAACATCCACAGAAGCCTGAAATATCTTTGCCTAGGTTTGAAAGTTACTTAAAACTTATGGCTAGCAAGCTTACAAAATTAAAGTCAAATATTTCTTTTAACATATTCTAGTAATCATAAAAAAACCCCAAACATTTTGTAATGTTATGTTGTCCATGTTAGCATAAATGATCAAATTTATAAAGAGAACAGAAAATCTAACCTTATCTATCCGTGGACCACCAAGAACAAGAGCAAGGCAAAGTGGGTATAAATAAAAACAAACTTATTCTGCCATGGTGGCCAGTCTGTCACTAGTCTGTGGGAACAGTTTGATGGGTACATTGTGCATGTATGTACAAGTTACTAAACTGATTCCTTTTGAAACCACAGCTTGGATTGCATGAGGACAAACAAAGGAAGAGGAAGATTTTTTGTCAGTCTTGTTTGCAGTGAATAGGAGCAGCCTATACTTAAGGGCTTGGTTCAAGATCTCTAGGTGTATTCAGGTTAATAAAGTCAGTCCTTTCCTCATGAAAATTCAGTCCCATAATTAACTGCTGTCCTTCAATTTAAAATCAAACTGTTCATAGTAACTTTTTCCATTCACATACTCCCTTCATGAAACAAAACTAATCATCAGAGTAACAGATTCTGAGAGTCACATGGGCTACCTGAGATGTATCTTTCATCATTGTTGCAGAAGGGCTCAGATCTCCCATCCATCCTAGGACATCTGTACCAGCCTCACATTTATCTCTTCGGTTGGGCTATCTAGAATGATACAAAATAACTCTGTTCAGGCACTTGATTCACATTGTACAGAAATACTACGGGACTATAATAAAGCATTATACAATATTAAGCAAACTCTGAGAAGCATTCAAGCCTCGCTCTGACAAAAGATTTTCTTAATTTATTCCTTGGCTCTTTTGGAGTGAGCATTCCTGTAACATCAGACAGCTTCAAAGCACTGGGACAGCTTCTGCCTGAAGTGAACCAAGGGACCTCTGGCCAAAAATCTCCTTGTCACATTTTCCATGTGTCCTCAAGTAGAATATATCCCACACACTGCATGATGAAAAATTCTGGAGCACCGTATTACTATAATGAGATAACGATTATAATAACATTTTGCATTCTCAATTGCTTACTCAGTTGAAAGTTAAGTCCCAAGTTACATGCATGAAAGAACTGTATTATTAAAGAAGACTCCATTTTAATATTTACTAACTTCTTAGTGCCTGACTTGGCAACCACCATAACATTTTTCCAACCATAGGGGTTTTTGAAGGCTTTGTGCTCTTTGAGCAGGATTGGGGAAAGCTCTGAATGGATTTCCTTTGTTTTACTTTCAGGCATGCTAATGAAAGAAATGTCTCTGTTGAACCTCATACAGACATCCAGAGGCTTCCTCAGCAATGCTGAGCTTTGAGGTACCTTGTCCACATCAGGGAGATATGTACAGCTAAGGGCAGAGGATAGATTTGACTCTTACCCCAAATCATAAGCAGAAAGGAAAGAAGCAATCCGCTTGTTATTGCGCTTCGCAAATAATTTCTAACAGTGGTGGAACTGCGACAGCTAGGAATCTTCCTTGTCAACAGGGGAGAGCAGCACAAAAAAAGTGACTTTCCTGACATCCCAATCTTCCTTGTCTTGCCTCTTCAGGACTGCTGAGAGGGCGGGACATGCTGCCTGAGGAGAAGCATGGTACTAAACCAGCTCTGCATCTTACCAATGTAAAGACCACCTTCCTAACACATTTAGCACAATCTACCAGTGTTAAACAGTAAACCCTAACTATTTTGTGTAGCCGATACACACACGCCATCTATCCACCCTTTTCACGGAGATCACATCAATTCACATCTTAAGGTTGTATTAGAATCACTGTGATCTTTATATGAAGATACATGTAGGTTATTTTTCAGATGAAGTACATTTCTAATTATTAATTATCCACTGCAAACCTGTCCCACCCTCTCTAGAGACATCAAAAAGCTTCAGCTAAATCCAGGTTTTGTTCTATTAGTAAATATGCAGCTTTTCTTGCAAAAGTGCTAACAAGTATGTACTGTATCAGAATTACAGCATTTCTGCGGCCCCAGTGGCTTCACTGTAGAGGCTAGTGTTTCTCAGATGATAGTCACAGTTCATGGCCCCCGGGTAATGTATTCTAGCACAAGATGGATCTGCACAACCTGCAGAAAAGAAAAATTGCAGGACGATCTTATAACTTTCCAAGAGCTGTTTCCAGATAGATTTCTGGTTTTTTTCCTGGCAGTTTTTGCTTTCTTTCCTGCCAGGTGACCATTGTTACCAATATCCCCAACACTGGATCTCTACAAATTAGCATTTTGTAATATTTCCTTTATGAGAGAGTCAGATAAAACAGGATGGAGAACAGAGACACATTGCTCAACTCTACCATTTACTCACAACTCTCTCATGAAATTGCCAACAGTTTTGTATGACTAAAGACGGTAAGATATGGCTGAGTAGGTGACAGTGCTGAACTCTGTCCTCCACTGTGGACAGACACCTAGTTCTCCACATTCTCTCATGTCAGAAAACAGCTCTTTTAGAATTTTACATAAGATAGAGTGTGACTCCTCTGAGGAGATTCACTCTTTTTTTTTCAAAAGCAGCCTCCCTCCTACTTTTGCAAATGCCTAGAACTCAATCAGCACCTCATCTGGAAGGATTGACTTCAGACATTGATTCTTGAGGTGCTGGATTAAGGCGGCAGGAGAGAGGCAGATTGATCCCATTTGTAGCTTTTTCTTTCAGCTTTTATACTATAGAAACCATTTTTACATTTTTCAACTTCTTTTCTCTGTCTAGTTTTTAAGAGAGAAAATACTTGTCCCCAGTATTATTTTAGATTCACAGATATAAAAGCATATCTTAGGCCATTTCAAGGAGCGGATCAACTTAAAATAGAGTAGAATTCAATAATTAAGTGAATTTACTAATTGCATTTAATGTTTCAGTTTTATCTGTGATTTCATATTAAAAAAGGTTTTTCTTAAACACGTTTTGGAAACAAGCTCTTTTAGACCATCAATATATTCTATTAAAAACATTGGAAACTCTTGTGTAAGAGGGTTGCTTGTCCAATGCAGAGCAACAAGTCCAAAAGAGCTGTGAAATTTTGCTATAGAAGAAAAGAACATGCTTTACTCTTTAAAGCATGTTGAAACTCTAGAAAGGAAAATTTTCTCTCAGGCTTTAAGTTATACAGATATGTTTTTGTACAAGTTCACAAGAGCAAGTTAACAGAAACCTAATGGGCCCTGTAAATGAAAAAAGCCTGAGAGAAATGATGAGCAGCCCAGGACAACAAAGCATCCTTCTTTGCTTCTCTACTAGGGAGAATTTATCAAAAACAAAAGAGAGATTTTCCCTCCAGAAAGCGCCAAGTATCAGTGCAATCATTGGGGGCCATCATCAGCCATATGTTCAAGTAAAGCACAAACATGTTAAACTCGTTTCTGGAATGAATAAGGTCTTCTGGCACTGCATATGTCACTTCTGGTCATGGGCCATAATTCTGAACTCAGCAGTGTTCACCTCCATTTGGGACAGCAACAGTAAAAACTGAAAGATCTCTGGTTTTCATATGGTATTTTCTGGCATAGATAGATTCTGCTCTGCATTGGAGGATTAGGATTAGAGTACAGACATAATAAAACTTCATGGCTTCTTTTCTAATATGGGTTCTTCTTATTAGAATCACATGGGGACATAAACTGATCATAAAAATAGTAAATCTGTTATTATTTCAGTTATATTTATTATTCATACATGGGATTTATTGTGAGAAACATAAATTCTGGACATGTATTGGCAAAGTGATATGAGACAGACATGAGAATTGCTTAAGTACATACAAATGAGAAAATCAGCTTTTGTCTGACTTACACTATTCCTTATAGCATACCAAAATGCGGTGTTGAAGGTGAAGTAATTTCTAGGACATCGCGGTCAGAGTTTGTATGCATAAAAGACAGAAACACATGTAGGTAGAAAAGAAGGCAATCAAATCAGCAGATGAAAAGAACTAGATCTAGGTAGGGGAATAAGTGTAGGAAAGACCCAAGTCTAGAACATAAGGAAGAATATTATCTCCTGGGTTTAGACATAGCTTTGGTGTGAGGACCTTGGGTGAGAAAAACTGGTCAAAGATGAGTGGCATGAATAGAATTGGCTGACAGGCTGCTATTGGAAAGTGACACTGACCTGACTCTCTTACAGCAACTGGAACAGGAGGCAGTGGCAAGAGGAAATAGAAGTTGTTATGTATCTTTGAACCAGAGGTGATGCCAAAACATTTAAGAGGAAATGAAAAAAAAAACAAACAACAAAAAGTGGCCAAGGTACTAGCTTGAATAGAAGAAAACAGATCCAGGGTAATGAGGTAGAGATGGCAGCTTGCCTAAATAAAATTGTCACCCAAGAAACAGAAATAAAGACAAGAATAAAGTCCTCTGAGGGTGAACATGAGCTTCTGGCCGGACTACAACCACAAATACTGTAACAGAAAAATCAGCTCTGCACTTACAATTTGAAACAGAATAACCAGTTTCAGTACAACAGAGAGCAAACCTTTTCAGTCCTTAATTATTTTCTTTGATAGTGTTTTCCCTCTGTCCATGGTGATTCTGTCATGTTTTCTCCCAGAAGTTTTCTCTAGGTTCTTGCAGCACCATTGAAACACATAAATTGTTGAGCGAAATCGTAGCTCAGAAGTAGCTGTCCAGCTTTGGCTCCCCAGGGAAATATCAATTTCAAGCACATGGCTCAACAGGTTAACACCTTGCACTCAGATAACCACAATTCAGTGACTTTCTGGAGGATATAATTGACTTTTCTTGCTTAGAAATTTAGTAGAAAATAAAAATGTCACCTTGTGCTGTTGGCAAGATAGAAGTTGAAGACCTGCACCTGTGGGTTCTCATATGATGCATATGAAAGTGCAAAGTAACCCAGTGAGATGTCCAGCTGTGCACACTGACTGCTGTGTTTAGACTTTATATGTTGTGATCAAGTTTGAAACAAATGTCACAAATCCTAGTGACCTCCAGTTACTGGATAGACACAGATGAACTTGCAAGAACAAGCACTAATATTAGGACAAAGACAGACCTTATATAGCTCTTCATAGAGAGTGTGAACTTTGCAACGAAAAGGGTGCTCAGAGAGGTGAGCAGAAGTAAGAAGGGAGGCCAAGTAGGTTAAATGTGTTTTAAACCAAGACCTAGCAAGGCAGTTGTCCACAGCCTACACATCAACATTGGGAAAATGTGATGTTGCAGGTGGGTCAGCTCTGTTATCAGTGTCACTTACCAAAAAAAAATGCAGACAAATCCAGGCAGGTGTGTCATTCACTCTCACAAATGCTGTGTTCTACATCCTTCTCCAAGCTCAACACCTCCCAGAATAAGGAAAGGAGCTCACCTCACTTTCCTGCTACCAGACAGTCTTAGGGTCTATGCTGCATGCTGGTCTGTAATCCCCCTGTAGCCCCTGCTTCAGCCCCTGTAAACCCTGTGAACTTGGGCCAGAGCAAAGCTCTTTGCAACTCTGCCTCTGCTAGAGCATCCACTAAAGCAGGCATCAGCTCCTAATTTATGCTCTCCTCCCAGGGCCTAATACATTTTCCATTTCAATATTTATTTGCTAAAATGTTTCAACCTTGTGCTGCTGTATGAACATTCAGTATATTTGCCACATCTGGCTATGAGTTTTGAATGGAGTTAAACTTTTCTACAGAATTCTTTTCTGTGTTTGTCTCACCTTTGTCAAGAAGCCATACAAATTCTCACCTCACCATCAGAAACAGGTTGACCATTATTCAAAGAACCTGTTAGAGAAAAAGTAAATAAATCAAAAAATCTGTATTGTGATCCAACAGGTATTTTTCCTTTTAATATGGAAACACCAGCCTCACTTGCTCAGTTGTTTTGCCTAATGTTCATGTAAGCGTATGTGTGTTGGTGCTGGCATATAAAACATCAGGCTAACATTTGGCATCAGAACAGTATAGGAGAAATTAATAGCTCCAGCTTGCAGATAACATTCATATTGACCACCGATCTATTGAACTGTTATATTTAGAAAGATCACTTACAGGAAAATCTCATAGGCTACTGAATTTGAAGATGCAGCTACTCTGCAAGACTCTTCTTCCTTTTCTCTTCCCTTCAGTGAATTCTCCAAGGCAAATGGAGTAAAATATTTTGCTGGAGGGGATACTTTACTTTCAAGATTTATTCCTTTACACCACAAATATATCAAGGAAAAAAAATCAAAGACAATAGCAAAAATGTTGAAAGAACTGGAAAGTTTATTTTTGGTCTCAGTGTGAATGTTTGACAGTCAAGCAAGGATTGTTCATTTTATCATGGAAGGGAGGGTTATGTTAAGCAGCTATGATCAAACTCAGGGGTTATGTTTGGCAGCTATGATCAAACTGATATAATTCACTTTTATTTATTTTATTTTATTTTATTTTATTTTATTTTATTTTATTTTATTTTATTTTATTTTATTTTATTTTATTTTATTTTATTTTATTTTATTTTATTTTATTTTATTATTTCAATATTACTTGTTTCTCTTTTGATGCTGTGTCAAGGGAAGAGCTGCCCTTCCTACCCATCTCAGACATCTGCTACAGAGGGAACTGTCTGTTAATTATCTTGGCAGATACAACTTGCAAGTTTGTTTTGATGAGCTGTGATCTATACAATGTAAAATATATTGTGGACAAGCCTACATGTCATGCTAGTAGTATTCACTTATAGATGTTTGGTGTCTACTTTTCTTCTATCAATAGTTTGTATTTTGACCTAACACTTGTCTTCATATTTGCAATATGAGATTGTATCACCATACACACACCCTATTCCTTCTGCCTTTCTCTGAAGGGAGAAATATGCATTAGACTACTTAGTAGTCTGCAAAATCCAAACCTGAAGAAATGTTTTGCTTGTCATTCCACCTTGTACATTCTCCTCCTCTTAATTCTTTTCTTAAAGCATCTTGTGTGACTTTTCAGCCCTTAACAAGTGTTGATATTGAAAACAAACAAATACATCTTATTATTAAAGAGACTCCTGCCAGGAGGTAAAAGAAATATGTGCTCCTATGAGATTTGCTTACATATTCTGTGGATTGTAGATAGTATAGCTTTACATTTATTGAAATTGTCTTTTCCCCTGAGTTCTAAGAAAATGTGCCTAAAGCTATTATCGCATCTATCGACTCTGTGGGATTTAATGGATGTGGCTCCTGCTCCCAAGTGGTTGGAAAATGACCTCTATGAAGCAAAGTTCAAGCAGAGTGAAAGCTCCAAGGCTGAGATTAGAGACCTGTCAGTTGCCTGGTAGGATAAAAGTGTAAAATTATATGTGACGCTCAGTTCAGTCACATCAAACAGCTCAGAAATGTTTACTGAATGAACTACACAGTCGCTAATTACACTTTCCCCTTAAGTATTCACATTTTTCATGGGCAACAAATACCCAGAGAATCTGTAAAGAGAAAGCTGCTAATAAGTATGCAACAATTACAGCAGGCATGGCTTTGCACCTTAATTTCCTTACAGTGATTATTTATAGTGAAGAGGCAAATTTTGCCTGTCATCACAGAAAGTATCTCTATATCACTGTTTCAGGTCTTCTCAGAAAAACACATGATAAATTTTAAATCAAAATACAGCAACAGGAGCACATCTACTAATAATAAAATACACACAGCTTCCTCACAACATGGTACAAAACATTTCCTTAACCCAGTGACCTTTAGTGACCAGGCTGTTCAGTGTGGCCGCATATGTAATGTCAAGTGATTACAGCAGCAACTGAAACCTGATGAATCAAAATGCATTGAAATTGCTCTTCTACTTCTTTGCACTTCTGGAGGAAGTGCATTAATCTTGTATACTGTGGATTTTTTTTTTAATTCTTGCAACCTCCTTGTGTTAAAAACTGCCTTTCTCTTAATATTCACTAGTTCTAAATTGTGTAACAACATAGAAGACTACGAATGAAAGGTTCTCCTTCCATAAGCAGGAACCCTGCACTACACTTTAACTATCACCTACAGAAACCTCTGATCATGAGAATGATCCAGAAAGCAAAAGCAAGAGGCAGAGGGCCCAGTGACTTCCGAGCTTTGTAGGGCAGTTGTGGTAGGCTGGCCTGAGACACTTCTGGAAGACTTTGCTGCTGGTGTTCGCATGCTAAAAGACATGCTCTACTCTACCCACTTACAAGCCATTGGAAGCCCATGAGGCACCAAGATCTTTAATAAAACCACAGAGCAAGAAACATGAGATGATCCATTTCCACTGGCAGACAGATGATGAAGCACTCAATCATGGGGCTGTATAGAAAGAGATGTAACTGCCAATTTATGGTTCCTGTTTTCTTTCTTTCTTTCTTTCTCTCTTTCTCTCTCTCTTTCTCTCTCTCTTTCTCTCTCTCTTTCTCTCTCTCTTTCTCTCTCTCTTTCTCTCTCTCTTTCTCTCTCTCTTTCTCTCTCTCTTTCTCTCTCTCTTTCTCTCTCTCTTTCTCTCTCTCTTTCTCTCTCTCTTTCTCTCTCTCTTTCTCTCTCTCTTTCTCTCTCTCTTTCTCTCTCTCTTTCTCTCTCTCTTTCTCTCTCTCTTTCTCTCTCTCTTTCTCTCTCTCTTTCTCTCTCTCTTTCTCTCTCTCTTTCTCTCTCTCTTTCTCTCTCTCTTTCTCTCTCTCTTTCTCTCTTTCTCTCTTTCTTTCTTTTTTTTTTTTTTTCTTTTTCTTTTTTTTTTGTCTCAGTGATTTTTTGGTAGTAATATACTATACTCTCATCAAGAAAGGAAGAATCAAATTATGTGATGCAATAAACTACAGCAGGTGGAAAATAATACACAATAAAACTCAGAGTTGTACTAAACTGCTGAGTCAGTCTGAAATAATTTGCTGTCTACTCAAAGTATCCTTTAGTTAAACTGTTTTACATTAGCAAGTTTAGACAAAAAATTATTTCATATGAAGGTATTTGCTGTAACAGTTACCATTGAACAAGCATAGTTTTATTGCTCTAGATCAGGGGTCCTCAAACTACGGCCCGCGGGCCAGATACGGCCCGCCAGGGTCCTCAATCCGGCCCGCCGGTATTTACAGACCCCCCNAAATTGTTCTTCGTTTTAAATATTGCATTCTTTTTCCTGTTTTTTATGCACTACTACAAATAAAATATGTGCAGTGTGCATAGGAATTCATTCATTTTTTTCCAAACTATAGTCCGGCCCCCGACAGTGTCTGAGGGACAGTGAACCAGCCCCCTGTTTAAAAAGTTTGAGGACCCCTGCTCTAGATGCATTTAATATGTATCTTTGATTTTTTTTTTTTACTCAGATAACAATTAGCTTCTTCCTGATCTTTTTGAATTCCAAGTTATTTAACACCATAAAAAAGCTTAATTAATGAATGCAGAACATTAATCTTCCATTATATTAATATTATATTAATCTTCTATTATATATTTAATAACTTGCTAGTCAAAAAATTGTTTTTCTTTCCACTTTTATATGATCGCTAAAACATGTGCTTAATTACAATTGATCTCTCTTACTTGAAATCTTTACAGAATGACTTAGAGAAACATGGCCTCAAACACAGTTATTTGAAATTACATTAGCAGAAGAGCTAACTAATAATGTGTAATTGCTGTTACATAGTGTCACTTACTGTTACCTCTCAGGCATTTTAATCATGATGAAGTATACTTGGTTTTCTGCTTATTTTTACAGGCTTCTTGATTAAAATCCAAAAATTCTATAAATCATGGTACTTGGCACAATGATCAGCAGGCAGGACAGTTTAGTTGAATTTTTGAAAGGGGAGGGAGTTTTTCTCAATATAGATATTCTGGAGTGGTGAGAATCTGAGTCAAGTTCTGAGGTTCAGTTCACTGTTATAGGTCACAAGGGGCACATCCCACAGTATTTTCCATATTAGCTGAATTAGCCACACCATGAACTCTGAAAAATTAACCCAAGATGGTATATTTTGCATTTAAGGATCCATGTTTAAGGCTCTGTAACCATTCTCGAGTGAAACGCATTAAAAACAAAACAAAAAAATAATTTCCTTAATTTCTTCCTGTGTCTGACTCAAAATAGGCAGTAGTCTTATTGATTCATTACCTTCTCTAATCTCTTCTGGAATGCCTATTTAATGCTTGGCTAATTACCGAACTTTACAAATTTCTCTTTTTTTCAACAGAGGTATTATTTCTATCATGAAAATACAGAAATGGATGTCAGAGAAATTAAACCTGTACTGCAGTCAAAACATGTTAAGAACACAAGGACATTTTCCAAGATGTCCAAAGTAGCTCAGAAAAATTTATATGGAAAAACAAATGTAAATACATGGAAATAAAAGAAGTACCTCTTTTACAGAAGGAAAAAGTCCCGCATCATTGCTATTCTCCAAATCGTTAGCTGCACTGTCTCCAGGTATTTTGGAGGTAGATGCCTGAAAGACAGTCAGACATGAGAAATGCAGCTCAGGTCATTTCCAACACAGAATATCCTGTAATTTAGCAGCCATCCCCAAGAGCAGAGACAGATACACACTCTGGACTGGCTGATACCTCAAGCCTCTCTCATATACAGTCTCTTAACAAATGGTGGAATTTTAACATTAAACCTGATCAGATTATGAGTGAGGAGTGGGATCAAGATAGAATAGACAACAGGGTTGGTAAAAAGTTCGGAAATATTAATGAAACAAAGCGCTTTTTAAAAGCTGTGCACATGTTCCATGGACAGAATTCAAAATCTGTAAGGAAAGAAGCCCTTTTGGAGAAGGAGATTCCCTTCAAAATTTGGCCTTTATATACAATTTTAAGAGTTGTCTCTGCACAGTTTATGCAATTCCAAATATCTTAGTAACTCTCCTAATCTTGATTGCAGAGAAAACTATAAATTCCCATACTCTATTATTTGGAAATTAATATCCAAATCTTCCTCTCCATCTCCTTGTTTTCTCCCTTTTCAGCAATCTGACACAGTGCTGGATCTCTGAGTAGGTGGTGACAAGAAATTGTTTGCTGCACATTTTCTGTGATAGGGATGCTAGCATATCAGGCAATATGACCTGAAGTAGATATGCTCTGGGACTGGTCTAGCTTTTGTTTCTGGTAGCTTTTCCTATTTGACTTTGACAATTCCTGCCTTCTGCAATAACAGTCACAAAAAAGATATTCTCAATCAAATCAGAAGGTCATTTTAAAAGATGGAAAGCATTTTCAGATGTTTCTAACTTTTTTAAAATTTGTTTTTCATAGAAATGATTTTCTAAAAAGATAAAAACATGAAGGAAATATCCTGGGCTTAACTTCCTGTGGCTAGGAAGAGGAAAAATTATGTCTTTGCGTTGTAAAAGATGATCTTTCCTCCCTACTGGTGCTATAAACATCTGCAGGTCTGTATCCACAGGGAACAATTAATTTTTTCCCAAACATGTTTGCTCATTAAAGTATCTGACTATCACTTTATTTATTTCCAATAGATGGTGCCCTCTTTTTGTAGCAGATGTTGAAAGTGAAATAAGTTCCTTAAACACATGCTGTTACAATTGGGGAGTACCAGGTGTAGCCTGCCTCCCATTTGTACTGGAATGAAGCACATGTTCTACCCTTGGTTCTCGGTGGGAAGTTGTAACTGGCTAATTGACAATCCGAGAAGGGACAGATTGAACCTTCCAAAATATTTCCTTTCAATAAAACATGAATGATACACTGAAGTCAAATATCACATGATGAACACAGAAGGAGATAAAAGGTCATTCCCTTTGCAGATGCTCAGTCTTAACTTTTCCCTCCTGGCAGTGCCACATTCCTTCACTTGCAATGTTTTTCTGGCCCAGACAGAGCCTCAATGTACAAAGAAAACTACAATTTGCAATGCACCCTTCTACCTCCTTCATCTCTTTTTTTAATTATGCAAAAAATAATATCCGATTTACTTTGCAACTTTGCAAAATATTATTTTTCTTTTAATTCACCTTTAATAATTCTTTTGCTCCTCCTGCACTCGGTACCTCTGGATAGTTGTGTGGATTACTTGCACAATCAGAAGAGAGGGCACAGCAACCTCACCACTTTCCTCACCATGATCGGTTTGAGACAGTCCTCCAAGCAATTTAACAACGCCTTCCCCTGCCACAATAAACCGCTTTATAGTGCTCTTATGCGATTCAACTTGACCTGCAGGGCACATTTCCGTAGCAGTTTAATTCACTTTCTCCCTTTCCTGGAGCTGAAAACAGTAGAACATTAGTTGCCATATAATGTGACATCTATGTCTTGTTTCTCCTATTATCCAGACTAAGTAAATCATAACAAGAGCAATATAGTTGCATGTTGATTTAAATGAAGAAATATGGTTTGGTGTTAAAATAATTCCTCTAATTTATATATAGCAAAGCCTCGCACAATGTATTTTATCAATGACATCCCAAATCAAGATGTGCAATCTTGAGAAATTGTTTGATTACCTTCTGCCTTGTAAAACATCTTCTTGTGGCACGTACTTAAGCCTCTAAGAGCTGCCAAGTTCAAGCTAGTGTGGCTCATGCTATAAGTCTTCCTGCAGCCCTTTGGGCCACTCTGTAACGAGAGCTACCATTTTGCTGTCACTGTCACTTCGCATATCCACTCTCTAAAGCTCTGTTTGTTGTTTCATTCTGTTCTATGTCTCCCTTAGGAACTTCTTCATTTTAATATAAATAGAGCGCTTCATCATGCAGTGCCAAAGGCTCATGGAAGGTACAACTCTCAATATTACTGAAAACGATGCATATAGATGAATTTGGCAACAGATTTCAAACAAAGGGCCTTAAAAAAAATGGGAAAACTTCCTAATCCAAAAGAATGGAAGGGAAGAGCTTGAAAATAATAAAATAAAAGGGGAAATTAAAATCTCACTCTGATAACCATTGGTTTGATTGTTGTTCACAAACATCTTTGAAAGCAGATAATGAAGGCTTTTTGCCATATGTCATGAATTCGTCACACAGTATGTATATTCTTTTAACTTAATTTTTAATTAGATTTTTATTTTGAATGTGGAAATTAATTTTTCTCCTGAATGATGCTTTTAAAAAATCCAACCATATTTATAAGCAAAAATTTATTTTTTTTAGAAAACTGTGTTACAGAAAAACATTCATTTTAGAAATTTTAATAATTTGTTTTTAATGTTCTTTAAAATTTTGCATCCTTTTCAATTTTGTCTTTTTTTAATCCACACATTTATATAATATAATCAAGGACTTGATAATATGATGACATAACAATGCAAAAATGGAAAAATTAAGATAGGATAATAGGATTAAGGATGCTCAAGCAGATGCATGAACCTTGATGTGTTGAGAAAAAATCAAAAGGCAGTTGTAGCCAAAGCAAAATAAAATAAAAATTAATAATATAATAATGATGATTAATAATAACAATAATCATCTACAACCAATTATATAACATGATAGCGGTCATAAGTGACATTCTATTCGTTTAATACTCAGTGTAACAGCTTATATTTTTGAAAGAAAATGTCTCCTATAAAACTGACGCTTGTGATAGTTCAGAAAAGATGAAAGAAATCAGCAATTATTTTAGTTCTGCAAAATTTATCTTTCACATATCAGTGTATAAACTCAGTACCACTAGCAGGTTGGATCTAATTCCATTCTGTATAAAGTAACATGAGGGGATCGAATAAAAGTTGGCTTTTGCCTTAGCAATAGTTTTTATTGACTTCATTACATTTTAACCAACTTGTCCACTACCTTTTGGCTTTAACCCCTTACTTGGACAATATAAGTGTATCTATTATAACCATACTGTAATGCATTGTGGATTGTATCAGCTCATGCTTGCATATTTAATGTGGTTGTTCCAATTTAATAGCTTGCTGCACAACAGTTCTCACCATTTCTGCTTCCTTTTGTGCCCTCTGCAGTGAATACTCAGGTTCTCTCATATATTTACAATATTTTTCAAATACTACAAGTGCACAAATATCCCAACCATTTAGAAATTCTAATATCCAGTTACAAATTCACAAGTGGCAAATATGCAACCATGAAAGTCAGTAGTTACAAAGCAGAACATTTGTACATTGTAAATTCCTGTGCATTTCTTAAGTTGCATGATGGGGAGCAGCAGGTGACATTATCCAGTTTTATGTGCACTTTACCTTACTCTAACAACCCTCTCTCTCCCTTCCCTCCTGTGGATGCTGCCGAAGTATAGAGTTTCATTCATTCACTTTAATGCTAGAATTCATTATTCTCAAAATACCCATTCCAGACAATCGAACAGGACCAAAGCTCATGCAGACACTTAACTAGATAGGTATATTTGTAGGGTTATGTATGTTCTCATGTCTGTCAAGGTCAGTGGTGCAGTCACCATCCCTGGTAGTTTAAAAGATGTGTGGAGGCAGCACTTAGGGACATGGTTTAGTGATGGACTTGGCAGTGCTGGGTTAACAGTTGAACTCAACAATCTTAAAGATCTTTTCCAACCTAAATGTTTCTGTATAGGTATATAGAGTGAGCACAGAGCACATTACAATGGAGAGCACATCACAGTATTTAATGAGTGTACGGCACTTACCTTTCTGCTGTCTGTTTTTTCTCCTCCTCACCACAGAAAGCAAGCAGCTCAAAGTCACTAGCAAATGTAAACTCACGACTGTTATTGTATCTTTTTAAGAAACAATTTGGCCTGAAGGCATCTGATCAGTCCAGCATCTCTCACTTTGCTGCCCAGCAGCAGAATCCTGGGCCTACAGGTTTCATTTTTGCAGCCTTTCTTGCTGAACAGGAACATTTATCAAACCTTCAAAGTAAACCACATTAGGGCAAGGGCAAGGGCAACTCATCTCACTGGTAGTGGTGGTGAGAAGAGGTTTTAATGTCCTAGCTTCTACCCCCACCCACAATGAGTGCTCCAATTACTTTGTGTTGAGGACTGCAACACGGATCCCTTCCCTCCTACAAATCTACCTTAAGACCAAGGCTATAGGACTGTGATCTCTCCCTCTATTTTGTCCAAGAAAGCTGTACATGGAAGGCTAAGACCAGGCTCAGGCTCTGTAAGCCTAAAGAGTTGCACATGGACGACAGAGACTCATGCCCAGGAACTTCCCTCACACAGGGACACATCTCTAAGAGGGATGTTTCTCTTTCTGCAGAACTCAGCATTTGACAAACAACCTGTAGACACGTGTGGAGCAGGATAGGATGATCTGAAATTTATTTTTACTCACTGTGGAAGTACTCCTGGACATGTGCGAGAGTTTTTACGATAAAAGTAACTAATTCGGTATATTAGCTCTATGTTGTTTTTACTGCATCTGCAAATTCCGGCTTTTTAGAAACCCAGCAAATACATTTCTTTAACATTAGAGAAGAAGTACTGTGAAGTTATATATCAGGGAAATGCCAAGTCTTGCAAAACAGACTTGCACAGAAAGGAAGAACGATGTGACTATCTAATGTCTTTTTATACATTTTGTAACATAATGATCTGCTCTCAAGTTACATTTGTATAGTCTATATACATCTCAAACAGCTATCGCAGAAAATACTTTCTTGGTATCTGTTAGATGTCCTTTCACCAGACCAAAACATAGAGCTATGTGATTATTATTTTCAATACCCTACTTCATAAGTAGCCCAGTGTATCTTCACCCACACCACTCACAGTTAAATGCTGCTTGGCACATAAAGGGGGATAGAGTATATATCACAATTTTACAATAGTGGGACATAAGAAAAGTATTTATTCATCTTCTATCATAACTGATGCTTTTCAATGAGGCAGAGCAGTGGACGAAAGCATATTCACTCAGAGGGCAAATAAACACGATAATATAAAATTTTAAATAACTGTTGTTACATTCTGCTGTTACATTGCAAATTAATTGGTGGTTAAAGTTAGTTTCAGGTGTCCGACTGAAAGTCCTTTCTTATTACATTTTTGGTGTATAAATACTACAAGATATTTTTGTGAGGAAAGAGTTGTGTAACTCATACTTTCACTCTATTTGTGCCTGGAAGCCTTTGCCTCACCTGTGTCAAAACATCATAATCTTACAGCTGTTAATTGTAGCAGAGTGGCGCCTTGAGTTATTTATGTGGTCAGCATGAGATGGCATGTGACACGTTATAGTAACCCTCTCAATGAGGCCTTTCTATTGTAAAGATTTTAGTGCAGAAAGAGTAGGGAGTGGAATCTCACAACGTCACTTTAAGCTGTAATGTTCTTGATCGTTATGTAAAATTAAGATGATTTGATTATGTGCCATATTTATTACTTTAATGCTAATATATGCTGGTGTTTTAAGGCAACTTGTCAGAATAAGTGCATCTTAGTTCAGTTCTGATTATGCTGGACTTTTGCCCAAGAGGAAAATGAGCAAATAAAAGCAGGAATATAACATGATGAGTCACACCAATCATATTAAAAAACTGCCTTTTAGGGAACATATTAGGTGATATCCTGGAGCCCATATTTAGTAACCGACCCTCTGATGGACATTGGCAAAACCTTTGCTGTGTACGAACCACGAAGGCGCTCTAGATTTTGGCTTGGTCTGTTTTTAAAATGCCAACAGATCAGATGTGCTTTGAGAACCACAAACAACTCTATTTTCTAAATGAGCGTTTTTTAATCGCCAATTTCTTAGCAGCCCACACATAAGCATATGCTCTTTCAGCTGAGAATATATATATCAGGTTTCCTGGAAACCATCCCACTAGGGCATGACTATAGCTCCAATATAAGCAGAGAAGCACTTAAAAGGGGGCTAATTAGCTATTTGCTGTACTTGACAGCTAAAAGATGTATGCAAGCACAGAGAAAAGACTGCAAATATAGATATCCCTGATTATGTTATTGTCCAACATTTTAATTAATTTCTTAGACCATCTTTGTGTAATGTAAAAGGGTTTTGAAAGATGTGACTAACAAGGCTGTGGTGTTTCTTTAACTAATCACCATCACTGCAGGGTGCTGGAAATTTTAAAGCACGTTTTATATGCTCAGTTCATTGAAGAATTACTTTTACTTCTACTGGCCTTAATTTTTCCTTTATTTGCAGAGCAGCAATGAGAAAGGTGTGATTTCATTCAACTAGTGTGCTCCCCAGAAGCCACTTTGGCATGTAAATCATCTACAGAGGAGACAGACTGGCTGGTAACTACAAATAGGGGCAGATGGTAAGACCTTTGGTCTCCATTTGCAACTCCTTCGCTGGGTGAGAATGTAATGCAGCTTCTTTGAGACTTGTTTTAGTTACCCATGAAATTGGGAAATTATATTTATTTGCCTCTTGTGAGCATTGTGTGATTTTACACCCCACCACTCCCCAAGTTCTTGGAAAACTTTCTTATTATATATTTTTGATTATAATTTCAGAGAAAACCAAATGCAAAGTAGTGTAAAGTGTGAGGTTATCCAGGCAAACAAATACACTAATCGAACCTTCTGAAACAAAAATATTTTGGCCAAGGGTTTTGATTCCAGGAGGAATAAGGGCTCACTTCTGGTTTACTGATACATTTTCACAAGTTTACAATGATACACAGTCACCCTGGCTGTAAATAATTTTTGTGTGTTGTCATCAATGTTACAGGAAGGAAGAATCTGGCTCATGCCACATAAAAATAACAGGATATTTGGGTAAACAGATAGGCACCAACAGAGTAAATAGCAGTTCAGAAACCAGCAGTGTTCTAAGCTTTGTTAATAGTGAGGAGCCAGGTACATTAAAGTAGCAGACAATTTGTTTGATAAGCAATTGGTATTTGACAGGCCAGTGACAGCCATGTTGTCAGGAGATCACAGCTCCTGCCTCAGTATGTGACTTTAAAAACTTCACTAGGGGAAAAATTACAGTCAGGCGAGCAGCAGCAAGGCATAGCCTAAGGCATTATCTGCCAATAACTAAGTCCTAGGGAAAACTGATTTGTGGCTTCTGATCACATGAACCTATAGCCTTCACTATTGACTAATTGTGGTTCATCTGGATGTATATCTATCTTGGCTAACAAGAAAGCACTAGAAGTCTTCATTTAGCCATTGAGCTGAATCTCTGGAGACATGTGTGCAGCTGTCTTTACCTTCTTACCAATCAACACATCAAAAGCTGCAGAATATATTTCCACTTCAGAAATGCAAACTGCAAGTGAGATAAAGTTGCCAAACTAGACTTGAAAAAGAGTGAATGATTATGACTCTACTCCAAATACAAAAGATAAATCATTTATGACCGTGCAGAACTTTGCTATCTATATAAATTTAGAACAGATACAATGGACTCAATTTATCAGCTGGACAGCCACATTATTTTAATGTAACTGTAAAGGATTAAAAGAATTTTAGGTACCTTTTTTTTCCTACAAAGCATCAAATCGGAGAACAGAAGCAGACCAGGTGAATGCACATTCTCTTACACAAAGTGGCTATTGATGATGCAGTTTTAATTTGTTTTGTCTTAGTGAAAATAGTGTAGTTAAAAATTATCTACTTGGTGCCATGAAAATCAGCTGGTAATTACTATGCACAGCATCCAACCTAGTCCAAACATTAGGAAAAAAATGATCAAAGAGTATTATGGAATTATTTGAAGATAGAGCTACAGAAGAGACAGGGTCAGCAATTTTGACTTAAATCACTTTCTTGGCTTCTGCTCTGGTTAACAATTCACTCAACTAAAGGCTGTATTGGCAAGACACAGTCTTTTTGACTTTACACCACAGAAGAAGCTGAGCTCCATCAATGCTATCAAAGTCCACAGCAATTTTAGGGCTTAATTATCGCCCAACTTAAAGTTCGGATTTAAGTCACATTGGATTTAGTAGGCAAACAATTTTCTTCAGGCCCACCTAAACAAGTGTTTTGTTATATCCGTTAATCAAGACAGAACCAGCCAGTGATGGATCTGACTCTCAGTCTCACACTGCGAGGCATGCCAAAACCACCACTGCTTTTTCTTGTTTGTACTGTCTCTAAGTCAGGGGAAAAGTTTTTCTTGTGAGATTTCTGTTTCCTCTCAGTCCAGAAGAACAGTAGTACAAAATGGTGCAAAATGATCCCGGGATTTCAGTATCTCTGCATGCCAGCTTACTTTCAGCAGGGAAATGGCAAATACTTTTGTCATATCAAAATCTGCACAGTTAAATTGGGATTCCCAGACTGGCAGGGAAGAGAAAATTCATCACATAAAATTAAAAGCAATATAAACATCCCCTTAAAACATTGATCCTGAAGGTAACTTTGAACGTTTTTAATTATATTAATGAATATATGTTACTGGATCACCTATATTGACCAAGATCGAAAAGGATAATACAAGTAGATGAACAGTCTGGATCCAGGAATTATTAGGAATTAGGAATTTAGAGGAAGAGATGATTTAAATTTAAGAGATGTTCTTCAGGTAATATAGTTTATGTAGGTAAAGCAGAAGAACCTTATGAGTGGGTTTTTCAAAGTTTGTAGCATTTAACATAAAAAATTTCTGCACCTCTTGAGGTTTACCTATACTTATAGCTGGTTATTTTTATTACTACCAGTTTTGATCTAGGGCACCAAAGTGCTTTTTTTATATATATAGGGTTTTTTTGTATATTTATCTCATGTGTTTTTGATGGACTTTCACTGTGAAGCCTTTGCCCAATGCACCAACAATAAATAAAGAAAGCTCTCACAGGCAGGGCAAGCAGTTCACCCTGTTCCCAAAATTGCCACATCCTTCTTGTTACAAAACTTTCTTTCCATGTTGCTTATACTTTGTAAAATTAACTCTCAATGATAATATTTTCCACACTGACACAGTTACTCTGGAAAGTATCTCTACATCTCATCTCTTGTATTTGAAGGACTGGAGTGCCTCTGTACTCAAAGCAGGGATGGCTTGCTACCACTTACTTAAAAATGCCTTTATTTGGGCAAGTTGGAAAACTGTGAGGAAAAACAAAAAATTAAAAAAAAAATCATAGTTTAGTACAGTTGTAGTAAAAATAGCTTTTGCTTTTAAGAATTTTTTTCAGCATGAAAACTCTGAAGATTTTACCTTACTGAGCACACTGTGACCCCTACAAAAGAGAGGATGGGCACAAACTTAAGGCAAGGGTGACATGGAAGCATTTCTAAACTTTTCTGTCAAAGGGCTGCTCCTCTTCAGACCTGCTGCCAGGTCCTGTAGTTAGGAGCAGGGCATCACCAGCATTTCTCATACTGCTTATT
The DNA here is from genome assembly GCA_013399895.1 of Serilophus lunatus. Lineage (NCBI taxonomy): Eukaryota > Metazoa > Chordata > Aves > Passeriformes > Eurylaimidae > Serilophus > Serilophus lunatus. The sequence goes on from VXBA01002045.1 coordinate 45,073, forward strand.
AAATTACAGTTTCATTCAGAAAAGGCTTCCTACATCTTGAATGGAAATTTTGGAAGCAGAAAAAGGCTGAGGGAAAAGAAGGGGAGGGGAAGGGAAAATTTATCCCAGGATAGCTCAGTGCTTCAAATGTTTGGCGAGGCACTATGAGACTTCCCTCAAGGGCATAATTTAAATCTGGACATGAACCTCAGACTTCCACTTTCCCCAGAAATATCCTAATAGTCAATGTATTGTCTGCACCAAGAAGAGTCTTTTTTTTCTAAGGCTTTTACACAACAAAGTACTCTTCAATTTGAAAATGCCAACATGCAAAATTCCCTCCTTACTCCAGTTCCTCACTCCTCCATCTACAATGTCTTAGAATTCAGCTTTTCATTTCACAAATATGTCTTGTTTTCTCAAAACTCTCTCTCTCTCTCTTCTCAAACAATGTGCAGGACCAAGCTTCCCTGGAGATGGATCCAAACTTGGATGATTTATTCATCACAAAAGTTACTAAATCTGCAGTGAAGGAAGGTGACCGCCACAAAGTATGAAGGAGGTGATCTCATCGTCAGAGCAGTTCACACTTGAGAATTCACTTACTCAGAAATATACATCTCTAAAAAAACCTCTTTCACAGGCAGACATGAGCTAGGCATTGTTACCCAGGCATCTCAACACAAGCTAAAGGTGCTGAGCTGCAGAATGCAGCGCTCTGGGGATATTTTATGTGTTTTAAGTACATATCATATATTCTGAAGAAAAGTAACAGAGTAAAAGATTTCTGGATGAGGAAGCACAAGACATATTTAACCTAAATAATAAGTTGTTTTCGTAAGAGGAACAGCTGATGATGGAACTGTTTACTTACAAAGAGGTACACAGAAACAAGGATTGAAGTTATTATGTTTTGATATCTTAACCCCTCTCAAATGTCAATTGTTTTGCAAACTGGATGGCTGCTTTATGAAAAAAACTGCCTTTCTTCTTATTTGGAATTTGAACTCTTCCAACTTTCTGGAGGGAACACCCTGAATCATTCTGATATTCTGTGACAAGTGAAAAACAAATGAAGGAAATACTTGGCATGTCCTTTTTTTTTTTGTAATACCTCTGCAGCAATTTGAGAATTGGCTGGGTAAAATGACCTTTTCTACTCCTAAGAGTTGTGCGTTTCTAAATTACTAAGGCAGTAATTTCCATAACAAAGACATAAATCTACCTATATAATATAAACCAAAATATATAATTTTTATATCTTTTTGCAGAACTCTTAAACTCCAGAGACGTAAAACCCAAATAAGGAATATAGGTAAACTAAAAAGTAAAGCCAAGATAATTTTACCATGCCAGAAAGGAGAATGCAGAGTTTTGGTAAAATGCAGAGTTTTCAGAATTAGGAGATGCAGCAGCAGGCTGGTAGATGGAGGATAGGTACGATGAGGGCTGAAGAGCTTCTCTTCTACCTTTCCCAAGGAGTCTTTAGGAGGCTGCAAGTGCCTGTAAATAGGCTCTGCCAGGGATACAGCAGCCACATATCTTCTTGTTAGACACAATTTATTCTTAGCTAATGTGTACAGCTGTGGTTAGAAATGACAGCTTGACTTTCCATCTCATTTCTCCAAAGCTCATGCCATCCTTTCGCAGGAAAACAAGTTAGCAAGGCCTGAAGTACTTCAGGAATACCCTTTTCACATTCTGAGGAAGGGACAGGATCAGGATTTGATACTATGTGCCACTTGCAATAACTAGGGCAGAAAAGACATTTCACATGGAGATGCATGTTCTAAATAACTTCTTGTCTGTCTTTTCTTATTCTATCCCAGGAATGCAGCTAAACAATTCCCCCCCCCCATATTCTATTAATTTTTACAAATTTTTTAATAAAAAGATGAGTCCAGCACTTTCAGCATGGTAGATTAGCCATAACATAAGAATATTACTCCAATATGTGCCATGATTGATAAAACTTGAAGTCGTTACCTCATCAATTTTGTCTAGAAAATGAGCGACCTCTACCTATCATGACTACACACAAAAGTCTATTAAGCAGAATTGGCCCAAAACTTTGTGGTAGGACACTCTCCTTATGTCTGTGTGGTCAGAAGAACCACAGGCCACAGGTTCACCTGTTCCCATCTGCATTATATGCTGACAACATTTCTCAGCCAGCGTCATGAAATCCAGAGGCTTCAGAAGAAAAAATCAGCCCAAAGCACAGAAACGATTTATCCAACCACTACCACTAACATTCCCATGTTGTTTAAAATGCACCAGGTGATTTAATGAGATCACTACTAAGCATTGCAACCAAAGAGATTAATTTGAGTACTGGTACAAGTGTCCTCAAAATCACACTCAGCATGCATGTATCACCTACCTCATTTTCATGTGCTTCTCTCCTTTTTCTTAACACTGTTTACCACGAAGCACTTCTTAATTTCATTCTCCCACAGATACAGTTTTGCAATTATTTTCTGCCTTATGGATTAAGCACTATATAACAAAAAAGACACTGCCTTGTTTCGTGAAGGAGATGTGTATTACACTCTGCTAACATTATAGCCAGATTTCACAGTCATGGGAAAACAAAACACCCCAAATGGAGCAGTTATTAATTCAATAAATCCAGCTGCTTTCAGTGCTCTGGGCAAAAGGCAAAGTTAAAAGCAGCTGCTTGTTGACGACATGTGCGACCTGACCAGGGGAAGGTAGCTGTTTTAGCACATCATCCACCACTTTGAAGGCTGACTGCACTCAATTTCTTAGACAATCTACACACCATTTTCAGTTCTGTACCTCCATAATTTATCACAACAATACCTCAAGCATACAGATTGGGGGAGGGGGGTTGTAGGGGGATGAAAGCAATTTACAGTATAAAGATGAAAGAAGCTGGACGGCTCAAGAAGACCTACTATGTAAATCATATCCACAACTTAAAGGAATGTCACTATAATATTCTGGAATTAATTTTTCCAGCATTCCTATATAGGTCACACAAAGGTAAATGTAGATTCCTCCACTCCTACCACTATATCTGGAGTTGTTTATCAATATATTAAAGAGGAAATTGATTCTCCCCCCCTTTTTCTATGTGGACAATAAGAACCTTATGTATAAAAACGTCTGATAAAAATAACAGCGACCAGTAAAAAATTAGTTTGCAATCTGTCTGTATGTCTTCTCTTCACATTTTTTGAGCACATCTTTCAAAAGTTACTTTTCATGCTACCGAAGATTAAGAAAATAACCATTTCCCAGCAACAGGCTAGATCACACACAGTGTATCCCACATACATCTTACCAATCCTAGCTAACTTCAAAAACACAAAGGTTATGTGCGGTTTTCATAATATTTCTAACAAATTAAATATGTGATTTTAAACCCATTATTTTTAATTTGATTTTAAACACATCTGTATTTTCAGACTGTTTTCTAAATTATAATTGCTAAATATATTTGATTAATCAAAGGTATGTTCTCCAATGGGAAAAAAACTATTCTTCTTATGAGACTATGTGCAGATTCAACTTTTTTATTGATGCCTTGGTAACTATCTTTTGTACACAAGTTGTTTTTCCCGTGTTCATCAGGTACACTGTGTATTCCAAGGAGAACCAGAAGTGTGTGCGCAAATCTTTTATACAATTTTGCTTCTTCTTTCAATTATCAATGGCATATTTATCTGAGAAAGCTCTGGATTTACCTAATTTATTATCACTTGAACTGCAATCTGATTCTCAGTCTCTTTTCCCTGGGATCTACTTTTAAAAGTACAAACATCTTAACAGCTTCAAACAGCTGCTACGGAAAAAATCATCATGGATGTTTCCTTCTTCCTCCTCAATTGTGGACTTAAATCTCAAAATACACTGAGGCTGGGTTGTGAGAAGCAGTTGCAGTTACAGGATTAACTCCAAACACCTCCTGTTCCAGCAGGCTCGAACTTGGAGCTTATGCCAGTGGAAAGGTGATACAAGAGATATTCATCTCTTGCTTTTCACACTGGTGGGTCCTGACATTTTGGGTCAAGAAAACTTTTCATTAATAGGAAAACTATTTGAAGTTATATTTAAGTATTTCTAAATATATTCAGTGTTTTTCTCTTCTTGAAATGAATGTATTTTAAGATTTCAAGCAACCTTCTAAAGACAAGAGGCTTCTGAAAAGAACACAAGCGTAAGACTGTATTTCAGCATAATATGTAGTACATTTATAATACATAGTTTCACACAGGCAAGGAAACCCATTCCCATGCAAATGAAATGTAGGATAACATATTAGCTTTTGAATGGATAATTCTTCAAACTATGCTTCAGCCCAAATCATTAGATAACCTTCCGTGTGCACAACATAGATATCCCTAGTGAAGGGTTAAGCTTCACATTTCTATTGTCATCCTTCATGTAGGCATAAGTGTTAAGCCCCATCACTCCCTACCCAGTGAACTTCAGACATAGGCTATCCAATTTAACATAGCCATTTAGCAAAGAAGTATATAAAACTGTGCTAGGTCTGGATAGACTGACTGGGTGGATCAGGGTACCTGAGGTACAGGGAGAAGGAAAAGGAGGAACTATCATAGCTGCTGTCACCAAAGGTCCAAAGAGTGGGTCAAGACTCATGTGATAGATTTACAACATCTGCATTAAATTTGCAGCCCCTCTGTTCAGGCATGAAGGACCTCCCATAACACTTGGGCAGTCATCTCTGAAGAAGGGAGGAGCTGGCTGTATATGTGAAATGAATCTGATCAATATCAAGCCCAACATGGCTCAGAAGCTTGTAATTTGCTGCATTAGCAATGCCTATGTCTGCAGGGTTTCCAGACTCTGCAGAAAGTCTGACTTTGCCCCTGGAATTTTAGTTAGATGAATATACCATGCTCAAGCAGAGAGCAACAAACACAACGCTGTTTTCTCTTGTGTTGTACAGTACTACCTTATCTGTCTGAGTGCTAAGGGGATTAGAAAGCTGCTCAAGTTAGATGTTTTAAGATGACAAAGTTTGCAGTATGGGGAAAGACAACCAAGGGTGGAGAGACGAGCAGCTTGTGCTCGTGGCAGTCACTGCAGTAGGATGTAGAGGTTTGTGGCACTGTTAAATTGCTAAAACCAAGAAAATGTTGGTACCCCGCTCTGCCTAATTTTGCATTGCTCACTGAAATGGCATGAATCTGTTTCTCCCTGTTGCAGATCAACAAAGGTTAAAAGGAAAAAAAGGATGAGTTTGGGGTTGACAGTTGGCTCCATAGGCCACAGAGGTGCTAAGAAAGCATGAGCTTCCCTTATGGTGCTGAGTGACTCAGGAAGGGATGATGGACACTGCCCCCAGTTCCTGATCAAGCCTAGGAAGAGGAAATGAGGGGTATCCCACAAGCTTTCCTGGCAGGGTGTTTCACCTATGCTCCAGCCTTTGTGACTTCTATAGCTGCAAAGCAGAAAGCCAGAAAACGTGCAGTTTAACACAGTTTAAATCTTGTACCAATCACTTCTTTAGAAGCTTTTCTGCTGCAAGAGTGTCAGGGAAATACATTCCTTTCTTAGTTTGTTTTCTCATGTGGTGATTGCAGCCACACATTTTCCATGTTGTTGGACTTTTTCCTCTTTCACTATATTGTATATTTTGGATGTTTCTTTTCTCAATCTGAAAAGAGCAGCAGCAAAGACTGTGTTGCTTGGCAACTCCTTAAATTCTTACTATGCAGTTCACAACAAAGATATGTCTGTGATTTGTATCACAATTATATCCAAATAATCACAACATACATGTTGAATTCCTGCTGTCTTAAGATAGCTGTCAAAACTTAAAGATGAAAAAACAACTTAATAAGGAACAGAAAAAAAACCCACAGTCATTTGTGCATCTTAAGTACTAGCTACTGGGAAAAAAACACCCTCCAGTTGCAGTAGATTTTGTAAAATAAGTTTTCCATGCAAGCTCAGAGTAGACAGTTCTTCTCAAGTAATTTCATAAAAAGCTATCTGTGCTCCATGTCTATAATCTGGAATCCAGTTGTAGAGCAAATACACTTAATTATCACAGCAATATGTATTTTTATTTCTCATTGTTTCTTTTCTTACAAATAAGATCAAATGCCTGAAAGCTAGTTTTGTTCGTCTGTAGTCTCAGCCATTGTACTGCAAGGAGAAGGAAGGAAGTTGTGACATTCACGCAGTCTCACTTTCAAGGGATAGATCCTTCTAGGGTTGAGGAAAAAAAATCATGACTGCATTTTATGCCACATGTGGAAATAACATGAAAAATAATCTGCTTTTTCTACAGCTGACTGAATGCTGTGGGGGATTCCAAGAAGATATATATTAATGTATATATTTGTACTTTATAGTTACTGACAAATAACTCCCACTAGATCACAACAGTTGATGGGCAATGTCACATTAAATAACAAGGTTCGAGTCCTCTATTATCATCAGTTTAAATTCAGTATTTTTTCCTATGTGAATTCTAAAAAAATTTCCAAGTGTTTAAATTATGTTTAATCTGATACACCGAATGTCCCCGAAGACTTACTTTATAGTAGTTTCCTTTAGAATAATACATTAACTCCTTCCCCCTCACACACCATTTTGCCTTTTCTTTTACATGACAAATTTCTTTAAAGAAAAAAATAGAGTGTGAGACAGAAAGCTTCTATTTCAGGGAAGAATGGTGTGAGGGGCCGGGGAGGCCACATAATTGGGTGTGATGTGTCAGTTTCTCTAGTGACTGTCGGGACTATTCTGTCATCACTTCCGCAGCGCGTAAGCGAGAGGACTGCACAAATCCCCACATCTCCCATATCTTAACCAAACACTGGAGTCTCCTCTAAGAGAAAGTTAGTCAGGAGGTGTGCAGGTGTTTTATACATTAGCAAAGGAAGCAAGAGATGGGGGGAACATAAGGCAAAGGATGAAATAGTGTGACATAAAAGGAAGGGCTTGCCAAAACCAGCACATTCATACAGGTTCTGCTTAGCAAATTGTACTCCTAGAAATAAAATTAAAAATAAAAATGAACCCAAACAGTCCAAAGCTACCCTAGTCAAAGGTAGATATATCTTATTTTACAGCTGTGGGCTATTCTGCAAAAAAAACCCCTTTTCATTATTTCTATAGCTTCTTTCTTTTCCCTGAAGAGAAAACAGAAAAAACTAACAACATATCACACTTCACCTACCTTCTGAGCAATTTCTGAGTGGGCAGATAAACACAGTAGGCAGTTAAGAAACACTACAGCTGTAGGTTTTTTTCTCCCTAAACCTTTTCAAGGATTGTGCTATCAGACACAACGGGTAGAATTCATCCCCTCTACCTTAGGTGGCAAAAATACAGACCTTCAGATTGGAGCTGGTCATCTTTATATACAAATTAAAGAAATAGCTGAATCTCCAGGATGGTTCATGTGACAAATTTTAGATACTGGTGTTAAAAGGAGAAATGCACCCTAAAATTGCCATTTGATTTCCATTAATTTTGAAAGACAATAGGCGCATTGTTCAGATGCAGGCTTCTACATATACAGTGCATTCTAGTCTCACCATATAACGATTCAATGGCTTCTTGTACAAGAGAAAGCAAAACTGACATATAGAGAAGCAAAAGAAGAAACCTCTACGCTTGTTCATTTCTGTTTTAACAAATTCACACTTAAATCATGCCCAGTTCTGAAGAAGAAAAAGATCATGTACTGTACTTTGGTTTTGCTACACACCTCTAAACTTCTGCTATGCCTCAGTTAGACAGGAGTCCTCACAATAAGCCACAGTCATGATCCTTCCTCTTTCTAGTTCTGGACACCTAAAAGTCCAGAATATAAATGTAAATGTTATGAAATTAAATTATATTCACTGCATGCCTAGTGGAACTCAATTACATAGATTTTCTCACATAAATGTTTCTTTGGAAACTATTCCATATCGTAATGAGTGGCATTAATTGATATAATAACAAAATTATTTCGGGCATGCAAAAGGCATTCCAACCTGTATCAAATCACGACCAGCAATGCCTTTTTGACACGTACCTGGGCAACTTCTGATTTGAACAGTAAACAGGGCACACACTAAGAATTTATACTCGTCCCTGTGAGTAGGTCAATGAAGCAACCCTCCCCTGTATTATGCTTCACTGCTTTGTTTTACTAGTGAAGTCAGCCCTGCAGAAGTTCACTTCTACAGTACAAGCTGGCTTAGAGTCCTTGTACTGGAAATAAGAATTGTGCTTTCCAGTGCTTAATGCTGCCATGATTTATACATACACACATGTAGTAAATTCCTCAGGTTTCCAGAACAGAGGAAATTAGGGAGGTACGTCTAGTTTATATCTTACGATATAAACTTCAACTCTGTGAATTGACACTAGTTTTCACAGGGATCTAGGAAAAGGGTATCAGGGTATGATCTACTGTTCTGAGTCCCATCCCTCAGATTATTTTTTGTTACATATTTTTTATTATTAGGATGGGTATTATAATTATTATTAGGAATGTAAAAATACCAAAATTTTTTTGCAGTAATAATCCTTTGACCACAACTAGAAAGCTTGAGAAAACTTACAAGAAAGCTTGTTCTCAGAAGAGCTCTCAGGAGCTTCATCTTCATTGAAGCAAACACCATCCAGACTCCATCAGGCACATGAGAAACACCATAATGAGCACAGCCTTGCATCTTGCAGTATTTGAAAGGCTTGTATTTGAAGAGCATGTAAAAACAGAAACAGATTTTCTTTCTATTCTCTCTCTGCATTATATATTAGATTATTATTGCCATACATGAGACCTGTGGAATTTGGAAAGAAGCTTTCTTTATGGGCATGACAATTAATAGGATGAGCTCCAGAAATAGTATGCTGTAGGGTACATGTTCTGGAACAGGTGTCCCAACAAAGAAAACATCTTATTTGACTTTGCTAGTCCAAAATGTACATTAATCATCTGACAGGGTCACTGCAGAGATCACAGGATTTATTAAGTCAAATATCAAACATTTCAATACAATAGGACATAAAATTACTAGCTTCATATTATAATAAATGACTGTAAGTGTCCTATTTGGCTTGAAATTCTGCAGCTACAATGGAGTTGAGAAGTAAAAAAAAGTAACAAAAATACAGCCTTAAAACACATTATACATGGGAGATTTTCCATTTTAGAGGGGAAAAAAATCCACAAATGTATAGAACACAAGTCAACAAGGCATTCGTTTCAAATGCTGTAAGTATTGATCTCACTACAAAGTGCCTCTAAATGAATTCCTTTCAGAATAAGAAGCATTTATTCACTTAGCAATTTTATATCTGCAAATCCTACAAAATAATTTATTTTAAATTCTGTTTCTAACAGGACAGGAGCCTGCTTGACTTTCTGACATTCGTTGTAATCTTGTGCTTAACAGCAAAACTCGCAGTGGGAAGGGACAGTAAAGAAGGCAGAAGTTTTAATTCATCAGTGCTAATACAGAAAAATGAAACGAAACTACAGGACATGGCTAGTTGTGTTTCTTTTAATGAGTTTTCTATTTCAAGTATATGTTTATATCTATAAAATATAGTTTCAGTCATTTTACCATTTAGAGCACAAAAGGTTTTATCTTAAGTAATACTACTTTTAGAAGCTAATATTCCATTTTAGTTATATATATGTGTGTGTACTCTAGTAGATGTCTATGTTGTTACTGCTCTTGTTTAAACTAGGGATTTTCAGTTTTCATAGAGCTAATGCAAGAAATATTTAAAATATTTGCAAAAATCCCCTCGTGCTGGAATAACAACTTTTGATAGACACACTTTTCTAAAAACCTGTCCCAGTACTGGGAATTTACTGAATTTATTGTGAGGCTGAGTCCAGGTAACAAAGGAATGAATAAACAGCAATTAAAAGACGCAGTTGAATAAATAATTCAATATTACTATTAGTTTCTTAACAAAGGCTATTGAATTGCATATAAAGGAGATAGTGATGATAGAGAGCTTCAGGGAGAACTCAGTACGACCGAACATCCTTACCAAGACATGGATTTCCAATTCTGAGGAATCAAATTCCCATGTATTTTATTGTTCTTGCTGAAGTAGCAGCCAAACAAAACGTCACCCAAACCAAAATGCTGCTTGCAACTCAAACCAAATGTAAGGTCTGAGCCTCTAACTTAGAACCCATCCTTATATTCCCAACGATCTGGGGCAGAAGTAATAGTTTATCTGAGCAAGATGTGTACTGACTGCAAAGCAAAGGTGCATGCAGGTTGTCCAACCTCTTTAATTTAATGTATCTGTGTGCTCAGAGCAGAAGTAGAAATAGATCTCTGGGCCAGGAAAGCCTACTGGAAATACCTTAGTAAATAAAAATTGGGGTCCTCACCAACAGTTTTTAAGGTAATCTTTTGCAGAATAAGTTTGAAATAGGAAAAAATACTAAAAGAAATGCAACTATAAAAATGGAAGGCAGTTGTCACTGGATTCCCATGGGTTTCTGTGCAGTTCAACGGCCTCATAAATTACTTTGAAGAAAGAATTTTGACATCACATAAATTAATCAGTTGATTGCAGAAAGATTTCATGATGATGAGATCGAGAAGGAAAAATTTAATGTCAATGAACATGAAGTACAATACAGATAAGAAAGGCAATCTAAATGATATCAAGATAGATACTAGAACCAAGTTTTAGGAAAGCTACAGTGGACACATGGTGGATGGACAGTAAGGACCAGCTTGATGTGTGACAAAAGAAAAAAAGTACAAATAATATATTTATAGTTGTTCTGTAAAAAAAGAGGGTAGTGTAAGTCACTGGTATAGCAGTCACTTCTCAAAGACTGTGTGTTGTTCTGACCTCCACAGAAGTACAGCAGAGCTGCAAAAGATACAAAGTGTGCTGAGAATGACAAAGAATGAACAAAGATATAAGTGCTATTTTCTAGACAGATAAACTAGTTAGACTTGAACCTTTCAACACAAAAAAAACCACTGTGTGAGAGAATTTTTTTCCCTGTTTCTATTCTCAAGTAAAAATTTCCACCATGTCTCACTACATGAGAAGTTGGGAATATCAAATTAAATTGTTAGGCAGTCCATTAAAATAAGTGCTTTACCAGGAATTCTTTTTTTCCCCCAACTAATTAATAATTAAATTCATTGTTTAACTGAATTCAATGCTAGATTGTACCACAAGTGTAATTTGAACTAAAATGCAACTGGGAAAATTTATTGAAGAAGGACAATCAAGAGCACTAAAATACAACAATATGGGAAAGCCTATGAAAAGAAATCTCTAGAGCTGAGATCATTAGAAGATGGAAAATATTCTCTATTGGACATTTTCTTGTACTCTTTCCCTAACCTACTGGCTAATGTCAGAAATAGGCTAATGGACAAAACGTATTTCTAGTGTGATTCGAAACGCTCACTCTTATATTCTCTGCCAAAACACCAAGGAAACAAGTTTATTATTATCCAGTGGGGTGGAAGAAGAACAAAATATTAAAAAACACTGATGAAAACGTTTATATTTGTTAGAAATAAATGCATTTTAGACATTTCCATTATTTTTGTTAAAAATGCATCCATTTAATAGAGGTTAAGAAACTTTAATTTTGTTCAGTGAAAATTCCCTGAATGTTCAATTCACTTTGAAATAGTCTTAAATACAAGAAAAATTCCTCTTTCTCCGAAACCAAAAAGCTCTGTTGGGTTGCAAGAATAGATTAGCTGTGACTAATCAGTACTGGTGTCATGGCTGTCCTTAGATACCTACTTCTTTCTTAATTGACCATGGTCAGTAAATTACTATGCTGTCTCAGAACAAGAGATATTCTAGCATTTCTTTCTGTATTATTTTGTAATACTTCATAGAAATCTGAACCATCAATGTAGCTTGTTTATGCATGCTGAAAATACAAATAAGTAGATTTAAAGTCAATAAAAAGAATTGTTTTATTCTTGAACTACATTTTCTGGTATACTAATGGAAGTTACAGAAGATCATAATTTTAGCTTAAAAACCCACTAATCCTGGGAAATTAGAGAAATCAGCCAAGGCTTTCTCCACTGACGTATGGCTTCCAGATCTCAGAGAGGCTGAACAGGGAAGCAATCCATTCACCCTGTAGCAATACTCAACCTGATTCATCAGAAACTCTTTTTCTATTCCCTGAGCTTCCTGGGATCATCACTACTCAAAAAGACTGACAGAGTTTGGTCATCATTCAACACTGAAGCTACTTTAAAGTGATAAATGTCCCATTTTTACCAGCTACTTCAGTTCCCTCTAAGTAAAACTTTTATCTTCTGTAATTATTTGCAACTTGATGTTTAAATTATTTCATTACTTCTCTTTTGATAGATCAAGTTACATTATCTCCTTTTTTAATTACTATTAGTTTTTAAGATACTTAATACTTAAGAAATTTCAAGCTACTGAAAGAACTCAAAGTTGTAGATATTGGTACACAATTGACTGTCATCTTTGACACTGCAAATATTCTCACGGACCTTCCTCTTTTTCTTCAGCACACAAAATGTGCTACTATTTCAGGTTTTATTTCAATGGTCTTTTAATTTTCTAAATCTTTCAAGGTTTTTACTAGTATTATTAATTTTTATTTACAGAAAGAACAATTATTGCTTATTTTCCTTATATGTTAATGTGTTAACCCTTTCCACGACTCAGACACTTAACTGTCTTCCAGTCTACTCCTGTAAAATACGGAAAAGGACAAGAGTGCTCAACTAGAAGCTCTATAATTTCATTGTCATCCTAACTCATCTTTTCCACTAAGGAAAACTGCACTCTCCACTTCCCTCCAAATGATGCCTTCTGTGCAGCTTCAGTTCTGAGGAGATTTTGCCTTATTAACCAGTTTTTGCATGTTAATATTTTCAGAGTCAGAATGTGCACTGCCAATTCTTCATTTAGTTCTTATGGCCCTATATACTAAGGAAATTTCTCTTGCACTCCTCTTGCTCTGACATAAGAATCGTTATGTTACATGAGACCAGCGATCCTTTCAGTGTCAGTATTGCTGAAAGTTGTGGGGAAATTTTGCTCTACATTTATGTAATGAGCTATCAAGCGGGGAAGCTTCTTCCTCATCTACTTTAATTAGAGGTTGTCTTATATTCTGAAGCTTGAAGACTTCAATCCATGCCCCAAAATCTTTTGTGACATTAGTCTGGAAATTTTTATTAGTGACATACATTTCCATGAAACATTACTTTAGAGGCAGTGAGTCTAGGATGCAGGAGAACACAACAGTTATATACATACAAATCCATAGCATATAATGTAGCATTGGAAATAATCTTACACTTTCATGTGAGGCTCTAAATGGATAATTTTTATGTTAGGAAAAAAACTTGTGAAAGTCATGCCTCTTGCAGAATTTACTTTTAAAACATCAACAAACTTAAACATTACCCAAAGCTGCTTTTAAGTAAAAATGCTTTTAAGTAAAATACAAAAAGAAGGTAGTGAGTTAAGCGTAGAAAGGTTTAAAATCAGTAACGAGTCTTATCGAGAGATACTTTATTAAAAATCCGGAAATGAACTTTAAATAATTTTAATTATTCACAGAGAAGATTCTAGCTCAAGTGTGTATTAAAGTACTTTCCTCTTATTAGCTTTTGCATGCCATTAATTACTTTTTTAACTATTTCCTCACCTTACTCATGCAACAAGGAATGCTGCTTCCAGTTTTCCAGCAAGGATGAGGGAGATCTGCAGAAATATATCACTTCAGAATAAATGCATGTAATTTATTGCAAAAATTGAATAAGAAAAAAAAGCCTTTACCTTATTTTCCATTTTTCCTGAAACAACAAGGAAAACTGGACCATGCAATTAAATTATCTGCTGAGACCAAACATTTCCTGTACTGGTTTTCAAGAAATGACCTGTCTTTCACCCTCTTCTCTTCCTTTTTCAACAATGTTACTCCCAATAAGCAACAATTGACATTCAAGGGTCTATATATTTACAGAGTTATTACACATACTGCCATCTGAGCAGTCACTATTATGTCAATACCTATAAAAACTGAAAAGTCTGAAGCATTAACTACTTTCTGCTTATAGTATGTGTTAATACATGCACGTCCCCTTTTTAATGTTGCTTTTCTTGCATTCTAAGCGAATTTGTTTTGATTTAGTCTTGTTCACTTACAAAGGATTTCTGGAAATTGAACTTCACAGGGAACAGCAGCAGCAAACATTATCCTTACACAGACTCTATCGTTTTATTGTTTGGGGGTTTTTTTAATAATTAATAAATTCATGGTATAAACTAAAATAGAGAGAAAAAATACGTCGGGTTTTTTTTTTTTTACATTTTTATTGGTCAGTCTTTTTAATTGTTTACCTGTACCATTGTACAGCATACTTTACGTAATGTTTCAAATGGGGAACACAAAGAAATGTTTGACTGCACAGTGAAGTAATCATTGGGCAAATCATTCTGGATAACAGTTACCATCTATTTTCCATGAAGCACGGGGTAAAGCATGTTAATGTAAAGTACAGATATTGCAATGCAGTGTAGTATTACACTGTGCAGTGAGAGCCCAGCAGTCTGCCTCTGAGCTGCAGCAGTCTGAAACCGTGCACAAGTGCTTACAGCTGCAGTGACATGGTGCTAAGCATGTTTTAAGACTAGTCCCAGTCGAGCGGCATCTTATCCAACCAGAAACAATCCCACAATCCAGCTCTTTTTAAGTGATCATCCTTGTATCATAACAGATTTAGGTTGCAGCTACTTTGGATTATGTTTAATCTAACCTTTATCCATTCACATCTTCACCTGAAACTTACAAGGACCAAGAGTCAATTGCCAGGGCATAATTCACAATGACACTGATCTCTCCTTCCTCACTCTAATTATCTGGATTAAGAATAACACTTTTGAGTAATTATTTTCACATTGGATAAACATTAAGCTTTCCTGGATTTATCTGAGCTTTTTCTTAACATGAAATAGATCCGAGCAGGCTTATAAGAACATAACTGACAGCGGTGACAGCTTAATCAAGGAAACCCTAAACAACTAAAACAATAGGAAATGTTTGTTTCACATTGTTTTGAATAATCAAGAAGCAGTAACTTGATAACCCACTGGCAAAATATCTGCTCAAATACCAAAGAAAAAGCTGTATCCAGGCAGATCAATTACAGTGACTTGTGGTGTCTTAATAAAGATGCAAATTTTTTTCTGATGGAGTACTAGGTCAGAAGCAAACACAAGTTTATGAGTTGCAAAAAATGTACAGGGCTAAAAAGCTGCAAATTTATAGGACGAATATCAGAGGGAGAAGAAACTATATTGCCCGTCTGCTAAAATTATAATTAAAATGAATCAGTTACCAGCTGTATCACTTCTGATGTCAATTTCTGAAGAAACTGCATTGTCCATCTCAGGTTGCACAGACTCCCCAAAACTGATATCACAAGCAGGCTAGAAAAATCTTCCAACCTTGTCTTTGAAACTACCTATGATCACATACAATTACTCACTAAAATCACATCACAGAACCCAATTACACTTTGGCTTTGCAGATCCACAGATAACCTCTTAAAGAGCAAACTCCCTTACTGTGTCGACCTTTGACCTCGAGCTCTTTTTCCAATCTTCAGCAACACCACATGTTTCTCACTCAGAGTGAGCCAGGATTCAGAGTCGCAAGGTTCCAGAGGGGTAGCAAGTGCTCCAGCTATCATAACTTTAAGGTTAAGGGAGCACACTGCTAATATCTCATTCACAATCTTTAATGCATTCCTTCTACTACAACTTAATTCAGTTTGAATATTATTTATGAAGGACTCTTCAGTAAGTATTTTTCCATTTGTTAGAGGATTTCAATAATTTATAAGTAATAATTTTATTTGACTCTTTAAAGGCTTTAAAATGTTGTGCCTCAATTAAATACTTTAGCAGCCACTGGAAGCTGAATCACACACAAAAAAAATGTATTTACATCTTAACTTTAAGAATTATTTTAGAAATTTATCAAATAAGGGGCACAGACAATTTTGTTTAATAACCTGACTTCCCCGAAGCTCCATAATAGCAATTAGACCACTAGAACTTTCTCTTCTCATGTTTAGGAATAATAAATAGTAAAACTAGGCTTTCACACTGGTTTATAGTTTCTATGATTTCTTCATCATGTCAAGAAGAGAACAGGAGCTATGGAAGAACATTATGAGTTGGCTCTCAAAAAACAGAGGACATAACACCACAATACTGGACACTTAACTGTAGCTGGGGCAAAACAATAAAAGTGATACCATGTGGAACATCTTTCCATGTGCATATGCAAACTCTTGCTTACTTGGAACTATATTCTGTATGTTTGCATAGGTATCTTAAAAAAAAAAAAAATGAACAGCGCCAGTGAATACTGACATTTACTCACTAGCATGTTGATAACAGGCAAGGACTTTTGCAGTTTTAATACATTACCACTCACAGATAAAGAGACTCTATATTTCTCTGATATTATTTTTTCCATTTTTCTCTGATATTTTAATCAAAAAGGCTGGTATTCATGTCAGTTGTTCTATATGACCTCTACTTGCTGAGTATAACTTACCTGAAAAACTGTTCTTCTCCCGCAGCTATTTCTCCAGGCAACATTTCCCTCTGTGCTAATTTAAAGAAATAATGGTGTGTGCAGGTTGGTCAGATCCTTTTCTTTTCAACAAGACACGGTGAATTGCTTAGTGATTGACATATTACCACAAGAGGCCATTTGGTACTGTAGTTATACTTCCTTAAATCTCCCCCCCCCCCCCCTTTTTTTTTTTCTCTTTGAATTTAGGGTGTCCCAAGCATTCACTCAGTGGTTTTTAATGGATACTGGAAAATCGTCTCCTCCTGCACTCCGCAATACTTCTTAAGGGAGCAAAAGGGACCTGAAGACTTCTGAAATCGTCTGGGAGCTGAAAACCATGGAAATATCCTCTGTTGTGATGATAGCACTACTCCCTAAATTGTAGTATGCAATATCTTTGAAATTGAAAACATTGCATGATAATTTTGAAATCTTTTATACTTTTTTCCTTCTAATTGTTGTTACTGCATTATTAGGCAGATGTGCTCCTCATCCTTTTATTTACATTTACCATAAGATCACCCAGAAGCATTCACTAACTACATGGAATATATTCATCCGTAATTATGTTTCTTAAATTTGCTCATAGCATGAAGCTAAATAAATATGCAGGTAAATATTCTGGAAAGCAAGCATAGACTTTAAAACAATCTTGATAACTGGTGAAACACTCTAAAAATTAGTTAGGAAAAATGTGAAGTAGGTACAAATAACTGACTGCACAAATAGAGAATAAGAAATAACTGGTTAAGGGGCATTTTTTTAAGTGGATCAATTTCAAAGTACCCAAAGATAAGAAATAAGAGATATTATTGACACAGAACAAGAAGACATTTATGAAAATGTGGAAGAATTTTGACAGGAAGAGAGGTAGATTATAGGTTTTCACTAAAACAAAGGGAGTCTTGGGTGGATGGGTGAGGTGGCTAAAATTAATTTAATAGATTAGATATTGGAAAATGTGAGGATAGTGAAAGACTTTGGTAGACTGTTTTGAGGAATATAGTGTCTTTGTCACCAGGGATCATGGAGAATAGGTTATACACAAGTCCATCAAGAATTTGATTTCCTAGGAATAGCTGAACACCCGCTTGCCCTTGGAAGTGTTGAAGAATTCTTTATTTTGCTTTGCTTGCACATATGGCTTTTGCCTTACCTATTAAACTGTGTTTGTCTGACTGTAATTTTTCTGACAGCTGCAATTTCTAATTAAAATATTTTTCCCAATTTTTTTCCAAGTTATATCTTCTAACTCTGATTTCTATCTCGATATTTTTCCAGTGTTGACCAATATTTTTCACTTAATTATTATAAAGAATTTGTAATGAAGATTCTTCATACATACTTGGTTTAAAGACACCTATGTGTTTATTTGTTTAGACATTCTGTAGTGGAAAACTGAGTCAAATCTGAGTTTTGGATAAAGAAATCCAGGTGTGGGACTGCTTGCTTTCCCCAAAGATATCAAAATCTTAACTGATCCATTTATGGTCAAACATGGAATCAATAGTGAATGTGCTGAGGTTTTTTTCTTGCATTTATAGAAATAGTCTGTATGTTTTGCAGGACAAAAGTTCTTTTCTGCTGCCCCTTCCTTCACACCGATTTTTCACTCGAAACGTGGAGGATTTTCCGATCATTTGCCATCAAGACAGATAATAGGAAACTAAGAGAAACTAAGCTAGAAGGAATGAACAGCTCTGCCAATAGTACCTTCATGATTTCCTAGAGGAGGAAGCTTTTAAAATTTTACAAGTAGAAAGGGTGTGCTTCTACTGTCAATGGAAAGAATGCAATTTGATTTTCAAATAGTCCTTAATGTAAGTTAGGAATAAGTTTATGAGCAGATGAATGGATCCATTCAGCAACTCTTGAAAATATCAGTGCTGAACTATGATAGCAACCCCCATCAAAAGAGACATAGAGGCTGAGTGGATGCAATTTTTACTCCTTGGACAGGCTTAGAACTTCTCTGTATTACTATTCTCCAGCTACAATGTTACAAAATTTTCGAGCTAGGAAATAGTCTGAAGAGACAGCCTGATAGCACTTCAGAACATATTATGTTAACTGACAAAAGGAAACATTTTTCTATACTCAGGAGGAAGCTGGGCAAACTGATTCAAATGTAAGAAGAAATGTGCTCAGGTTAAACATTCTTTGATGATCATATCTGCCTTCAGGGAACTCTTAAAAATGTTGCTACCAGGCTTCCAGCAGAGGAAATTGATGAGACCTCTGAGGAGACAGAGGCATGGGGCCATTCTCAGTTCAACCACCACGGTCCCCACTCTGTCCAAGTGCTTCAGAGAAGGATTTTACTGTGGGGACCAGTTAAGAGCTTTATAAGCAAGACTAAATGGGAGGAGTGTTCCCTGAAGCAGAAGACAATTCTTGCTTTTAGCTAGGAAGGACTCATGTCTCACAACACAAGCACTGGAAACTAAATTGCTGACAAAACACTGTTTTCTACAAATTCAATGTCAAAAAATGGGCTGCCATACACCAGCATCTCATTACTTCCATGAAAGTAGAAGGTAATACATCATTCTCTCTAAAAAGCTCACATCACCTTGGATGAAATACAAGAAAGACAATTCTCAAACAGAAACTTTAAAAAGCCGTTCCTGGAGACTGTTTTTTGAGGACAGACAACCTGGCAGCTTAATGTCTCAAGCAAATAAAATAATACTTACCACTAGAGAAAACAATATAGCACAATTTTTGGAGAGGTAAGAAAATATCTGATAATAAGAAGCAGCAATCTTGTCTTTCTACAGGAACAACGCATAATCAAGTCCCAGTCTGCAGGCAACTTCTGGAACACAGTTCTGTTGTAGTTCCAAGATCTTGATAAAAGGCACTCAATTCTTTTTTATTTAAGGAAAATGCAGCATTTCTTGACACTTTCGGAGAGGATGAATAATAAGACAGAAGAAAATTTTGGGTGTTATTTTGGTTTTGTTTTTTCTTTGTTTTTCTGAAGAATAGTGTTATTACAGCATGTCTCACTCTGATACGTTGGCTTTAGAAGTAATGATAAATAATCATTCATGCAAGACACCATAATTATTTTTACAGCATTTACACTTACTGGAAATACATGTCCTTTTGGGTGAGGTTTAATGTTGACACATACTGAGTAGTCCACAATTTCAGAACTAGATGCAGGCAATAGGAAGTTGATTATCAGGAGCCAGATGGAGACATCATTGGAGTAGCAGCAGAGCTAGTATAGGGATCCAAATCCAGTTATGGGCTGATTGCTGTTACATTTGAGCCATTTGTGCTAGCACTGTTACAGTTCTGAAAAGCATTGAACATACTTCTCCCTGAACAGAACTATCACCAGAAATATTTTCTATAGAATCTACTGGCTTTAATATATTAATGTATGTAGGCAAGCTTGCTAACATTCTTTTTCAATTAAAATACCACATACAACATCTATAAGAGGGATAAATTTAACTCATACTTAGGACTGACAGTTGCTTATTCTTCCACATCATCAGCAAGTCACCCACAGGTGCAGAGAGCTCTGACTTTCCAGCCATGAGGATTTCAGATGCTAGATTTAAAATGACATATGATAATCTAGAAATGAAAATTAAGTGTCATGTATTTCTTTGTACAAAAAGAAACACTTATCACCAAGGGGAAGACAGCATTGTTGAGGGTGGTGGTGGTGTTTCATTTTGTTTCAAGACTTTTGTATTCAGCTGCTATTTCAGTTAGTAACACATGTGAGATTACTAAGTCTATAAACAAAAGGTTCTCCTTTCAGATCCAGCCCAGCATCCTTGAAGTTTAACATATGGTTCAAAATAGGATTAATTCAGAAACATTTTGCCTCATATACATGCTTTACTTTCAGAAAGGCTTTTGCTAAACACTCCTGTCTGCTCAAGGATCCTTCTGCCTTGGCCTGTCATTGTTCTATACCAATATGACCTTGTCTTTCTCAGCCTCTGCCTCAGGAAGTTGTAAAATCATGATCTTGTTTCAGATATTAAGGATGCCAAATTGAAAATTAATCATCTCAGACTTTTAAGAAGTTGCAGCTATCATGAAAATAAATTTGAAATCAACCTTTTTTTCATGTCCACCTGCCATTTTTATAAAAGTCAAAACCATATGTGTTTCCTCTTTGAAGTCTGTTTTTACCCGCTAATGATAGCCTTCACATTCCACTGTATTGTTCTGTTAGCTCAAGCCTTCCATCAGCCAATGGGGGTGGGGGAATTAAAAAAAAAATCAACAGCACCATGACAAATGCTTCTGCAGATGTCTGATGCTGACGTGATAAATGGCTATAGTCTATGAAGTTACAAGTTTAAAATAATGTCAACAAGTTTCAATGATAAAACAGCCCATGAAATATTTCAATATATGTTCAACATTCAGGGCAATTTCTGGTTTGAATTACTGATCAATTTTTTACTATGTTGAAACGATTCTTCTTACAGAGGAGCCATTGTTTATAGGGTTGGGTTTTTTTCAAATTTCTGTCACAGTCTTCACATTGGTAATTCTGATTAATGTGCTCCGATTCCCTTATTTTCTCAAGGCTTCACATTTTGTTAGGAAAATAAAAGCATTTGTACTGCTTTAGAGCCCAGGCTCTAGGTTGGGCAGAATGAAGTTGTCAGTGCTGCAGCACTCACAGTAATTCACCTTGGAAGAGCATCAGAAGTGCAGAAGTTTGCTGCTCTGCTAGTGCTCATTTGCGAAAAGCACAAAATGTAGAGTTGGTTCATATAGAACACAAGATGATTTTGGTGTCACCAAAGACTTAACCCCAAGTATAAGTTTCCTATTTTTCTGTAATAAAAATTAAAGTTCATTGGAGTTTCTTGTTAATGATTAAAGCAGATGGGCAGGAAAATTGAATGACTAGTTGCTTTCATTTGTCATTCACAAACTACCAAACTAAGCACAGAAATCTAGCACGCCTTATCCTTCATTATGATTTAATAACTCAAATCTACAAACAAGAAGGGAAAAAAGTTAAAAAAAATCAAAATTAAATGAGACAAAAGCAGAAAGTATTGATCCTGTGTTTGGATACAAAATTAGGCATCCATGTAAAAATCTATGTTCCTTTAATTGAGAAATCACATTTTTTCTCATATGCAAATTTTAGACTGGTTTAGTCAAACCTAATCGTGGTCTGTACAACACCACAGTTGATTTAAACCATACAGAACTCATTTTGTTATTAACTGAGAGATTTGCCCCCTTCTAAATTAAGTCTTCTAAAGTGACTTAGTTGTAGTCAACAAAACAGGTGCATGACAGTTTGCAGACAAGCCATAGTAAGATATTTTATGATACTAAACTAAAGCTTTTGCAGGGTGCACTATTCAATGAAGCTCATAACTTCTAAGTTTTACCCTCGCAGTGGCATAAATGACTGGGATAAAACTGGAGGGCAACTAGCCGTAACTGCACAACAAGAAAGCAGTGGAGTGGTTCCTTTTGAACGAATGAAAGCAGGGTTCAGTGTGGTGGGGTTTTTTACACTGTGTCATCAATTAAACTTTTCTAATTAATAAAAATAATAAGAATAAAAAGATATATAAGGTAAGAATACAAGAATACAGGCTTTTGAGGTTTAATTCAGACTTTGGGATAATCATAGACAATCATTTTACACATGAAAGAAGGCTCCACACTCTTCTAATGAAGGTTTAGAAAAAACATTGTTGGTTTTTGTAGTTCACAGTGGACACATATCCTATTAGCCTTACAGACACTGTTTTCCTTGCCAGTCTGGAAATCACCTGTGTTCATCTGTGCCCAGTCTATTCCTATGAAAGCTCATTTGCTCTCTCAACTGTTAACTGTTTAGAAGGGAAAAAATAAAAATCACCACTTTTACATCTCCTCAGTTCTGCACCTTTTCTGCCAAGAGGGAATAAATGCATGATTCGTGCATGTCTGAGGCTGGCTTTGACTGGGATCCAGTCACATCACGAAGAGCAAGGTCATTTTATCACATAACAGGAAAAAAAAAACCAAAAAAACAAACCAAAACAAAAAACAAAACAAGAAAGCCAACTGAGAAATTTCAGTTGTAAACCTCAAAAGAAAAAACTGCAGACATAAGACATACCTGTTTTGTTCAAGTTGAGCATACACTAAAAATGACTGTTGACCAACAGTATTCACCTTGCATGACCAATTTTCACTATCCTTTAAGTTGAAACTCCAGACGAATTTGTCAGTGATTGTACAGACCTGTTTCTAATTGAATATGTGATGATTAGTCAATGCATTTCAGTTCATAACAGCATTCTTTTCTTAGTCGTATTTTATTTTCTCACTACATGAAGCCGAGACACCCTAAAAATAATCTACTGGTTTTGCTCAAACTATAGGACACTAGCCATAAGGAAAATCTTTACTAGAAATAAAACATTTTTGAAAAAAATTGTCACAATTTCTACAGACACCCTTTCACTATTTTATTTTGAGTAAACCATGAAAAACATCTAGCAAAAACTCAAAAAACCCAAACTAAAACAAAACCAAAATAAAAGCAGGTCAAATTCTTCTCTACTACAGCCATTGTCCTGGCCAACACACTGCCAATCAGCAAAGACTCAGCTTGCTTGGAGTTTGCTTGGGTGGGAGGTATATTTCTCTTTCGTCAGAAGGGGACAATAATCTCATGATGGCACCAGTAATGTCGAACATGAGAGCTTCCAGCTAATTCATTGAAGGATTTTATTAGACCTCAAAACAATTTTACATATGGGGAGAAATGAGTCAAAAGCAATTTCTGAGTCACTGAAGTAGGAAAAATAAAGCCGCTGTGGATATTTCTGCAAGCAAAGACAGAGAAGGCTGCACATCATTTCCTAATTCTCTGCACTGCTATGGAAGCAGCAGCCACTGCCTGGTTTTTTTGCTAAGCAAGTAGGATTATATTTGCATGATATCATGGCTCTTCAGGGTCTGGAAAGAAAGCTGTAGAATTTGGCACCATAGGAATGAACTGTGTTTTAGCTGGAAAGCAAACCAGAGTATTTCTCAAACAAAGAGATGCAGCCAGGACTTGCTCTTATTTCTATCACTACTGTAAAATTTCCAGATAGCTGACAAATTTTTTGAAGGAGCCCCAGCCATTACTAGGGAATAAGATCTTCCCAACTCCTGCCTGAGTATCTCTGAGCTTTATCCAAGTCCTCCCAGCAGTAAATCTCACGATGAGGTGCAGCAGCCAAGAGAACTAATACAACCCCTGAATACACAAGCAGAGAAATACCATATAGGAAGCAGGAGTAATGAACTGGTATTACCCTCTGTGTATAGCATTAGTGAGACCATAAGTAGTACAGTGGGAGCTCCCCAAAAGAATTCAGCAAACTGGTCATAGCTCAGATGAGAGCCACAAAGTGATTCAACATCTTGAAAATACTGTTTTATGAAAAGAGATTGAAGAAATGCAACCCATTTAGTTCATCACAGGCAAATCCAAGTGGTGACTGACCACAAGCTACAGGTCACAACATAAGGAAGACATTTGTGATAGCAGGGAGATCTGCAATCTATCTTGGAGAGGGGAAGTAAAAATGACATCTTGTAGAGGGAAGCTGGTATTAGAAACACTGATTTCAACAAGGATTATTGACTTTTGGAGTATTTCACTGAAGATGTGGAGGATTCACCATTGTGTAATGTACTTAGACCAAATAATTTCCCTTTTAAACAGAAAAGAAACCCCATGCTCTCAGCAATGTATATACAGTTTGGTTCTCTGACTTGTGTAATACTGTTTGGGATAGATGAACATAATGGATTCCTCCGACACTAAAAATAAATGAGCCTGTATGTGAGCTATAGACTGAATGATCACAGAACAGTAAAACCACCATGCTATTATCTCCCCATTTGTCACCGTTCAATAAAAGGCTGCAATTTAAGCATTTCTATAAATTATTGCCCTGCAGCTTTACAAATAGGATATTCACAGATGTGGCTGTAACTTTTCTTTCTCCTAATAGTACTACTTAGAAGCTTTTTTATTCCTCAGACCAAATACTCAGCTATTTTACTATGACTCTCAGAGAGAAATCCACAAAAACTATCGAGGTGAAGAAAACCCTTCAGAACAGATTTTTTTCTCTTAAGATCATTCTTGCGTAGAAGTTGGAAGGCTGAATTTCAGGAGAACAGGACAAGAGTTACATGCCAGCAGAATGACAGATTAGAAGTGTGCTTTAAGGAGAAAAGATTTATTTTAAAACCAAAATACAAATGAAATAGTTTACCTTTCCAAGGGAGCTTACTAATTTTAATTACACATTCATTAATATTAATAAAATATTCATACGCTATAAGAAAATGCAGCATTTTAAAGACATTACTATAAAACATTCTAATGTTCAGAAGACTTACTGTCCTAGGATCAAAATCTCCATCAAGATTCACATATGGAAGTGTTTGTATAATCAAATGTTGGACAACACAAAAAACCTCAGCAGAAACAAAGGTAAGAAATCTTACAACAATCAGCAATCTGAAAAAGATTCTTAAGAGACAAGAAAGTTTACTGAAAAAGACATGCTGAGAACTGTTTCCTAGGGATCATTCAAAATAACTTTCGATATGCCCTTCATCCCAATGAGAAGTCAGTAACCCAACATGATGTGCTCTTTATGTTAGGAAAAAAACCAAGGCATCTTGGGAAAGTTTGGAAGTTCTCAGAGGAAAAAAGAAAAGTAAGTTAAAAAAAAACACCCAGTGGTAACTTCAGAAACTGGAAGGCAGTTCTGAAAGAGAGAGATGGTTAGTCAAAGATGCCTACGAAACATACACTAATTACATGGCTCTCACCACCACATGTGATATCACTCACCCAGACTAGCACAAGCTCTCCAAAACAAAAATCAGCACATTTTCCAAGGGGCTTCAGGAAAACTCAGTAAATCCAACTTCTGCCTTTTTTGATGATTTATGTTAGTACGCTGCAGTGGTTTTTTCTGTGTTCAGTCTATGGAACAAATGAAATTTAAACAAATGTTTCCCATAGAATATCCAGCATATCAAAATGGCAACAAATTAATTTCACAAGATGTTTCTTTTGCTTTTATTAGAAAGCCCAATTTTCATATCCTGAGCTGGAACCCTTACTCATGATCATATTTAGAACATGCTGACAGTAATGCACTGTGACATAAAGTTATGGGTATGCTCCTCAGGATGGGCTTGCAGACTTCCAAAGTTTAATGCAGAAGCTTGTTTCTTTGTTTTACTCAATACTATTTCCTGTAGTTTTAAGGCGAGAGCCAACATTTTATTTCAAATTGCTCTGCTCCAAATGCCTGATGAGTTACACAAGTTGTACATACTTACATTACATATGTTTATTGTATAACTACTGCAAAGTCATTTTGCCTTAAGATATAATACGACTACAGTCTGGAAAACTGCCACATTTGGCTACCCCACATTTCTCAAACCTAGTCTCAGGCAACATTTTTCCTGAAAGGTGCATCAATGATATGCAAACCTCCCAAAGAGGAAGAGAAGTGTGCAAGAACCATTCCCAGAAAAAAAATAAAAGAAATGGGAAAAGTGATGCATTTCAGAGATGCATGCTGTACATGTAGTAGAGGGAAAAAAAGGCACTTTGCCATTTCCACCTTTGCCCAGTGAGAAATGTACATTCAGTTAAATGCAGTTAGATCTACTCTTTGCTGTCAACGGACTTGGTTCTCTGCCTAGCTCCCCTAACACATTGCCATAGCAAGAGTTTGTTTGGAAGCTGCAATCATAAATCACACCATGAAGCTTCTTCCTCTCTTCTCCCCTGCACCTGCAGAGGAAACGTGCCAAGGGGCAGAATTAGGCATGCTATCAGGAGTATGGGCAAAACAGCAACCCCAGAAGCAGCCTTAGATGGGTTGCCATCATTTAAAGCAGCCAGCAGCTTTTTTGACCTGCAGAGCAGCTGAGAATCTAGAAGATGCAAAGATGACACAAGTCTTCTAGAGGCAGACCCAAGAGACCCCTGCACAGGCAGCTGCTGGAGGCCCCAGCTGTGTGCAGCCAGTGCCGGCAAGAGCCTTCCAACAGCAGGAACAGGACCAGGGGTACAGACATGCAGATGGATGTCACAGAACAGATTCAGCTGCAGTTGTAAAAGCCATGGAGACTTATGGGGAGTTGTCACACCTGCCTTAGCGATCTGACCTGCATGTGTCACTGCCCTGCAAGTACGCAGGCTTTGTTTCCAGGCCATGTGTGATGGATGATCAGTACTGCTGATTTCCAATAAGGATTAAACAAAATGGAGTGACCAATATTAGCCTAAGCCTCTCCTCCTGAGGGATTCCTGTTTTGAGAAACGTTGCTCTAGATAACAATTTAGCTGTTTTAAATAATGCCATTTCTAATGCAAGCAGATAGTCTGTTCATTATAATGTAATAATAATATGTTACATCCATTACACTAAATCCACTATGATTTCAGCCCCAGAATGAATATGCAATGTTCATTTGTCTCGTACCTCCCTGGCTATATAACAAATGTAGAATATCTGTCACACTATCTCAAAATGTCTCTTATCTGTGAAGTGCTTGACAAAGTACATGTTACAAATGGCTATTCATAGGGAGTTATATACAGATCTATTGTATATAATGTTAAGAAATATAGTGTAGCTAGGAGCTGACATCCAGTATTCAGCCATCACAGTACACAAGAGAGAAAGGGAGCACTAGAGTCAAGATTCCTCTTATTTCTCCTCCGCAACAGCTACCACCATCCTTGCTGCATACAGACTGTGACAAATAGGTTTGGAGGCTTTGCCTAAGGAAACAAAAGAAAAAGCAAGCCTACATCACGGGAGGCACATTAATTAAGAGGAAACTGGAAACAAGAAGCTGCCAATTTTACTGATCAATGAGTAAACCATGAATTTGTGTTCTGTCACCTCATGTCTCCATGTCTCCACCTATGAAATGGAGATCCTCTACAACAGGCTAAATGGCGATTCATTAATATTCACCTAGGACTCCCCACCTTCAGGGTGTTTTTGTAGCATAAAGCTAATCATTAAAAGTCATTAGTCTAAACATCCCTGGCAGTCCACTCCATCTTAGTAAATTCTGCTTCCAGTTATTACATCTGACTTGAAGCTTCCTCTTTGAGAAAAGTATCAGTTACCAAAAGGAAAGCAGATTCTTAGTAATTCTTTCCTCCTTAGTTATCATGGCTCAGTTTAGTTCAAGCAAGTACAAACTGTAGCTTTAAAGACTAGAAAAGATTCACCAGATGATATTTATCTTAAAAGTTCATTGTGTGGTATCCAGCATAATAAAATTAACTGTTTTAACTCCTTGTATTAGCATACCTAGAACCTTAAACAAGTTTCAATTTATAGCACATATTTTACTCTTCTAAAGACTTCCAAGGTGTGCTAAAAATCCAGAATTCTCCAAGTTGGATCCCTGGCTATTAAGAGCAAAGCTTTTTCTGACTCCAGCTACAATCGGAATCTATTTAAAACATTTATACTATATTATAACTTCTGGTTTAGATCCCTGTAGAATCATTATTAGTAGATCTGTCTAAATTAAATGATAGCACATTTTTCCATTAATTCTTCCAGAACAGCTTGTAACATGAAAAAAGAGGGTAGACATCTCCATAATTTCTTATGGACTTAATATCCATGCTATGGTTTTCATCTTAATTTTACATTTCCTCTTTGGCTGCTCAGCACCATTTAAACCAACATCAGAGGCTGACGTTACTGCTATCCCAATGAAATTACCAATCCTGCATTTTATCTGATAGTCTGTTGAAATACTTGACATTTCTTTGCTTTGAATATCTGACAAAAATCACTATTCAAACTGATGTGGCTGTACAAACGTATTTAGCTGAGGTTTAAGCTGTCTCTGAGCTGGCATAAGGCTTCGTCCTGTATAACACACACAAAACTTACAGCATAAATGTGGCCTCAGGGATTTGTTTCATGATTCAACAATTCTTCTTTTGGTAACAGCAGAAAATGTAAACAGGTATTATAGTTCTGGAGGTGCTCGCTTGATGTTTCCCTTCTTTCTATGTGGCCACACCTCAACATGCTGAGCACAAGTCAGCAAAGTCTGACAAACCCAACTTGCCAATACTCTGGAGAAACTATAAACAATACCGTTGTATTTAGAAAGTATTCAAAGGGGAAAAAAAAAGGACAAAAAGCAGTTGACATTTGACAGATGGACTAAACCCAACCAAGTGTTTTGAATATTAATCTTTGTTGCTGTTATAATCCACTAACTTATTATTGTTAGTTTTTAATCCAGTATCATGCTAAGACTGTTTCTTTATTACCTCTAACTGGGCTTTGAGAAAAGTATAAATCTCATGTTCACGTGTTTCTATAACATTCTACAAACTTCTAAGCCAAATGGTATAAATATCACAACATGTTTCCTCTTTGGAGTTCAGACTTTTCATGTCCTTCAGATAAATCATTATTCCTACAGAAAGTAAGTAATAACTGTGTTACAATGTGCCAGTTTATAAGGTGGAATAGGACAACTGACTCTTTGTAAAATAGACTTGAAATAAGAACTCGAAACTACTCTTACATGTATCATGAAGGGATTTAGTATGACTACATATTGAGTATTATTTACAGAGTAATGAACATTGTCCACATCTATATTAAAGTCTATAAAACTACAAAAGAGAGACACAGATTCACAGAATCACAGAATTAACAAGGTTGGAAAAGACCATTGAAATCATTGAGTCCAATCTATTACCACATATCATCCCATCATCTAAATCATGGCACTAATTGCCTCATCCAACCTCTTCCTGAACACATTCAGGGATGGTGACTCCCAGGGCAGCCCATTCCAATAAGCTTTAATATGAAATGAGAAGAAGGTTTTCTTCTCATCTGACCCTTTTTGTTTAAATATTTGTAGGTTTTTTTAAAATATTTGTAGGTGTTTTTCCTGTCATTGTCAATGTATTCATATTGCAGAGAGAAATTTGGCAAGAGAGCCCTCCCATGGCTACCAGAAATCCCACAAATTCCTTCGGTAGCAGCCAAATACTGGGTGGCTTAATGGATAAAACACCCGCTCCAAATTTCAAAACAAGGCTTAACTTGTTGAGCAACTTGCATCTCATGCAAGTTGCTGAGTAGCTATAGAAAGGAGCACAACTTGGACTATGGTGTCCAAGATGATGTTGTGCACAGATACCTCCAAGCAACCTCCATCACCAACAGCCACAATCTGTGGCATGGTTTTCCACACTGCAGCTTTTTATGACCTCTGCATCTTCTAACAGAACACCATTCAGACATGTTTTCAGCCTGCCTGAGCATGCAGTTTAGAATCTGAAAGTGTATGTTAAATTTACAATCATATGAATGTATTCATTTCTGCTGCTAACTAAATATTGAATGCATGCCAAATCTGCCATCTGATGAGCAAATAAAATAGAATTAAAAAAGTACTACACATTGTGAAGGAAAGATGGGATGATTTTTATCATCTTCGTATTCATAGTTCTCCTGCAATTCATACATTTTCAAGATGGATGGGTAAGGTGGCCTGAGTTGGGAAGAGTTCAGTTTTTCAGAATCCCAGAGATGATGGGGAATTCAACAAGCTGACTCAGGATGCATAGAGTCCCCAGTGGATTTTCTGACACATTAACATCCGATAGAGGAGGGAGAAAGGGGTTGGGTTTTGGTCAGCTAAAAATAAGCCATTATTTTTTTTTTTTAGTTATTCTAGATTTTTTTCCTCTCCAGTAATAAGAAAGACTGTTTGGCAACTATTCAGCCAGATAGCTAAAGCAAAAACATTAGCAGTGTACCAACTGGTTTTATTCCATACTTTTCCTAAGTAGTTGACTTGGGAAAGGAGAAGAAGCAGATGAAAACCAATGGATGATGGCTGGGTGACATCACTCTTGGATCAATCTCAAGAACAAAGTTTTACAGCATGATAAAGCAAACACATCATTGGACAAACATCTGACCACAAGCAATTCTTAATAGCCATCATTAAACCTGAAGGGAGGGATCAACAGTTCAGAAAGCAATTCTAAAAAAATGGCTGGAAACACATTAAAACACCACCAACACAAATCAAGAGTGCTCCTTTTCTGCAAGGAAGGCATGTTCCTAAAGTGCATTAGTCACAAAATCCTGTCAAAAAATATTAATTAAAAATAAAAACTCATGCGCCACATTCAAAGTACCTTTCCATCTTTGATTAAACTATAAAGAGATATTGAGATTCAAAGATTTAGTTTTACAAGAGGAGAAACACAGCAATTTTTAGTGAAAAAATGAAGGATTTTAAAAGAGCCCCTGGTGTAAAAATCTAGAATAAAGCAGTAGGAGATTCACAACATTATATGGAAAATTTGAATGGAATACTTGATAACTGTAAGAACAAAATATCCAAAGGTACAGTTCTGTGGAATTTTGACTTCTTAGTGATTCTTCAGGCCAGGCTAAACACCCATCTGTTATAGAGTGCTTAAGGATAATGAAGTTAATTCTGTCATAATCCCAGGAAACAGACTACAAAATCTGTCAGGCACCTTTCACAATGAATGCTTCTATGAAATACTTCACACATTATTTACATGGCAGGAAAAGAAAATAACTTGTGAGCCCTTATTATTCTAAACAGAAAAGAACACAAACGTAGATCACAGATAATGTTAGTTCTTCTTCATCAAGACTAAGTAGTTTATTGCCCCCATGTGATGTTTCTTGGATGCAAAAAAGAAAAATTACAAGTGGGTTAGGAAAGCCAGCAAATTGAATGAGGTACTATAAGTAGCATTCAGAAGGCAGGCCAGTAATTTTGGCGTCAATATAAAGCATGTAACATTAAGCAGCAAACAACCAAACATTCTCTGCAGTCAGACTTTGATGTCGGTAGGTGGGTAGGCCCATAAGTCATCTCATGTTGCCTCATTGCATTTTCTTTAGAGGATTCCACAACCTTAGCACATCCTATTCCCTGAACCAGGGACTCCATCTTCCCTGGGCTCTTCTTAACGAGTTTCTGACATCCTCCCTCCTAATTTTAACTCTCTCTCTTTACTGAAATATTTTCCCCCATTTTATTTTATTTGAAGGATGGTGACTGTCCTGACAGGTGGATATACCCCAAGCCTCACAACTCTACTCAAATGGTCTCTTATCAGGGTGCCCCTAAGCAGCGAGAGCTCATAACTCATTTGAATGGGAAACAGTTGGGGGCTTGCCACACTTCATCCTGCAAGACCGTTGACACTGTTAGCAGCTGTTAGTGTCAGTCTCATTTTTACCAACTGGGAGCATATCAAAATGTTACATGCAGATTCAATGGTATAGTCTCTCCTATTTCAGTTTAATGGGAATTAGGCACATACATCAAGGGGAAAATACACTCCACAGTTGCTAAATATTTTATACATCAATTTTTTTAAACTTACTTGCTATAGGGAGAAAAAGAAAATAAAATTCAAGGCACTCCAGGAAAAATAACATTCCCTTAAAACCAGCCAATACCAGGAATGGCATAATTTAATTATGCAAAGATTTATTCCACCTAGGGCAACTAAAATCACAGTACCACACTCTTAGTTTAAGGAAACAAAAAAAACTCACAACAATTTCCCGATAATTTAGACAAACTAAGATTGTTGATCTCCATCCAATTCCTAATAAACAGGTACCTTCAAAATTGCGAAAGTTTTGCTGGCAGATTAATTTTGGAGCCATGGACTCTCTAGACACATGACCATACACAAATGGTGAAATATGGACAAACATTGAGATACCAGATCACTAATTTGTGAAATAGCTTCTTGAAAATACATTACAAATTGAAAATACAAAACAATTTCTGAAATACAGTTTCTTGTCCTAAAAAGAAAGTGAGAGCTTCAATCTTAAATTACTATTTTTATGACATTCACATAAGTAGATGCCATTTGAAAATAAAAGTCCATGGAATATCACCTACACATACAGTTTATTTAATATCAAGTGGTAGCAGTCACAACTTGACTGCAGTTTCTGTTTTGAAAATAAAGATACAGCTCTTCATTTCTGAAATCTTGGATACCAGAAAGCAGTCAGTTGTGTCATTATTTCACTATTTACACTTACATACGTGCTAGTGACAGGGAAAACTGTTTCATCGAAGGATCATCCAGGCTCTGAGGTGACACTCAGCTCTGGAGTATTTAGATACTGTGATTTAAGATGTCATCACTGGCAGCTGTTACCCACATCTAAACTTAGAAGCAGCAGGAACAGTCTTGTGCCAGGCCTTCAGCAGCTACAATTCACAGCATGACATATTTTCTAAACCACCTTCATCACTTAGTCAATGCATCTTAGTTCCAGACTTTCCCACCTGCCTGTGAATTGCAGCAGATGAAGATATGAAGTCCATTTATTCTTGCTACCCTTGCAAAGGAAGCAATAGCCTGTGTTTCAGGAGTGGATAGACTGCTTCTTGTGACAGCAGCCCAATGTGTCAGCTCTAGGACTACCACTGAGAACATTCGGAAGAGCATTGCCAGCAGATTGGGAGAGGTGATTCTCAGCCCTGATGAGGTCACATCTCGAGTGCTGTTCCCCGTCCTGTATTCCTCGGCACAAGAGAGACACGGAGCTCCTGGACCAGGTCCAGAAGAGGGCTGTAAGCATGTTTAGGGAACTGGAGCACCTCACTTAGGAGGAAGGACTGAGGGAGTTGGACCTATTCAACCTTGAGAAGAGATGACACCATCAATGTCCATAAGTGTCTGTAAGAATGGTGTCTAGAGTATGGATCCAGGCTCTTCTTGGTGAGGCTGAGCAATAGGACAAGAGGCGATGGACAGAAACTGATGCACAGGAAGTTCCGCCTGAATTCGAAGAGATTCTTTACTGTGCAGATTACAATGCACTGAAAGAGATTGGCCAGAGAGGTTGTGGAGTCTATTGGAGATATTTTCAAGAGCTGTCTGGATGCAATCCTGTGTAATGTGCTCTAGGATGACTCGGCTTGAGCAGGGAGGTTGGACCAGATGACTCACTGTGATCCCTTCCAACCTGACAAGTTCTATGATGCTGTAGCTGCCACTACCACATTGTTCTTAGAATGCAGTCAACACACATTCACATGCGCTGCAACCAGTCAGTTTGATAGTGCCCCAGGAGCAACTCCTCCCATAGTACTAGCACAACTAAAAGATTCTCTTTGGGGACAGAATCTATTGCAAATGTCATTCTAAACCATGACTCTCTCTAATCAGTCCATTTCAGTAGATCTCAACAGTCTCATTCATGTGCAATGTTTGAAACTTAAATCTAAATAAAATAACTTGCCATGAAGCAGTAAGTGATCTATAAAATAACTGGGAAAGCTGAGATATGCTATTAAATATGTGTTCTGACAGCTTGAAAGAATTGTCTCTGATAACACGCATGATAACAGTCAAAAAATAGTGTTTCATATCCCAAAGGACTGAAACCAAGCAAGCACATTGTGTTCCTTTCTCCTGCAAATAATTCTTCTTTATCTCCTGTTCTTCACACCTCCTTTTCCAGCTTTGGATTAAAAGCTCTTAGAGATTAAAAAAGCAGAAAAGCAAAATTAAGAAGAGAGGTTAAGATCTATTAGCTCCAAGTTCCTTAGCTACCACTGATTTACAGTGCTAAAAAGAAATAAACTAGAAAAGAACATTATATTGGGAAGAACTTGTAGTGCTTGGACTACAACTCATGAGAAGTTAAAATGTATTTTCGTATTTGGGTTTTTTTTTAATATAGATAGGAATGAATTCAAATTCTAATATGGGAGGGGTAAATGCTTTAACAAAAATTTTTGAAAACAAAATTGTTTCAAAATTTCCAAATCAAAATGCTACTTTGGTTCCCCATGCTTCTGTAGGTTGTAACATGATGAACCATAGTTACTTCTAATGAAAGGACAAGGTGTCACCATTGCAGGACCAGCCTACCAGTTCTGTCACAGACTATTTTAAAGCTGCCTGTCTTCTTAAAGTTCATCTCAAAGAGAGGAAACCCCCCACAATTCTACACAGAAAGGATTATTTTCTTTAGAAGCCAAAATGTTTAAAGTTCACAGAATTCACAGGGAAATTCGGATGATGTTGACTGAATAATATCTTAAGAGTATTATTTTCTTTAAAATTATTTAAATGATAAATTAAACCACTCTTGCTTAGTTTTCTCATCCATCTCTATATATTATGAAATTTCAGCAACTCTAAAAACAAAAGCTGTATTCACAAAGCAAACATCAGATCCAAAGTACAAGATAGGCTTTGCAGCATTAAGGGTGGACTTTCCACAAACTCATAAGATGGAGACGTATTGCCCTACCTACCAGCTCACATAGAGGTGAGCTGTATAAGTTAGAGAGAATACCTTAGTTTAACAGAATGAGACTTATCAAACATACTCCTAGTAAAGCCAACATGATCCATTAGAAAATAAGAACATGACTACACAAATTTCTTTCACAAAGGCTCAAGCCAGAATTAACATGAAACAAATTTCTTCACTACTTTTGAGAGAAACACAACTTGCTGCTGTTGTTGGGCTGCCATACTTGGTGACAGCAGCTACAGGAGGAAGGTGAAGCATATCTTGATAAATACGTAGACTAGCCCAACAGTCCGTTTCAGCCACAAAGCAGCATCTCCCAAATACCCTGTTTTTTACTAAGTTTCTGCACTGTGGCTGTGTGTCTTTGTAATGCTATATGAGAAACCACTTTAAACCCAAGCAGTCCTCTGCCACTTAGCCACCCAACGAAAGGTGAGCTAGCATTTGCTCTGGTATAGGTTAGCTGCACAGCTCTGACACAGCTGGGTTGTTTTTTCCCCCCCAAGAAGAGAACAGTGTAGCATGGCAATAAATACTCTCCTCTCCTGTTCATGATCTCATGCTTGTTTTCACACCATCCCCTCCTGGATGCTGCCACCTCTCACTGTGGTTTCCCATCAGGTCTAGTTAAGTGGAGAGTTTCCAGAAAGGAGGCACAAAACCAATAAGGCAATTAGAGACCCATTAAGTTCATTAACAGTGTTTACCTACAGGAGAAAGACAAGCCTCAAATAATTAGCAGCAAGTTTATTTTTTTAAAGTAAAAAAGACTTTTAAAAACACCTTCTGAGTGCCGTTGTTTGTTTATAGACAGCCATCAAGGTATTACATTTTTCCATCCTCTCCTAACTTATCTCAGATGTTGGGAGAGCACCTGGTCATTCAAAGTATAAGACGCTTGATTCAAATAAAGGAACCATTTTTTTGCAGTAGCAATGGTTTAGTGCTGTGATTTTTGACGCTGATCATGAGCTGATTTTAGGTAATGATTACACCTGCAATCCTGCTGAGGGTTATGAATTAGCAGCACCTCAGCAGCAGAGATTATTAACCCTTTGTTCAGCTCCCCAAAGAGAATGTGAGGAAAAATATTTCCCAGCCTTTAGAAAGTGTCTTGTGAGCACACTAGAAGCTTGTATACATTTTGTTACATCCTGACATTAGCTTGGCTTTCCTGAGAAAAAATTTCTCTTCATGGAACAGAACCCAGAGACAAATATAAACTGGATCTCTCGTGTGTAACTGTATATTGCCATGCAAATCTCTCTTACCCTTTGACCTTAGGGTGGATGAGGACAACAGAACAAATCGGGTCTCATTAAGACTGATCTGCTCCAGCTTTTCACATAAAAACAGCCCGGAGAAGTGTGTGGCTCTTCAGTCAGGAAAATGTATGTATTTTTGTTGTACTCACATGAAAGAGACAAACACCATGGGCATGGGTAGGACTGAAACCATTAATCCAAGGAATATTGAACCGAATTTCATTAATTAGAGAAGTTGTTAATATTTGCAGTCTTCAATAATCTCCTTTTCTCTTCTACATAGAATTTAAGTGATCTATTCTTTATGCCTCTGTTGCAAACCTTTTTTTTCTTTCCTGTTGAAATTTTATCTTCTAGAAGCTCTTCCCTCTGGGTCCGCTGCCCTTCAAGTGATTCCCTCAAATACATCAAGCATGACTAAAGGATCCCCACACTTGAAAAGCCCTTGCAACAGATACTTCTTTCAAAATGTGATCAGCAAATGCTCTCATATAACAAAAAATGAAACTGTCTGAACAGAGCCTTCATTTTGCTATATAGTCAGAGTCTTATGGAATAAGTGCGACAAATCTGATCTCTGCCTCACATCAGTCCAACAGCATATACATTGTGCTCATGGCTGAAGAAGTGTAAGGGAGAAATTTAATTTCGTGTACATAGATCTTTACACATAGATGATTTGAAAACAGTTGATATGCGATACCAGAATGAAGGAATCAGTTTCTTCCCAGTACTTTGCTTTGGCTGAAGTTTGTTTAATATCATTAGAAGAATGGGATGATCATGAAAACTGGTTTGATAACCAGATTTGATGATTTGATTTACCTTTGAAGTGCGTAAGATCTATCAGATGACCATTTTAAGGGGGATAAGAAAAAGATGCTTAAACTTCAGTTTCAGAGATGGGACAGAAGAAACAGTTCTTCTAAAAGTCAGAAAAGTAGCATACAAATTCCTCAGCCCAAGAATTAAGACCACACTACCAGTATGGTTTTAGGGGAAGTGAATCACATAAATAATTACCTTAAATCTAACATAACTGTTTTGAATAATTTTGAAGAGACTGAGCCTTTTTTCTTCTTTCTGGCTTTTCAACATGGAGGGTATTTTGAACTGTATTTATTTTTGTCTTCAATTACATTCTTAAGTCTCATTATATTGATGGAAGAAATTAAAAACCGTGTAATAAGTTGTTAAAATGGCTGAAACTTTGATCTTACAACTTCGAAATGATAACCAAGTCTTTTGTAAAGAAAGATTCATAGGCTTTTCTTATTATCTCTTGGAATGTAAGGATATTAAATTAGTTAAAAGTTGTTTCCCTAATTTACTTCAAGAACATATAGATACAACAGAAAGTCTTTCTAAAATATCAAATATGTGGCACTTGCAGAACAAAATACCATGCTCAGCCTATTTTTCATACGTCTTCCTTTAATATCCACATCCTAAAACAACATGCAAAAAGTTTTGGAAAATTAGACTTCTAAATATTTAGAATTAAGAAGCATTTTACACAGTATGGATAAAAAGACAGTACTCATGGGTCTTGATGTATATTAGTTTCTATATAATAAGGAATGACTTAAGAATGATTTGATTTTCCAAATAATTAGATCAAAATGAAATGTAGACTGAAGTTTTGTCGTAAACTTGTGTAAAATCACACAGAGGAGCTGCTACTGTTGGGTTTTTTTAACCAGACTTGTGAAAAACAGTGGTATAACAGGACCTAAACTGTCAGAATATGTACAGGCAGTGCTAGACCTCCAACCAAATTCTTTCCACATGAAATTGCTTACTAGAATGAAGTTCTGAACCTCACTTCGAACACATCAAATCAATTTCGTAGGAGCAATAAAACATTGTCATTGTCTATCTCAAGTGATTTCAACAACCTGGTAGCATGCAGGAAATGTTCACAAATGCATTAAATAGGGCCCCTCTGAGGTGAGAGTCAAGCTCATTTCCTTTCTCATTCATAAGTTCTATGCATATCTTTCAAACAGCACTTCCTCAGTTTCTTCAATTATCCACTAGGAAGAAATATACTTACCTTCAAGGATAGAAGCTGTGGGGATGAATATATTACAGGTGCTCACCTACAACAGAAATGGCACCCCATGGACAGATAGTTGTGTCATTTGGCAAGCTGCCCCTACTGCTGGCAATGTAGCGTCCTCTACTCTATTACACCCTGTGGACTCTGAGGCAAGGATAGAATAGTAATAAAAAAAGTTCCTGTCTGATATATGTTCTTTTTTTCTTGGTTGTCTAGGTTGTCCTGCATTGGTAGGGCTACAAGAATTTTTCTACCTGGTCAGTGAGCTTGACCAAGAAGGGACAAACTGATTTCATTCAAGTGACTCTTTGCACTAAAATTATTTTTGAGCCAACATCCTGAATAGTTTTCATCTACTATTTTCATTCAGTATTTCATTGAGCTTAGTGTTTCCCACAGATTCTTTTTCTCCATCATTTATTTCAATAACGCTTTCGGTCCAATATTGTGACTTTCTTCGTTAAAAGAGAAAAAGAAACAACAAGCTCTTAGAAGGCAGCTACATATATCCTAGGATTAAAATTACTCCATTTGTGATATTAAGATTACACTCCCTAAAGATCATGGATATCTGCCACATCTGTGAGGGCACACCAGAACTAGCTTTACACCAATCCTGATCTGTAGGCATGCAAAACTAGAGCTGGACATGAGTTAACTGCTTGGCTGCTCAAGCAGTGTTGTGAATGTACTAGAAAATTCACCTGTTGTTTACACAGGAGTCAAGTATCACCACCTTACAATGGAAATGCAAGAACAACATTTAAAATCATTTTGAGGGACCACCTGACCCCCCCAAACAGTAAGTTACTCTTTGAAATCCAAGGGATTTTAAAAGAATAGATCTTATTGTGTTGCTTATTGTGTCTCTAAGCGTGGAGCTGGCCACAATGGAATTGGTAAGAAAAACATTTTTTGAGGAAATAGATAAAATAGAGAAAACCATAGTATCAGAAGATTTTGGGTTTGACCTGCTGTTTCTAAAGTCCAAGTGAGTCTCATCGGAAAGGTCAATGACAATAATAACAGATGAGATTCTCTTTGAAAAACCCACCTTCGAAGGAGAAATTCAGTACCTTGTACACATAAGTTTTTGTGCACAAGTTTCGATAATAAATAGTAGTGGTACTTTTCTTCAGTGTTTCTGCATCATAATGACATCTGTACAAATATTTCACCACAGACTACGGGACCTGCTAACTTTTCTTTTTCCATTGTGGCTTTTGTGTAAGCCTTAAAAAGGCCCCAAAATGGCTTAATTCCAACACTTAATATTTCAAGAGCAATGCAGTAGACACCTTAATTGGGGCTCTTAGTCATATTGAAATGCATTCCTAATTAAGTGGCCATCCCATTTAAGCAAAGCTTTCCTAACCGTCACTTAATGTAAACCAAATGTCCCCTGCAACTCCTTCCTACTACTGATGCATTTTGACCCTTAGCTACCATATTAACACCTCTAATTGTAACTGACAGGGCAATTTCCTGGTTGCCATTGTGCGAGACAAGCAGTGAACACTAGCCATAAGCAATTTATGACCTTTGACTGTCATATTAACTCTTTTAATTGTAACTGACAGGGCAG
The DNA here is from genome assembly GCA_013399895.1 of Serilophus lunatus. NCBI lineage: Eukaryota > Metazoa > Chordata > Aves > Passeriformes > Eurylaimidae > Serilophus > Serilophus lunatus. The sequence continues at coordinate 84,962 of VXBA01002045.1, forward strand.
TTAGGCCAAAAAGTGTCCCAGCAAAGCAGTTCAGGCAGTTGTGAATGTCCTGCTAAAGTCAAGGAAGGAGTGTCCAGTCATTAATGCGGAGGGACTGATATGGAGAAAGACGGGGCAACACCTGAGGCTAAACAATCATCAGACTCCCTGTAACCATCACTTGACTATTTTTTGCTTCAATTTACCTTCATGTTTTCTGCTAGAAACAGAATTACTTTTACCGAATGCACAGAATTTAGTTTTAAGTTTTGAAAAAAATTTCCCAAAGTGTTTGACTGAAAAATCTTTTCAGTATTCCTGAGCCCAATGACACGATTTTTAATATCAACAAATTTCAGTTTGATAAAAATGGCAGTTACTCAGTATTTCGTGTGTGAAAACATAAATGTTTTTAAATTGCTTAAATAAAAACAATTATCTAGGGTCTTAGACCATATGTAGAGTTAATGCAACTCTGCACCAGAACCACTGAAGCACATTATAACATGAGACCAAATAAGCAACATCTTAAGTGGAGAAGAGCAAAGAGCTACGAATTACTCATATTCGCTTTTGGTAAACTGGCCTCTAGAGGGTGAAATATTGTACTCACAAACATTTTGGCAGGTCTGATATCATTCAGCAGCAGGTGAGGGCACTAATCAGATGTTAGAAAGACTCTCTCTTAATTATTATTTATATTTTAGTCGTACATGCACTGATCATTAAATTTGAGAATTGGGTCGTATTTGTTTGATCTGCCCTATGGATGGGTCATATTCATCTAAGACACTGGATACTTTCTTATTGCAATCTATCAATCCTTTTTCCTTCAAAAGAAGAAATGAAGTACTAGAGTTAGCTTGAAATTTAAACAAACCTTGTGAGAATATTATAGAACCTATTTCCAGTTTTATATATTATGCCAAACAAATCCTGTTAAATTCCAATCACTTTCTAGCTGTCCAAGATTTCCCTTCCTACTGTGTCCCTCAAGAGAAAAGGAATAAATTCACATTAATTCTAGAAAAACTGAATAGCCAGTATTACCGAACACAGAAAGTTGGAACACTGAGGAGCTGAAGAGATCTTAGTCCAAGAGTGTATCGTCACAATGCTTCTTTTGACAGAAAAGCTAGCTTACACCCCCTACATTCATCATCTTGTTCACAGAGCAGCCCTACAAACAACATGTCAGCTTAACTGAGAATGAAATTACACATAATAGACAACATAATACTATGTAGACACCAGTACAGAAAGATCTTCCTTCCCTTCTTACTTTCAACTACTGTTCTTCCTCCAGGCTTGACCTGACCCTTTCCATGCGCCAGAAGGAGCATATCTGCTGTGCCAATTCAGCTCACTTCCTCCTGCAAAAGCACACAGTTTTTGGTTGGACTAATTTTCTGCCAGTTTAGTGAGTTGAATCAGTTCCTCTGAGAGGGGGAGGGCTGCATAGCCTTCAGAGGGGAGAGGAGGGAAGAAGGGATAAAAGCTCTCCCTTCTGAAGATGCTGCAAGAGAATTAGGGCTAGCCAAGCTCAGAGAATAACATGCAATATCATCCAGAAAGGCAGTTACAGAGAGAGCATTGCCATGAAAAGACATACACAGTACTGCATCCTCAATTAGGGTATATTTCATTGTTATTGCTAATAGATTTTATATGTTATTTTAACGTTGACATAAATGAGATAATTTTTTATTATTTTTAAAGTACCCAAGTAACAAAGGACCCTATCTTATTTTTAGAAATGCCTATGATGATCTTCACAGCAACATGCAATCCTTCTGTGACTCCTTCTAACAGGTCTTCAGTGCCCTTGAACATGTTTACTCTCTCAGAAGTGATCATAAATGAGAAGTGGATTTGTGCTCATTCAAATCTCTTGACATAAAAAGAAATTCAGACTGCCTTCTGCAGACCCTCACCTTAATGTTACTTCCTAAATGTCTGTTCATGATTTAAGATACCTTAGTTTATTTTGAAAACCATTTAGACTACATAGCATCATGAATACAGTTAAATGAGGCAGTAATGTAACATAACAAAAGAGAAAATATATTTGTTAGGACTGCTTCTGCTTGACATTACTAGTTTGATACAATTCTTAATGTCGGCATTCAAGTACTTCCACTTTGCAAAGCACGGACTCATTTGAGGATAAATGGGATGTTGGCATGTGAGCCTTAAGCTTAGGCTGGTTTTAAGCAGCAAGGTTTTGCACTGGTGCAGCTTTTCAACAGTGGTTAGAATTGGGGAAAAGGAAAAAATTCACATCTTCTCCAATTTACACACTGATAAGATCAGAGTTCTTAGCCTTGTGGCATCAAAATTAGCAATAAACTATGTAAAGATAAAAAACTTTTATATATGTATATATATATCTCAAACATAAATTCCAAGCATAAAAGAATTTGAGTGGAGGATAACTATAAATAGTCACCTGCTACTGAAGGCTTTGCTGTGATAAAAAAAGACAAATAACAAGGAAGCCTGGATCACTTATAACATTTTCTAAAACCTGCTTATCAGTAAAACTAGTATTCCCCTACCCACCTTGCTCTGAATGGTTTCAGCTGAGTTACCTCTTGATACAGACATCGCTCTCTAAAAAAAGCCATAAAAATACCCCATTATGTCTTTCTGTCATTAGCACAACAGACTACCAAATTAGAAAAAAAGATTTACAAAGCAACTTGGGATGAAAACTACTATTTCTCACCTTCCTCCGTCCTTTTTTTATTAGCCAGAATCATCTGTTTTGCTGTTTGTATTTAGACATATAAATTTGTAAATAGGCTCCAAATTTTCTGATAACTATGAGTGTGTGATGGAAATGTAATTAAGAATTTCATAGTACTTCTTTAAAAAACTTTGTTCTTAGGAACTAAACCTGATTCAAACCCCTAATGTCAGGCAAATATTTCTGGGTTTTTTGCATTATTGCTTGAGAGAACATAAACAAACTATTACACGCAACTGTTTGACATGGACATAGTCTAAATTACTACCTGCTTAATAAGCCTCTATGGAGGTCCTAAGCTGTTACAGATGAGAGCAGATGTTTGATCAGATGCACGAAGGTTATTTTAAGTAAGCATGCAACTATCTTGTCTGGTCTTTCAACAGCTAGATACTTCTACAAAGATCCATGGGAATAGGGGTAATTTTACTTTAGTAGACTTTGCAAGGGTCCTGGAGGACTTGCTAAGAATGCTAAATAAACAAGGTCTCCCATTCCACCGAGNACACCAGATCCTGCTGTGATGAGCAAACACCAATCAACAGCCCCATTAGCCCCCAGAGGACAGACTAGTTTGTTTACAGTAAATAGTAGAGCGCTGCCAGTGGAGGACTGCACAGGAAACGCTGAGAAGGATTTTCTCCCTTCTATTTCAGCAACATTTGGAAGTTCGGGACTTTCGTGCAGGAGAGTCTTGGGTATTGCTTTCTCCTTTCTAAAAAAGAAAACCACACTGATGAATATGCAATCATTGAAAATTAGCAGCCATTTAGGTCTTGGGTTTTGTTTTTTTTGTTAATGAGCCTTCAGTTGAGATGACTACATTTTCGAAAGCAAGTAACTGTTGATGAACAATATATATAGCACTTAATATGGGATTATCAAGGGAGAGCGCTAACCTTCATTAACTAGCCATTATCCAGCTTTATACAGACGTTTGGTATTGTTCTCCAACCCTCTGCTGTAACATGTACTAAGTGCACTGGAATCACTAATTTTTGCGTCTAGAACTGGCAGACAGAGGCAGGGATTTGAGTGAATACTACAGCTTATGGAAAAGAATGCGACGTTGGGAGAGGTTTAGAGAGAAGATCCAAGAAAGTCTGAAATCCACCCTGTGCATTGGAACCAGCTGACTGGCATGCTAGGGTGAGTGCCCCTCTCCTAGACTCTTAAGGGAAAAGATTGCTTCCTGCTCTGCATATACTTTGCATACATCCTAGTGACTGCTCTGTTTGGAGACTGGATTCGCTTCTGACCCTTTGTTAACAAAGACAATATAATTTATTATTCATACATATCTGTAGTCAGAAGACATGTACTGCAAGTAGCTGATCTCATTCTTTGCTCAAGCAACATGTGACTTGGACACTAGTCCTAATGTTGCTCTTTTCATTGGAAGCAGAGATTGAATTTAGGAAAGGAAAGTCTTAGTAGCCTGACAGAACTTCATCGGGGGGAGAATTGAGTTTCTTATCTTGTGATGCTGAGGTGAGCTGTAAAACAGTATTTGAAGGATAACTACTAAACCAATCCGTAGAATGACTAAGTACATGGCAAAAGGGAAGGGGAAATGATTAGTTAGGGCAGTTAAAACGAATCTGTACATTTTATTAGTAATTTTTCAGAATAAAGAATGAGCAAATAATTTCTGCAAGATGCCCATCACACCATATTTATCTTCTAAACACATTAGAAAAATTATTCCTAGCATGACTCAGTGAAATTTCTATACAGGACATGTATCAATTTCTTCTGAAATCCCTAAAAGCTCTGAATCAACTACCAGGCATGTTTGTAACGCTTCAGATGAGCCGCACTCACCACCTCAAAAAAGAGGAGCAGGCAGGGGGGAAGTCTGTTTTGACAGTTAAACAAACAACAAATCACGTGACTACAGCAGTCAGATATTGAATATAACTGAACAAAAGCATTCGAATTTCAAAATTAATTTTCAAAATGTTTCAACATTGTGATATGTACTTCTCTCTGTAAGTCCTCATTGCTGGACACTTTTCCAAGTAAAATTTATAGTGCATTCAAACTGCCATATGCTTGAGTACACCAAGAGAAGTATTTTTAAGATACAGGGGTATGATGGTACAATGTTTCTAGAAACTAGGTTGAAAGAGCTTCTCGTTGGTTACACCTTTTCATCCACACTTCCATTAACTTTATTAAGGTAACCCATAGGTTTAGAAGCCTGGGGAACCTACAGAACTTGATCTGAAAAGAAAAATAAGGCTTTAACCACCAGGCCAGGTTTTCCAACTTGTCATGGCTCTAGTGTTTATAACCTGCACACTTATATAAACCCAAACTTCCATTACTTGCCTGAGAGTCTCAGATCAATATTATAGATAAAGGTAAAGCTTAAGGTAAACGATTACCCTATAAGATGATGGGAATAGTAATTTTAGTGAACATCAACCACATTAGGATAGAGTAAACTTGCACAGACATAATAAATTCATCAGCTATTTCTGCTGATTGATTTGTATTCCAGTTTAATTAGCCATGAAAGAGTCAATTTTTTTTCTTAAACCTTCCCTCCCCCCCCTTTTTGTTACAGATCACTGCCACAAAGGATAATCCCCAGCTGTCAAGTTAAGGAAATTTAAAAGGTAGGTTCTTAAAAAAAATCATTACCAGTCTTGAATTCATTTTCATATAGACCAGTTATACTCATTTGCCAATGATTCCACTTGGAAAATCACATCTAAAAATAAATGGATGCCCTTAAACTATTGTTTTAAAATTGGTTTTAAAATACTTTGGAAGCTTGATATGGAAATAATGGTATGTAGGAAGGCTGAAGTTCTGTGGAGTGGCACAAAACCTATAACTTCACTGTTGCTTAACTTTCAGCAAACAACTTTAAATAACTCAAAATGAGCACTGCAGATACGTATGGCATAAGAAAGGGCAAAAATATTTGTCATAGAGAGAATACTTCATTCCTAAAAAATAAAGGAATAAACAAAGCAATGCCGCAAATGTGTTCAAAAAATTCACAAAAAGTATCCATGTTTGCTTTAACTCGCCACTACAAAAGAAGAGACAGGGAACAGTGTTGAGGTCCAGCTGTTGTTTTTCTTGAAGAAGTCCCAGCTCCTCATGTAGAGAAACTATACTTGAAACGAACTGGCTGAGACAAATGTTCTGTCTACACTTTAAATGGCAGCTGGTTATTAAATGACTCCCAATAGGATGAACACTTGCTATTGACAATAAGGTAATATAAGGACCATGCAGTGCAATCAGAATGGGAATGTGAATGAAAAATCTTTAATCTGAAATTACAGCTGTCAGGGCTATATTATAAAACATGAAAGTTGCATCTGCACCTAGAATTAATGTGTCCCAAAAGCCAAGTTTCTCATAAAGGGCATCTTGCAGATACATCTTTTATAAATAGACTACTGGTCGTCTGTAAATCAAACCAAACTGTAGCCTATACTAAGGAATTAAAAGGGTCACCTCTTCTGGGGTTGGTATTTGTTGAACAGTATTTGGTAAAAATGAACATTGATTTACGAAGTCTAACAGACACTGGTAGTAGCAGTATTTTATAATGATATTCACTGCTCCAGTGTGTCAAACAAATTACTTCAGTCTTTTTATTACCAGCCTCCATGCGTAAAAGCATCTTTTTCAAAATTAGGAAACATTTTCAAAAGAGTCACTATTTAACAATCTGAGTTAACAAAGCGTTGAAGAAACAAATATACTACTTTTTATTTGCACATAGTTCAGATAAATGGGCTAAGCTCCCTGCGCAGGCATGCTAAGCCTAGTTTGATGGAGCCAGTTTAAGATCAGACATATGGCAAAATTAGTTACCTGCTCTATTGCATGACCTCATAGCTCATATGGATCACTTCAGTTCGTTCCCCGTGAAAGGGTAGAGCCATTTCCATAGGCTGAATCTTTTCATACTTTTTGTGACAGCTCATTTTGCGATCAAGAATGAATCATCTCTCTGCATTTAGTGATACCTGTGTTTTGAACATTTCAGCAAGTTGGTATGAAGAGATCCCCCAAAAGTTACTCAGAATTTCTTTAATGCTTTGTGAGGAAAAAGGCACCATCGATACTACTCCAGTGTGTACAATAACAGCTAGGACAATTGGCTACAGCTAACAAAACCTTTAAAACCAATAATGATGCATTTTATGAAAAAAGATGTATACACACTCCTACAGTCCTCACGCAGCTGAATTTTCAAGTGAAACTTGCTATAAAATATGGGCCTAAAAATAGAATTCCAATGTACCTGAATTCTCTCTGTCTAAATTGGGGTTTGGGCAATGGTTTGGTGGAGAATGAGAGATTGTGAGTTTTCTGGTCCTTCTGTTCTCATTAACCAGGTCTTCCATGCTCAAGTCTAAACATTTGACTCGACTTCCACCTAAAAGCCAATTTATTAAGATCTTCCTGTCTTCTTATGTACCACTCAAAGTGCTGTCAAGATGCAAGAGCTAAATCCCCTGCGCTGAATTTGCTTCTTTCCCCGGAAGGACTAAGTGTACTGCATGCCAGTGTTTACAGACCATTGGGTAATTGAGATGAAACAAAACAAAAGAGCAATTCATTGATGATAAATTAGAAATCACCAATAAAAATTTAGAGATCAGCTATATGTGCCATGAAGGGGATTTGCCAAAGAAACGAATTTACTTTGCACAGAGAGTTCTTTGTAATTAAATGCAAAGTATATGTTATCTTCCCTTAGTAGGAATACTGCAGATACTTCAAGACCGAACAATGAACTTATAAAATGTAGTTGCAGAAAATCAGCTCCCTGCTTACAAATGAAGAGGTTTGCCATTTCTGTTATATAATACCAAAAATCAGGTTCTGTAAGTCCAAAGGTGATGATTAACAGAAAGGAATAATGAAAACATTTTTAGAATAGCAAATTAAAATAGTCTTCCCTGCAGCCTGATTCATAAGTGTAGGCGTATCATTCTGAATTTAACTCTAAATTCAGTTAAGAGGGTTTTTTCCCCTCAACCTCACTGCTTTGAGAAGTTTCCTTATGTTTTCTGTCATCATTCAGAAATCTCAACCCTTTAAAATGTGGTAAACAAATTTCTGGAAAAAGACACTGAAATAAAACAGGCAATTGAATGCTAAAAGCTTATATTTTTTTGAAGTTAATTTGCTTGTACGTTTTCAAAGCTACAATATTTTTCTCTTCACATTCCAAATTACTTAATAATATCACCCAGCTTTGTTAAATTCATCACATTTCGCCCTTGAAGTGTCTCAGACCTGAAGTGTTGAGTTCTTCTTAGGTATCAGCTGAAAAGGGCATTAGCATCTGTGCTGCAGGTACATATAATCATTTTCATTTGTCTACTATTTCTCTGATAACTCTCCCTGACTGTTATCAAATACAAGTGTAACTCAGCCTAGAATAATGTGGAACAACATCTGTGCATCTAACTTTGAAGGAAGAAATCATGTTTGATAAGGAAAGTAAGTTGCCTGAGAGACTCAAGGAAACAATTTCAGGCTTATGATAGAGATTGAGAGAGATCAATGAAGAAACAAAAAAATATTTTTAAGGGCTCCAATAAAACAAATGAAGATATTAAGCTCTCAAAGTCAATAAATTAACACAATCCTCCTGAAAACAGGTACCAAAAAATTCAATATAAGTTCATTGTTCAGTCAGTTCTCTGTGAAAAATGGCTGAGGAAACCAACAAAGATACTAATTCACTATCAAATCTCTGGGTATGAATTTATTCAAAGACAAGCAGCCCTGAGAATCCTTCCTATTTACAATGGAAAAAGAAAATCCACAAAATTGAAGATGAAAAGCACAGAAGGCATATGTGCATTTGAGTTTTGTTACCTGGCCCATTTATTTGTCTTATCTATCTGGGAGGTCTCGTCTTTTAAAGATTTTAAGCTCTTAAGAGTGCAGGCCATCATTAGCTTATATGTTTGCTTAGTGTCTAGCGCAGGAGAGTAAGACTAGCTGACAGCTCTAGGCCACATATACAATTAGGATTTAAATGTAGGCTCAGTTTGGGTTTGTAACTAGGCTCATGTGAAAGCACTATGCAGCAGTCATGCATCTATAACAGATAGGGAAGCTGTGTCTTTCATACTTTTGGAATAGCTTAGAAATTATTTGCAATAGCAAAGAGAAAAAAATGCAGTAGAAAGGGCCTTAAGGTAGCTAAAGCAAACAAAATCTTAAAGTTCTATTGACGAATACAATTTTTTCACCAGGCTAATTTCTTTGGTTCACAAGCACAGCAGTATTCAGTGCAGTCAGAAATCCATGAACCTGTTAAATTAAAAAGGTAGCAGTGTTTCCTTGAGAAGATCATCATTTTTAATCTGAGAATTAAAAATCTTACTGAAAAAAACAACCTCTAACAACCAAAACTTACAGGATGTAGCCTCATGTATCTCCATTATAGCAGAATCAATATCAGATTATGGAGTCCAGCCTTGCACCATTTATGCCCTTTCTGAGATGCTCTGTGACTGCTGCTTTAGGCTACTGGGTCATGTTTTCAAGGTTTCATGCCATCGCTCCATTTAGATGATGATAAAGCTTTATTCTACCAGCATTTTAAGTGCTATATTTATCTTCCAAGAACTTTGAAGCACAAAGAGAAAGGCATGTAACTAATTTATAAATATCTCTTCAGTAGTATATGTGTCGGAGCACTTCCAACCAGAAGTGGTCCCACACGCATTTAAGATGTCAGGAAAACCTTGCTAAGTACCCAGTCATACTTGAATGTTCTCTATTCCACTTGAAGCAAAACTGCAGAAAATTTATTTGCTCTCTGTAACAAATGCTACCATATAGTTGAAATATCAAAGTGCTCTTTGTGTCTGAGACATAGCTTCTTTGGACACCATGTTTCCTACTCAAAAAAGTGGTCATATTTTTTTCTCAATCATAAAACAAGGGTCAGAAGTCATAGAGTAGGAAATGTGGCAGACAAATGAATTACACAGCAAATGCAAACAAGTTCTTCTGTGTCTTCACCTAAAGGCTGTCTGTTGTCTGTTAGTAGATGCTTCAGCCAGTCTCTGACTTGAGGAAGAGAAAAGAAATAGAAGAGATATAGGAGCAAGAGCTGGTGTTCCAGGGATGAACATGCATTGAGCCACTCATTGAATGAAAAATCCTGACAATTTCTAAATGAATTACTTTGATAAAATTCGATTCCTTGTGAACTGAGAGGTGCATCCTCAAAATGAGGTCTGGCTCTGAAGTAGAGCATATGGATATAAAGGAATAGATTTTGCCACAATAAGTTTGGACTTTGAAGATGAACCTCCAGCTAGAGAATACATTATTCCCTGCCTTACTCATGTCTGCCTTTAAGTTTAACTGCACAATTCTGGCAAGAAGTACTTCCTAAAAGAACAGATTTTCAGCTTTAAAGAGCTTCCAGTATTCTTCAAGGTTCTTCAAGGTGAACATTTTTGAAACAACTTTTCCAACATTTCCTTAGTCTCAGACTAAATAAGTCAAAAGCTAAAATTTTTAGCACACTTGGCAAACCTTCAGCTCCTGAATCTCACTGCTTGTCCCTGGCATCTTCTGTTTCTTCCTTGACCACAGTGCAACCAGAAACAGAGGCTACAGCTGGCTTCAGTGTACAGCACCTGCCAGCTCCAGGGCTGTTCAGCACCTTCAGAGAACTGCAACCAAGCAATTTTTTTCTGTAAAATAAGCCAGGAGTGTTTAGCAAGGTATTCTGTGGCTCCAAGCACTGTCAGGGTAAAAAGGAAAGCAGTTGCACTTGTAGCTGTTGCACGTTGTCCAGACTGGCGGTGTAGCGGCACCTCAGTAGATACACTCTAGAAAGGGAAGCAGGGCTCTGTTTTCCCCCTCTCCTGCTGTTCAAAAGACACTTGTATGGTAGCATAGGAAGAAGGGCTACCAGGGCAGAACAGGAGAGGGAAGATGCCACCATGGTTTTGCTTCAAATATTAAAAAAAGTCCAAAGAGAAGGTTTCCTGCTTGGACTGATGCTTATAAACAAAGTTATGCAGTACTGCCTGGCACACTAACCATATTTACCACACTGGTATATATTGCATTTACAAAAGAATTTTTCTGGATATCTTCTTCTGAGAAAAGTATGCCAAAAATCTTAAATACATTAAATGTCATCTTACTGTGAAGCAAGTTAATCTTATGAAGTTATTGTTATTGTTTCAATTATATGAAGCAAACTGCTGTATGGAACTAAATAACCAAGAAAATCAATTACAATCTAATCAATACAACCAAATTTGTATTACAATTTATACTTTAAATCACAAAATGTTCTCATCTAAGCTTTAGCTCATTTTTTAACAAGTGTTGACATGGTATTGTGTCTTATATTTGAAAGCTATCTTTTCCTATTAGTTTGCCTTGAACAAACAAGCAAAAAATGAAGAAAATCACAAGGAAGTTCTTGCTCATGCTTCTACCATAGATTTTCAGCTGTGTGTGCAAGCAGTTAAAACATGCAAATGCAGTTTGGAGGAAATTCGACATCTCTATTATAGATGAAAGGTAAACAAAAGCAGATGAAGGATTAGTGCAATTCCAAATTTAAGATATTGCTCTCAGTGACTTATAATAAAGTGGTGTTGCATACGGTGGCATGTTTTAGATGACATTTCAATTGTACAAGCAATTTGCATTCTATCTGACATTAAATAACGTTCTCATTATTATGAATTCTGGCAGCATCCCCGTCTCCACAGCATAAAGATATGAACTATGAGGCACATCTTAATGAAGGGAGTAAGTTTTCCTGTCAATCTGAAATGCAAGACAAGGCTGTACCTGGGCTAAACCTCCGGTAACATTATTGTGAGTTGCCCACTTCTGACATAGTACAAATCTTCAGCTAAAGCATTCTTCTTATTAAATAAAGATCTATAACTGAACACATGTATCTGTAATATCACTACAATCCAAAGAAAATTAAAAGACAGATTATGTCCAGGATATTACATGCACCACCACAGAGCACTGCGAGAATCTGGTATGATCCTGTTGCTAAGATACCTGGCTAATGCCACGGAAACAAGCCCTTCGTACTAATCTAGCACAATCCATGCATGCTTCCACATATTTTGGCAGGGGAAAGTAGGAGTCCACTGACAATGGCTTGGGATATTGCTAGCCAGCGCTCCTGAATTTATACATTTTTTATCCCTTGCTGGTAAGCTTCAGCAATCTGAGTGAAATAAGAAATGTAACACTCGGTTAATGGCATTTGGTTGCTTTATGCCATTTAAAACAAGTAAGATTACTTTTTATCCTCCTACATAGTCAATAAAAGTTGCTTAAAAAGGTAATTATTTAAGTGCTTTTGGTTGCAAAATTGCGGTGCTTCTAAAAATGACTGCCCTTAATCTTTGTGATTTATACTGTAATATGCACATAAATGACTCTGTGCATTTACTGTCTCCATTGCTGTCTTCAAGGAGACTCTAACAGTTTCCTTGGGTGCACACTTAACAAGTAATCGGAAAAAAGTGCGACTGTTTTAACACAAACAACTCACAAGCCAATACTATTTAAATCTGCTTTGTGGCTCTAAGCTCACCAATATCTCTTTGCTCAAAAGATTGGAAAAAGAGTGAGGAAAAAGGAAAAAAACAAACAAACCTATTCATACCATGATGTGTGTAAAAATCTTACATGAACGAAAACTGCTTCATCAAACAGCCGAGCTAGAATGCAAATTTATGGTGAAGCAATACGTGTTACACCTACCTTTTTAAATATAGAGGAGATGTGTCTTCACTGATGAAAAAGTACACTAATAAAAAATATTCCTACTGTAAATTCAACAAGAATTAAAAAAGAGAATGTAAACATACTCCCCATCTTTTTTGTAATGCGATCTCTCCTAAGCATCAGTGACAGTAGCTCTGTTGAACTCAAGTTATGATAACAATAACTTTTGCAGATGTTCGTAGCTGTCAAGTGTTATTCACTAAAATGTCAGAAGATGTGATAAAAAGTAAAAACAGAAGAATTCCTCTGTAGTAACTAGCTGAAGTTAAGAAGGCGGAGGTCACACATAAATCTCAAACTATAAAATAGTGAGCTGTAGAGGAATAACATAAATACTACATTAAAACAAGCACACAATTGTGTATGCCTACATGTACATTAATTGTGAAAGAGGTTTATTTTTCCACCCTGCATTCACCTCTAATTCATTCATTATACAGACTCAATGTATTTTTTCTGAAGGGAATGCATGCACCTCGGATTGCAGCAAAACCTAAAGTTTTATTAATTTTAAAATTTTATATTGTTTTGTTTCATTTTTCAATTGTATTCCACTCCACAGACTCACAAGGTCAGTTTGCAAGCTTCCTCTGGCAAGGGACCTTAGGAATTCCCAAGATCATTTACACAGTTATGATGACTGCATGTCATGTTGTATTCCTTGCTACTATTGGAAACAAACATTACTCTTATTGAAACAGGCCATATAAGATGCAAAAAACCCTAATGGATGGATGCATGGCCATTCCTTTATTCAGAACGCTTTTTTATCTTTTGAAGTCCTTTGGGACTTTTTTTGTAGTAAAACTATTTCTGAATAACTACTTTAGGGCAGCACAGAAGGGTAACTTTATTATAGAACAGGAGCTTGTTCATGGCAAAGAAGAAATAAATCAATAACGGGTGCAGGTATCTTAGAAACTGTTACTTCAACATAAATTGTCCCTGTAAGAAGGACAGAAAAATGTTTTTACAAACCTTTTACTTTTTTCAATTCTCACTGGAATCCAAGTCAGAAGAGAAAATGGCTGTTTGCTTAGAATAAAGTGTCTGAGCTATCTATGTGAACCTGACTGTAATGGCAAAGGATGGTGTGGATCAATATCCATCTTCTTCATTCCTGAAGTAATAACTTTCAATAGGAAAATCTATTTACTTTTACTTACCTTTATTTTATTTCATTTTGCTTTAAAGAAGTCCATTCCAGAGGGAGGGTTTAGATTGCAAACAGCAGTTAACAAACTGATGATTTAACTAAGGACTATAGGCCAGTAGGCATGTTATCATTCTCTGTAGCCATTGGTTAGGGTTAAGAAGAAACACATTTACTTGGAAAATTTGTTTATTATATCAGCAATCAGTACTACAAGCCATTTAACACATACAACCTCCCTATGTATAGCACAGATTGGAAAGGTCAATCAGAACCAAAGGGTAATTTGTCTAATCCTTATTTACAATGTGCCCAGAACTAGCCAAGCCTCTCCTTCAGAAGCAAATGCTCCCAAGAATGACATGCCCCCAAACGGCTTCTTTTCCAGCCCCACACCCATGACAGCCTAACTGACCTGGGGCACTGATTCAGCCTTTTCCTAGGAGCTGCTGGCTACCCCAGACAAATTGTAGCATCATTCAAGAGAAAGTCTGCTGTGTTCAACTGGACAGTGTGTATTTTTTCTCCATTAAAATTAAGGGATAAATCTCATGGCTCCTCTGGACAAACTTCACATGTTTTCTAAAAAGTCAAATGAAACAAAACAGGAAGAGAGGGAGAGAAAGACAAAGCAAACTTGTATTTCCCAATTACGTGAACTCACTTCCAATAAATTTTCATTCTCAAGAAAAATCATATGGCTGATATGACTTTTAATGTTATATTGTTAGTATCAATCAAAACAGTGTATTTATTTACTTTTTCAGCTGACTGTCAGAAATTAAAGTTTATGGCAGCGCGCTTTTGCTGTCACGAGATATTTTCTATTAGGGGGTTTATTTTGGGGGAGAGCTATTTTAACTATATACTAAAGCAGTGCATCAGATAGCATGGCATCTTTCTAGTAAATAATATTTTCAAGCCTCATTATCTAGAGCACACTGAAAGGCTTACTCATTTTAAATTCAGTTGAGAAGCTAAACCTCATTATAAATTTAAAATATTTAAAAGTACGTTTGTGTTTTCTGCAGTCAATGCTTTCCCTCCTTACTGCTAAAATTACCTAAACCAAAATTAAATCAAGACTGCGATTTACCACCTTGCTTAATATTAAGCAACCATCTGTCTTTCCATAATATAAATTTTTGTGACTGTGCTAGCAACAGCATCCCCTGCTATTCACAACCATGTCAATATTGAAGCCCAAATAAAAGAGGCTGCAAGAGAGACTAGAAAGACAACATTTTATTCACACTGCGAATTTTATTAATAATAATTGCTAATTAATCTTAACTGAAGAAGCAGTGTAAAACCTCATGTCTGAATGCCAGGTTCTTACATAAATCTCAGAGCACTCAGAATGTGTATTTGTAACTAAGAAAGAGATCACCAGCATTAAAACCCTGCTTATATCAACTGCACGATGGGAAATAAATTAGAGACTCTACTCTCTTTAGAATTTGAAGGGAAACATATACTAATATAGATGTAACCTGGTAAGACAATTAATTGCAAAATAATATTTGCCGAATACTAAGGATAAGCAAGATTTCATTGTCACTAATGTCTGCATATTTATTTGAAAGCAGATTGTGCTAGTGTGTGTGCAATGAATAAACGAACCCCAAATGTACAATTTTCCATGTAGGTTATACAAGTAAAGTCTTCATTTTTACATCTTCTGTTATCAAGATAATAGAAAAAAAAAAACATACATACAGAAGTATTAGTGCATATATTGCTGGAACACAGAATTCAGCTATTGAAGCTAAATAGGAGCTACAATAAATCTGAAGAGAAGCCATTGACAATTTTATAAAAAATAAAAAATAGTTTCAGTTGTTAAAAGGCACCCAGGGATTAGAAAAAATATTCAGGGTCTTAAAGGTTTTAGAATGTTGGTGGGCTTATGTCTTGAAGACAGTCATTTTTATTCATTGGATTTTACCTGCAACAAATTTTGTTATGAAATTTCATCCACCATTTTATTTCTCTTAATATTGAGCTGAAACTCAAAATAGTTGAAACAAGGTAGGGGCATCAGGATTTAATTAAAGTTATTGCAGGAAAATCACAATATATAATCAATGTTTCTGAGCTTAAGTAGTCCAGGTAAAGAATTAGTGCTGCTGTGCAGAAGGAGCTGTGTTACAGTGAAACATAGATGAAATATCTACTAGGGTAAGTAGTAAGTTAGAGGCTTTAGGCATAATTATGTTATATATAATTTAAAGCTCAACTTCAAAGGAAGTAAGTGCTATTAATTATCCTCTACCCAACACAGCTCTTAAAATGTCAAATTAAAAAGACTATTGGTAATTGTATAAGTTATGGCAAACTAGCTCCCTCCAGCAGTGACAGGAGACAGCAGAAAAAAGCAAGCAAGATATACCTTTCCTCTCTGATATTTACAGCTCCTTGTTCTTCATGCAGATCAAGAAAGCAATAATGTTTGTACTGAATTTCCTTAGCCCTCTTTCAGGGACTGATCCTGCATGTGATCCCCCCTGAGAATAACAGCAGCTAGATCAGACTTTTGTTTGGAAATACACCAGACTCTGCTGACCTGACTCTTCTCTGCCACATCACGTGAAGGACATTCGTACTTGTATGCAGGGGAAGCAGAGTGGGTGCCATCAGCGTCTGCAGTAGAAGGGGGCAGGTGCAGGCAACGTGTGGCCAAACTGTACTCGCAGTTCAAGGTAGGAGATTTCATTTGCTCCTGTGCCTCAGTTTCTTGACTTCCTGACTCAGAAGCAGAAGGCACAGCAGGAGAAG
Source organism: Serilophus lunatus (assembly GCA_013399895.1). Classification (NCBI taxonomy): domain Eukaryota; kingdom Metazoa; phylum Chordata; class Aves; order Passeriformes; family Eurylaimidae; genus Serilophus; species Serilophus lunatus. The sequence continues at coordinate 101,410 of VXBA01002045.1, forward strand.
CACTCTGGGTTCATCACACTCCTCCCTTTCCTCATGGCTCAAAAGCTTTACTGAAGTCTCTTTGCACAGTGAGTTTGCCAAATCTCAGTGCCTCATGTAAAGGGCTAAATATAACAGGCAAATATAAACAAATGGGTTACTGTGCACAGGAAGATTTACTTCTATAAGCATTTGCCTAAAAAGGAAATACTTGCATATAATTAAATTTCAAAGGAAAGGAAAAGAAAAAAAAGAAAACTTGAAATTACATGTTAAAGCTGTGCATTTTTTTTTTTTCCCTTCTGAAGCCTGTGTTCAAAACTTGGGTTGCATGCAAAGTAAAAAGGTGTAGAGGATCATTCAAGCCTTGAACATACACATATTTATACATATAAAAGCAGCATCAAAAATGTAACCTCAAGTTGCGGGGAAAACATTGTTATGACAGAGGAAATAATGTGGTGGGGAGGGAAAGTTGTGCAATACCTGCCTGAAATGTGCACTATATTCACTTTGGCTCTTAGCCACTGCTCACTCATAACCTCTATAATTCACAAAAATTATATATTAAAAGCACGTAATGAATGTTGAGTTATTTTCAGTTGAGTTGCAGAGTTAATAGATGGTTGTCATCATGCCAGATTACTGGTATGGTGTAATTATATTAAAGAGCTAGCAGATCCTTATCCGAGAATGAATCTTTTAAGACACGGTTTCTGAGTAAAGCTGAGGTGCACAGTAACTTGCAGATATCCTCCCAGTTCAGATCAATTGGGTCTTTCATGCAATAATATTCTTCCTCAAGAATAATGTCCTGGGAAATAAGATCATTTGATGTAACTTTTGTTTGATTTCAGGGGGAACCCAGTACCTACAGAAGTTTAAGAATCTGGCCCTTAGGCACTTTTGAAATTGAGAATTAGATGTTCCAGTGTTGGATTAATACCTAAATACTTTTAAAAGTGTGAGCTTTGGAAAATCCCTTTGGGTCCCTATCAGCACCTGTAGGCATCTGGATACCTTTAAAAATGGCCCCAAATAATGTTTTAATAGCTCACACTCTGCAAGAGGGTCTGACACCACTTTTCTTTCTTCCACGTTCCCACAGGTGACTTCTCTCCACCTCAATGGCTGCTGCAGATGTTTGAACTGAGCACAGCGATAAACTCTCTCACTCATGTAGCTGGATGGGAAGCTGCCTCCGAGGCATGAGAAAGGGGTAAAGCAAATCTCAGATATCACAGGCTGCACAGCCAAATGGGTCCTGGCCTTTAATAATGGCAGGCAAGAGAGTAGGAAAGGAAGGAAATGTCTCTCGAAATCATAGCTCTTCCCTAGGCTTCCATTTGCCACAGCACAGCTCCTGTTTTTTACCCTACAACTGAAAGTGCCTGCAAGAGCACAGTATCACCAAAGTGCAGCATTCGAAAACTACCCCCTCCCAGGCTGTCTATCCAGAAGTCTGCTTATAGGGCACACATTACTAAAGCAATCGTGAATGCCCATGCGCAGTTATGAACCTTTTTAAGGGAAAACCAAGAATGCAGAAAGTCACATAGTCAGTGAAGTCAAAAACAGTCAGGGAAGAACACATAAATAGCTTCTCAGCAACCTAGTAATTCAGTCAATTGCTACTTGCAAGAGCTCCTGCAAACAAAATCCAAGCAGCAGCCTTGGGGGAATTCAAGAATAAAGATGTCCTAAAAAAGCAAAAATTATGTGCATATGTACAAATGGTAGCTGGATCTGGCCCTGCATGCAGGGCAGACCACCACATTTCTTGTGTGGTTGCCACTTGTGTCATACTTGTTAGTTATACAGGGTCAGGTTTGTCACATGTCACTCAGTCCCCTTTGAAGCTTCATCTGGCTGTACAAGCGAATATTCTTTATCAGTTTTCACTGTTTTAACTTTGATAAATGTTTCCAATGCAGATGTTAACAGCTAGCACAGGAAAATAGCTCAACCAAAAACAAAAAAACAACCCCACATGTGAGGTTTTAATATCCAAGACGTCACAGAAGTTGCCAAATGACCGCAACTGTCCCCTGATCCCAGACCTGGCACTCCTTATCATACACAAAAGCAGGGGCTGGACATACTTGAGCATTAATCTGGTTTAGGTGTATTTCCAATGCAAATCCCTTGGAAGTCCTCATGCTGCTTTCTGCATTCATAACTCTTTGGCTTTACAGCTGCTTAAAATTTTGGAAGAACAATGAGTTGAGTAAGTGATGAAGAGAAAGTGAATGGTACAAGGACTGTTACATTACCCTATGCTTCTCACATAAAGGAGCTCTGAACATGTTGTCAGACACAGCACTTTTTTCGAAGCAGTTTCACACATGCATTTTTAATCAGGCTTATATTTCACACACATTTATCATCACTTGCAAGTGCAGCAGGCTGGTTCTTCTTGAAAATGTATCAGCTCTCTGTGTTTGCCATCAACTATTTTTCCCTTTGTATAAATTTACTGTTTGGTGACCCAGTAAACTATATTTGATGTATTAGGAAAAAAACCCCAACTACAAACTGCTTAGGATCAACACTGAAAATGGCTTCACAACTTCCTCAATATAACATGTTTTCTGAGATTGCCTTTATTGCCACACAAATAGTCTTAGTAATTTACCTTAAATTATACACTAATATAAAAATATGATGGATTATCCTACCTGCAATCATGTCAGAACTAGTTTGAAAGCTATATGAGACAATCAATTTTGTACTGTACTGCTTTTATTGACTCCCATGACTATTCCCTATATGGAACACACAAAATACAAAATGCTTACTCTCTTGTACAAGGAAACACAGAAGGAATCCCCAGATACCTGATTCCAATGAACCTGAAGTCAGCGGCGAGCAAATACATAAACACATGCAAATGCTTAAATCCTTCCTGCTCTGTTTAAGATGGAGAGAATTTACCTGAATCCTTTAAGCAAAGACGCTTGCCCATGACAGAAATCCTTAAATTTCAAGCAAATTAAGAGGACCAGAAGACTAGCATTACAGTAGTGTTTACATTTGGGGTTTTCCAGAGTTATTTCCTTGTATGATAATTCTGCCATTTTCTAATAAAAGCCCAAAACAGTAAACACTCACTACTGAGAAAGGCAGCATGCTCAAACTTCTTCTCCAGACTAATGTACTTACTTCTACGTTAATGTATTCATGACTAATCCCTTTAATGAAAAGTGTAAAAATTGCAGGCGGAGCCGACAATAGAAAATAAAAATAATAAATAAAAAAATACCGCAGTCTCTCTCATTTATTGTACACTCAGTGGGGGGAAAAAGGTTAAAACAATAATCTCAAATTCCTCATGAAAAAGGAATACAGTAAGCATAAAATTGCTGGAGTTCTGCAAAAATTAAGTGGGATTTTGTAGAAATTAGTACCAAAAAAAGGTAGCATTTACCATGTAATCATATACTTTCTTCAGGCTCCTCACAACTATCATATGTCATGCAACAAGGATATAATTTTTTTCCAAAAAGATGATTTCAAACTCCCATATAATATGACTTTTAAAAGAAATCTCTTCTGGGAAGAATACCCTTTGTTTTATCATGTAAAGTGAACACAGAAAGATTTTTCATACTTCTGTTGACACAGGTTTTTTATTTTTCTTTCTTTATGTTATCATTTCCCCATTCACCAATAGAGCCTTTTTAGCCAAAGAGGGTTTTATAAATTCTTGAATAGTTTCCTTTTTCTTTTGCTTGTTTTCATCTTTATTGCAAAGCCATGACAACATCATGTAAAAGATTCTTTAAATATTAAAATGTGGCACTACTAGGTCCTGGCATACTTCAGACTTATAAAACTTGTATCTTAAAATAGATGCAACCTAGAGAGGATGTCATGGAAGGGTTTCAATGAAAACATCACTTCACCATGTAAAAATGTGCTGCAGCAAAATCCTTTTAAAAAAAACTCCCTCGACTGGGAACTACTGTATATCAGCATATGCCTTGAAAAATACATACCAGCACCAATTGCACAGGGGCATTGTTCACATGAAGTAACTATATCTATATGTTGTCAAGCAACTGGTCGTAAAAGAACTGAATAAAAGGCATTTGAAATATGAGATGACTGAAAATACCACAGCTGATTTTTTTATATTCTCTGAGAGCTGAGAACAAAAAGACTTTCAGACAAAGAATTTAGACTCTATACCATGGTGTTTGACTTCCAAAATGCAATGTAAAGTATTGTCAAATGCCTAATGGAACAAAAAATTCTTTGTAAAAGAAATGCTTTTGTTAGAAGTATATATACGGTTCTTTTGGAGTATTGTTGTGATGGAGTCACAGGATTTTTAATTATATTGCATCTTCTAATTAACTTAATCAGGACATCCTTGTGAAACTCTCTGGAGTCACATACCACTAACAGGAAAAAGCAGAAATAATATTTTTCTGGTGTTACCTCTGCTTCTATCAGACAAATGAGTAACTTCAAAACGGCAGGATTTTAAATGTCTTGAATACTATGTAATGACAGGTTTTTCTAAGTCCTTCACTTATAATGTCTAGATTAAAATCACTTTAGAGCTTCTCTGAATTCTGCTGTTGTAGTTAGCCTTATTACTCACAAGTGCCTCTAGAGTTTTTCCTCTTTGATAATTTAAAACTCTGCTCCGGACTTTCACTCTAGGATGTTGAACTCAGAAAGGAAAGATCTTGCTCCTTCTCTGTATTCTTTCAACAACAGTAACTTACTGTTATAGAAGCAGACAACTCTGCAAGGAAGGTGTGCTGGTCGGGGTGAGATCTTTGAGGCTCCCTGAGTGTGGGAAGCTCCCAAAAGAGGGCTGTCAGCCTGCACCTAGTGCTAGCTTGAATGGAATAAGTCTTGGGACTGTGAGCAACGGCTCAGGTGAGCAAAAATCAGGATGGAAGGCTAGACAAGGAGAAGGGAGAAAAGAAGCTGCACTTTTGTTTCATTAATAGTGGAAGGGGCGGGGGGCGGTGCGGGGAAAATGGAAAAACTAACAATACTTGACCAGGTACTTTACCTTTGGAAGGAAATTGCCTGTGTAGATCTTCAGTTCTAAGCAAGACAGTTCCTAAGGGTTTTCAGATTTAAGGCAGAGGGAATAAATTTGGTTAGAAGATCCGCCTGAAAAAAGTTATGGCCAGCAGGAAACATGAAACAGAATATTCTTTCATCAAAAATACAATTTCTTTCCAAATTCCCATGGTCTTTTCTACTGGCCTTAAAAAACAAAAACTCAAAATATATTAAGGGCAGGAGGAAGAATAGTTTTACTCTAGCTGTACCACACTTCTCCAGAGACTGGGAAAAGTGCATCACAGCATTTGGCATGTGCCGAATATAGGACAGCCTCTTGCCACAGGTCAGCTGCCACCCAGAATCCTGGCTCAGGCTTTTAAAGTTACAGATATGCTGTTTCAAACTCTACTTAGCATTACCCTATTTTCTCTAGTCATTTCTCTGAAAATCGACTAGCTAGCAGTACTGGAGTGGATAATAAAAACTTTTTAATAATTTATTTTATTTAAACAAAATCAAAACCAGTTCTTACCGAACACTGCCCAATTCTGGGATATGAGGGCATGACAAGAATGGAAGATCTATTGACAAGATAGACAGTATTAGATGAAAAACTTTCTGCTACCAGCAGTCGTAGATGTGCAAAATAAAGAAAAATTTTGTTAAGAAATAGCAAGGAATTTTCATCTTTCACATAGGGTTAATCTGTCCTGATAGTGAAGGAAATAGTAAAAGGCTCTGGAAGGTAGCAAGTAGCCAGGAGATTTTTCAATGCTATTACAAAACAATGATGAAATAATTCCTCCCTGAGGAAGTTTTACTCCAGTAAGAACTTGGTGCTATTCAAAGAGAATAGGGGAAAAAGGTGGGAAGAGTCTCCGTGTGTTAGGAAGAGCAAGGTGAATAAAAAGAACAGGAATAATTAACACTGAAAGGCAACTATGGCAACAGTCAACATGGATGTGTGAAGACCATTAAGGCAAATACGTCAGCAACATCAATGGTGATCACTTCACATGGAATGCAACAGCTTGGAGCAACAAAACTCATTTAGTTTTCTTCAGTCGCTGGTAGAAGTGGATGTGGCTCAGTAAAGACTTCCTTACAAGATGGTCTGGTTTGATTTGAACGGTTACTCACAACCACAATTAACAAGAAAACATAACTGACAAAGAATTACAACAGAAAAGTGGAAAAAAGATGATCAAGGTGTTACCATCTTTCTTCTCCCTCTCCCCTCCCATCCAGATTCCTTTTGGCCCCATCTCTCACAACCCTTGGAGTTTAAGCTAATGATGAAATGCTTTGTCTGTATTGAAACTACCAAGTCGAAATGCATGCTGAGACTGGAAGAAACTTTTATCCTGCTAGAGAAAGTGAAAATTCTACTTGAATAAAGTGTGGAGCCAGGTTTCCCTCTGTGTTTTCCTGGAAGGCATATGAGTCTTAGACTTTTCTGTTTGTGCCTTTAAGCATTATCTCAAGTCCTCTCCTTTTGTACAAGGCTTTTTCTTATGTCTGTGAAAGATGTTCTCAAAGAAAAAAAGAGGTGAAAATATCCATCAGCCCTGAATGAACCAAAATAATTAAGCGGGGGGCATGGAGGGGGGAAGACAGAATTCCCACAGCACTTTTTTTTGGTCACACAATCAGTCCAGAGCCATATCCACTCACTCTCAGCAGGGCATTTAAAAGAACAAGAGTGTTTCAGCAGCAGATCAATGACAGATCAATTTACTATTTCATTCTTCAGCCAAACTAGTGTCTCAAGAAGAACAGCACAGCTTGTAGAAAATGCTGCATTTTTTATATCACTGTTGAACCAACGCTCCTGAGAGAGCCCATGAAACCTGTGGTTGGAACTGTTACTTCTCCACTGGTGAGCTGCCAAAAACACAGATTATGAGCTCCAAGTGTGTAACTACTATGGTTCACTGAAGTTATTTTTTTATCCTACCCTTTATCTGCATTGATAATGATACATTGGAACTGAAGTATAAGAAAAAAAGAAACAAGAAGAGACAGATTTTAAATATTATTGTATACTGTAAACAATATATTTGTTTTATATTATTAATAATAATTTATTATATTATTGAAAATACATTGTAAACTATTTTAAGGCCAAGATTAAATCTAAACCTGACTAAGACTAAACCTAAAGCTTATCCTGAACAAGAGACACTGAAGTTTGAAAAACTCAACATTTACCAAGTCTCGGTGAGGAAATGGAAACTTGAGATGGGCAGATGTGCATCATTTTGGAAAATAAGAATGATATAACTTGTTTAAAAACTATATTATTCACATGAAGGAACTAGTTAAGGTTTCTGAGCATAGTCATTGTCACAGTACTGAAGTGTTTCACTCTGTCAGTCCACTGTACTTTTGCTATAGAGTTTCTATGATATTTTTTGAGGGTAAATGAGTAATAGGTAACTATAATTTCTCTATATTCAATCATTTTTCATACACAGATATAACATTGCACATATTCATGGTCTATTCACATCTGTGTTATACAAAGCTTTGACTCTACTGGAACCACAAAACCATCTCTGAGTTTTTCTCTGTCTCACAGACAGACACACAATCCTAGTACTTCACTTGACATGTTCCCATCTAGCCTAACTGTACTACCCTAGTGTTACTATAAGTTAGTCAATTTTCTTTTCTAGTGGTAAAAAGTAACTTAAAAATTACTTTGAAAGCTATAAGAAAAAAAATTCTCATTGAAGAAACAATATCTGCAAGTATCACGCAAATTTCAGAGAAGGGAATAGTATGTGCTTGAAATTCATCTTTACAATGCAAACCACTATATTTACATATGAGATGAAATCCCCACCCTGTTGAGGCTGATAGGGGTTTTGTCATTGGTTTCAGTGGTAAGTGGAATTCATCCTGTGTACAGTTTTGTTCTGCACTTAGAACAGTGAAATATGATCACATAATATGAATTATTAATTACAGTCAACACAGAGTACCACGATGCACACCCATATGCATATTACTCATAGGCACATCTCAACAGGTTTGAAGGATGAGTTCTGAGAAAAAAAAATGCCAAGACAGCAAACAATTATGAGAACACTTCTGAATTTTCATTGCAAAAACAGTGCTAGTTTCTCCTATTAGAATAGATTATAACATTCCCTGACATCAATTTAATCAGGAATACCAGAACAAAAAAAAATTATAGCCCAAATTTTATTACAGACAATAAAGAATATACAGTATTCTAGCTCAGTGTACAAGTTACTCCTAGGCTTCATCCACACTTGAATTTACTTCTGAATGCTCATGTTTCTTTACTTTGACTTTGTGTCTCCCACCAGCTCAGAGTAAATAGCTGTCATGGAGAGAGAGACCAGAGAAGATGGAATAAGTAGATGGAAGAGAAATCCATTAGAAAACTACTTAGACAATCGGCAACCATTAGATAGACAATCTGTAGCAAGCTCTGGATATCTTCTAAAATGATCAGAGGCCAAGAGGACATTAAAGCAAAGTGTTATTATAGACACCAGTTCTGTTCTTGCTCTTTCCTTGGCACACACAAAGGGCTGTCAGAGACAGAGCACAAGGTGAAGTAGATATTCTTCTTCTTGAGAGAGTATGGTTATTCTTGTTACCCACTGATCCAGTCAGTTTGTTTTGTGCGCAGACACACATCATCAGTGTGATCATTATATTCACTTAACCGAGGCTGTTTATTACCAACTACACCTCTTCACTGATCTAAACAATATTCTTTTGAATGCAAAATTTAACTGTCTGTTCTCAATCTGCTCAAGAGCCCAAATGAAAAAAAATGACTGCTTATGCCAAATATTTACTAATTTTTTTAAGAGGGGGAAAGATATCAGATTTAAGACAAGTTATTTCTGAGTTCGTCTTCGTATGCGCAGCTTTTTACATATATATACATATTTGAACTTTTGCATCTGAATCTTAACTTTAGTTTGAGGAAACAGAGCAATAAAAAAGAGCAAAGTTCTGGAAATAGTCTGAGGTGAACACGCATCTATTTGAAAAAGCTAACAAATTCAGTTTTTTAAAGTAAATGGACTTTGTTATTATGAAAATTTCTATCTGACTACTTTAATGAAGAAAAGGTTTCCAAAATCTGATATATTTGAAGATATATTGAACTGCAATAAATATAATGATTTAATACTTGATAGTTTTAAAATTCTTCCAGAAGATTAATGGAACACATAAAGTATCCTAACAGTCCTAGTAGGAAGCAACCTCCAATAGTTGTATAAGAAAATATGAATGCACAAGACAACACCACATAGACCTCCCTTACTTCAGTATAACCTTACTTACACTGCATCTTCTGACGTTCAGAAAACTGTTCTCAAGTCATCTGCTGTTGCTCATATTATGCACCTCCAGGTGAGTTAAATGAGGTGCAGATATTTCATGTTCATTGCAAGTAATAAAACTAACCTAATGAGGAAAATATTCACAGTAAATCAAGTGTTGTAGCACATGGAAGAGCAGACCAAGTTGATTTGTGTCAGATTTTTAAGGTATAGGTAACAAAATTTTTACTCGGTAATAACTCTCTTCTTACTCCATAAAGGTGTTTTTTTCTAAAAATACTACATCACTTTAATGAGGGAAAAATATTATAGAACTCACCTCTGGGATCATTTATTAATTTCCTTTCAATGCTTTTGCTTCCTTACACCAGTATTCCAAATCCCTAACCACATTTTTTGTTATGCTTTTTATCTTAAAAAGCACCCCGTTTCTAAAACAGCTACTACAATTTGTATGGTTTACTCAGAAATTGTGAGTAACAAATTTCAAAGTTTGAAACAAAGAAAGCAACGGAAGAGGAGTAAGATCAGTTTGCTACAATACTGGAAACATGCAGTCTGTCAGTACTAATATGTGCTACCATTAGAAATATATGCCGTGCTGAGTTGCACTTTCCCACTTCACAGCATTAAGTTCCTGACCTCAAAAGAATCACTTGATTAACATCAGGGATTTGGGGTTTTAAGATTTTCTTCTTTTAGCGGTAAAAAAAAAAAGATGTATAAACTGGGGAAAAAAAAAAAAAAGAAGTAAACCAAAACCAACGATACCTCATTTCCTAGTGTTCTATCTCTGGTATTTGTCTTGGGTCTATACCTGACCTACCTATGTCTCTTCCTAGTTACTGTTACATAATATACAGAACAAAGGGCATAGGAAACCAGAAATTATACTTCTAAACAAAAGTACCTCAAATTTACGAAGGAAATAGCCGAGTGCCTCATAGGCCTTACACTGAAAGATAAAATCATCAAGGCTGTCATTCACAGCTCAGAAATATTTTTAATATCTTTATGTTTGAGGTCTCCATGCTTTATCGTTGTATTGATACAAACATAGATGGTACTTGATGCAAGCTAAGAAAGACAGGCTTCACAGAGTAGGATTTAACAGCATCTCTGCCACCAGTCACTACAAGATCAAGCACAAGTCCTGTTATCCTTTCCTGCTTTACTCTTCCAAATTCGGGCAGCACACAGCCTGTTGCTCTCCAAAGTCCAAGAATAAATCATTGCTGCTTCACTTCATCTTACACTCTCTTCTATGTGAATTCGTGAAAAAGGTAGCAATAGTCATCCAACATTATTGTGTACTTAGTTTTCATGAAACTTGTCCCACACAATGTGCCATTGAACACACATTCCGTTAGAAAACATGAGAGGTTTCTACACAGTCTGTGCCTTGGTACCTTCTGCAGTTGAAAACAAAGTTCTGTTCGCCTACACAAAGACAGCCATGTTTCTGTTATCGTCTTCAGTTAGGCTTAGTTTTCAGACATTAAAAAAAAAAAAAAAAAAGAATATTGCAGTAGGTTTAGTTCTGTTCATTTTTTTCTTACACTAAACCACAAGAAGTTTTCACTTTGTTGCTAACAAATGCATATTTTAATCAAGTCCCAGACAAAGCAGCCAGCAAATGCATTTATTATTAAAACAAACTTCTTTAAAAATTCAAATCTTGACTTATTAAAAAAATAATAAAGACTTTTATGTAGTTTAGTATGCAAGAGTTAGATTGCTTGACCTCTCTTTTAATGACTTAATTAGCTGTACTAAAACCCAGCTGGGCCTCTGCTGACAACATAGCTAGATATTTCAATCAGGCAGTGTTATGGAGAATAAGTAATAAATGCTACCTTGTCGCCATACAGTCCCAAACCAGAGTGCATGCTGGTAATGCTAAATTTGATCAGTATGCCTCATATTTCAATTAGTCGTGGTCTGAATCACTAAAACTGTGTAATGTGTATGAATTCCTGATATCAGATACAGAGCTGCAGGCTCCCACAGTTAGAACCCATTGAGTTTGCTTTTATTAGCAGCCAATTAATGGCCAAAATCTGCATTGCTTTTAAAATTTATAACCTCTATTCCAGCTGCATCCATGGCTCCTCGTATACTGTATACAATCAGATCCATATCACTGTCGCAAGTCCAAACAGCTGCAAACTGTATTCTGTCTGCAGAACTGAAAAATCCCTCTATACAGAAGCTTTTTTTTTAACCTCTTAGAAGTTCTTTTCAAAGCCCAGCAGCACTAGTCACTTTGCGACAATGAGCGATTTAATACAGAAAGAAAGAAATCTACACCAAGGTAACCTCTTGGGATGTGCTAGGTTTTCAAACGAATGAAACCCTATCACTTTGGCACAGCACAAGGGCAAGCAAAGCCACTTCTCCTGACCAAGGCTAAGAAAATATAAACATATAAAACCCGACCCTCATTGAAAATTAACCCATTGAAGTCTAGAGACTCATTAAATGATCCTGCCAATGCAGAGATTAATATTTTAAAGTAACTTTCACAAATTAGTAACACTGGAAATTGTAATATGGAGCTTAGTGATCCTTAAGAGATTAATGCAGAGAAAGAGGCTCACGCCTGCTTCCCCTCAAATGCTTTAATGAATACTTGAAGATTTCTAGGCATTATTTTTAGGAACAAGTTTCTGTTTCTGTTACATGATATGGCAGGAAATTTTGATGCGATCCAATTCAAACACAAAGCATAGTAACTTTATGTCCTGGTAATGTCATGTCATAAAGCCATATGATAAAGGCATATTTGACATCTGAAATTATGCTTCTTTTTTTTTTTAAAGTAATTTACCATATGTAAAAATGTGCAGGCCTAGAACATTTTTAGACATTTGATCTTCCAGTGTCATCTGAGACAAACACTGAATGTTTCTCTTCTTTCCCCTCTCTAAACCACTGACCAGGAAAAGAAGGGAGAAGGAAAACAACAAAAACAAGAAAAAGGCTGTATTATTTAATGCTGAAAGTGAACAACAGACAGAAAGAATTCACCTGTTTAAGTGCCTCAGCTTTATACGTGGGATGTGAAAAATTCTTCTCCAATAGTAATGCATGGCAATAAAAATTTTGTACTTGGATAACACAAACTGCTGTCATGGCTACTTAAAAGACAATAAAATCCTATTTTACAAAACTCAAACACTAATAACCAGCATTCTTTCTAACTGCTTAAATACTGCAGTAAGACTCTTAATGCCACTGTGAAATCATAAGCTGGTACTTCAAAGGTGTTCTATCTGTTACAAATTTAATCTTCGCTGGTATGTCACAACTCATTTCATCCCAGAAGCTTTGAGATGCAGCATAGCGGCATTTTTGTTGTCCTAGGCAACCTGAACCAAACTGTTAAATACCTGCCTGATGCCCCCAAAGTGATCACAATGATATTGCTTACAAAATTTACAGTAATGGCTATCTTGAAAAATTACAATTATTCTGCTGCACTTACTTGTTCGGTTCTTACCAATGCAGATGAAATATGTTGGAAACACCTTATGCTTTTGATGAGACTTTTAAAGATATTCTTATGGATTACAGTAATCACACAGCAGGATGCTTATTCTGTAGCTTACTCGATTCTTGCAGAAGCTAGGAGAGATGAGCAGAATGTATGTGATAATCAAAGACATCATATGGCTGTGAAACTGGTGCAAAATGGGCAAAAGTCACACCTGGGCATAATGGGGGATGGCTCTCCCTACATTACATACATTATTATTACACATAAGCACATGTGTGACAGGCATTCCTAGACAGGCACCTTTTTGTTTTTCCCCATAATCAATATTTTTAGATTATCAATTTGAAACTATAGTAGAAAAACAGTCTAATAAAATCATGCAAATAAATTAGATTAGCATTTCATGTGGTTGGTTTAATTATTTCCCCCATATGCTTATATTACAGCTTTCTGGAAATATGAACAAAATGGGTTGTTGGAAAACCTGAAAGAAGTTGTTTTCTTTAAAATTTGATGAAACAGTAAACAGACATCAACAAAATACACGGAACCTCTTCACATTGCATACAGACATATGAAGAACCAGCTCCCTAAGAGAGAGAGTTAATTTCTAAGTAAAACCAATCTACTTCAAAGACAGGTGCTGCTCGCTGAAATGCAAATGGAAAATTCTCAAAACAAAAACCTCCCTCCAAAAATCCAAATTAAAAAAAAAGATCCAAAACCACCCCAAACATAGAAACACTGGACTCTACCAAGTTTAGGCAGGATAAACATAAGTGTTTGAGACTACTTAGCTGTAACCAACAGGGATCCCTTTAACTTTTGAATTTTTACACATATTTTAGATAAAATCAGGGAGGAAAAGAAATCCAGCACTCAAGAACATCAAGTGGATTTGTGACTCTCTCTAGAGGACTCTGGGCCCTTACAGATGTATGAATGGATTATGCTGATTTTATACATATTTAATTATCATAATCCATATGTTTTGATATATAATCTGCAACCCGTATTACAAATAGAAGAATTTTATCCACATTGTAACAATTCTATGCTGTACAAAACAAAATTATTTCTTTTAGTAAATAAATTAATTCAATAAAGTCAGGGAGAAAAAAATTTCCGTAACATTCTACAATTACCTTATCATTTCAGAATTTCAGAGACAAAATGAACAAAAATATTGGACTGAAAATTGCTTTCATGTTTATATGTTCAAGATGGCTGATTTGCTTACATTTTTTGGTTTTGTTTGAAGTACTCTATATGTATTTAACAGAAACCTACTCCTATTTCTAAACCTTTGAAATATGTTTCATTACATAGTTGATCACACTCAATAGTCTATGTTTGAACCTCACTTAACTAAAACTGTTACTGTACAAGGAATCCTAAATTACTGTTTCTCTACTTGCTTGTGTACAGTAAGTGAACTTCTAAAAAGCTCATTATAGTTTGCACAATAATACATATAGTACAAAAAACACACAACAAACCCAACAAGAACAAACAAAGAAAACAAACAAAAAATCCCACAAACCCCAAACAAAACCCAAATAACTGTAATAAAGGGGCTATGCATAACAATAAATACAAGTAAAACATAGCAGCCTGAGCCAGAGACACAAATATGAAGTCAAAATACAGATGTGAATAAACATACTGATGAAAACCTAAAAGCAGAGTGCCAAATACAGTGCCTTAATGTACAAAGGAATCTGAGTAAGAGTAAGGAATGCCCACTTTCTCATGGGCAAGACATAAAAACTTTTATAAATATATTACTGGAAAAACACTTTTACAACTGAAAACAGAAAAGAAGAAGGGAATTCCCACATAAAATATCTATGATTTAAGTATTATCTGATGGGCACTAGGTAATATGCACATTCATTAGGGATGTCCACATACAACTCACGCCTGGCTTGACTTTGTTCTGCCATTCATGAATTATGCAGTCATCTCTAACGCAGGGAAATGAGAGTGAATTATGCTGCCCAGTATCACATATTATCTCTCTGGTTACACACACTTTAACACTCAGGTTTAGACATGTCTATATGCTGCTGTGACCACCCTAAACATGAATTCACTTTGTGATTTTCATTCCCACATGTGTGTTACATGTACACACACAAATGAGCTCACATACATGTAATGGAACGAATCGCTATCACAAAGACATATGCTTGCAAATAAAAGAGACACAGAAAATATAAAGAAATGAGGAATTTCCTTGAAGAACTCTAAACTGGACCGAATTTCCAGATTTAAGCGCTATCCATAAAAACGTAATGGCAACTCCTTTTATACAGAATAGTTCCTGATCAGCTGTGTGACCATTAAATATATTTTTTTTCTGCCACCAATGACTAAACCCTTACAGATATTTCTTCTGCCTCCTTTCACACCCTTAACATCACCTAGTTTTTCCTAGCACAGCCATGGAGTCCTTTATTATGCATGTTGTTATATCTGCTCTTACGAGTCTGACTCTATTATCATTTTGCAAGTGACTTTTTAATTACTGTTACATCTAAGACGAGATTTGAAATTTAAAAACATGCACACATGGGGTTAGGCTGGTCTTTGATTATTAAAACCTTAAGGTTCATAGACTTCAAGGGTCAGACGGGACCACAGGGATCCTCTGAGGACTGCAGGGCTGGAATCCTCAGTCGTTGCTCAGAGATCCCATGGAGTCAGGGTACAATCCTCCTCGGGCAGGGCCCGCAAATTCTGGGAAGGAACTTAAAATTGGAAATTTCTTGATCTGTGCATCTTCTGATAGGTGTTGTTCATTAAAATGCAAGTTTAGTATGCATTATGGATAATTACTTTTTATTTGCCATACAATAGGGGTTCTTGGTGTTTAAATTATCCCCAGAATGTACAGAATTGTTCTTTTTGAAGTAATCCTTTGTAATAAAACAGAATGCATTTTGTCAGATAGCTGGGTTTTTATCTGTGCTGTAATAAAGGTGCTTAAAAATGTAGCCTCAGGCAACTAAAGCAGGATTTCACTTCTTGAGAAAAACCACAGTAAAATAAAAATTTTCCCACACTGCACAATCTAGTCATTAATTTTACTGGAGTCAGCCAGACATGCATGCCAATGTTTTCGCTAAGTAAATGTGTGGTTTGCCCATTATATTCTGTACAACTGAAGTTAACAGCTACCAAATATTTAATTTTTAATTTTGAATTTTTAACTTACTTTGAAATAAAGTATCATTTCATATCTATTTAAACCATTATGATGAAGCTAGTATACAGTGAAAAATATTTTCCTTAATTTTGATAGGCATGCAGTCAAATATATAAAACTTCACATTACACTTTTCACCATTCATGCATCCTTAAGGCAACAAAAAAAAAGCTTCTTACAGCAGTTTGTTGATTTTTTTAGAAAAAAATATGTTTGACATATAAAGTAAAACAGAAACCATGTTCAAAATACAGTATTTTTACTCTAAGGAGTAATTATTATAATATATGTTTGTATTTTGGATGACCAACGGAAGAATAATAAAGCATTTACTAACAAAAAGTGCAGCTTATGCAAACACTTGCTAAAATCTGTATATAAACACATAGATCTAACAGTCTTCTAACTTCCATTACATTTAGACATTCTGCTATGAAACAGAAATTTTTTTACAGATGTCTTGCTTGGTATATGCTCTCTGACACCCAACCCCCCCAGCTGAAAAAACAGAAACAAGAAATTCCAGCTCTATGGAAATGTCAAAAATAGGAATCATTTAACAACAAAGTGTAAAGATGCTACACATGAAAATTTCCCTCTCGACTGAGGTTAAGAAAATATCACTTTAAAAATTGTAAGCATATAGCATAGATGCACTGGGTTTATCATTGATGCATACATATTTGATAGATGTAGACTATCTCCATATAAATATTCCCTAAGCACAAAATATTTCATATTGAGAATAATTTCAGATAAGCACAACATCTCATTATTATCCAGCACTTTCACTTACATCGCAAATGAGGTGTGACCAGCAGAAGGCAGTGTTACAATAAATATATATGCAACTGCTCATTTACAAGCCGGTTTGATATTGAGAGTTAGAGTTTTCCTAACTTTTCACAATGCATCTACTGTTTTCCCTAGGCACTTAAAACCAAAACCGTCTTCTCAATGTAAATAAGTTTAGAGGCATACTTAAAATACTTTGGAAACCATTTCTTTTGTACCACATTGCTTTTACTTTAAAAGTTAACTTCCTTAACTTTTATTACATTGCATCTTTAGCTTTATAAGTTCATCAGAGAATTGCGTTCACACTTACCATTTCAACACAGCATTATGCTGAGCTGTCCCCTCATGAAACAGGACTCACATACTGTTGAAAAGATAGGCATTGCCTCCTCAGCAGTTTAGCTTACATAATTCAGTCCAAAAAAAAAGCTTCTAACATCATTTCTTATTAACCTTTAGTGGTTTGCTCAACATCTGGTAGAACAGTATCACATATACTCTTAGTGGAACTACTGTAGGTATAATAGAGCATACCTTTAATTAAATCTCCATCAAACATTTAAGTAATAATGTCATTTAGTATGTGTTAGTACACAAAATCTGTTGGATACCTCCTCAAGTTTACAAAATCCATGTTAAAGGAACCAGCATGGCAAAAAAAATGTTACAGCATATGTTTGGATTTTTGTATTTCAAAGTCCTGACTACTTTATCTGAATTACAGATTTAGAGCTTTGTTATGTGTGATAGTTATGATAATATGATCACTAAAGGCACAGAGACAGGGAGACTCAAATCCCTTTGAAAATCCCTTTCTCCATTTCCTACAGCTGCTGCTGGAGTTTAATATCTGATAGAATGATGAAAAAGAACAGGCCAAATTCCAGTTTTAATAAAAATTTTAACAGGTCTACATATAGTTATGAAAAATGTTATTTGCAATGCCAATCTTTAATAAAATTTTCTTAAACCAAAGAAAATTCCCTATGGGGAATCTGTTATGAATGTGTTTTTCATATGTACTATTTAAGGCTGTTTAAAGGTTATGAAAGTGACTGGTAAAATAAGTTCTATCACAGCACAACAAAATCTTACGTGCAGTCTCCTTTTTGCATTTAATCAAATAGGTAAGCAAGTCCTTCAATTTTTCATGTTTGCTCTAAAATAAGTATTTCCAGTTCGCATTAAAACTTTTCTCTGAGTGAACACTAATGATTCCCAGCTTGTACATTAGCTGCAAAGAGAGGTCAGCTTGGCTCGAATTTACCTTACTGCCAAGAATGTATTGATTTTGAATACTCTTTCCAGCCAGAATACTTGCAACTCACACACCTCCTAACTCAATATTCTCTGTCAGTCAGTTTGTTTCATGCTTTAATAATATTTGAATAATTACATTGAGGCAAAGCTAAAGTTAAAATACCTGCAGAATACAAATTCCAAGCTTTGTGACCTGTATGATCACTATGTGTCTTAAATTAGTGTATAGTGAAATGTTCTAACTGCAATACATATTTGTTTCTTTAAGGAATACTACTGAACTTAAATTTCAACTAGTCATTTATGTCTCTAATTGAAATGGGAATTTTTCAGGATGATAGTTTACACGTTCTGTGAATCAAAGTATTGGTCCATAAAGCATCTATACAATATTAAAAATGACACATTCCCTCTACTGAATACATTAAGTACTAGCAAGAAATTATATTTCAGACCTTTTAAACATGAGTCCTACCATCATCACTAATGTGTGTGTTTAAGCAACTGTAAAAATACCTATATTTACTATACCAACTTTCTATACCTAAATGTTTACTCTTCTTCCCCAAAATCTCATTTGCATCTCTGCGATCATCTTAGAATATAATTTTAAAGCATGACGTGCATGCAATATTGATTTCCTTAAAGATATGGTAATTTGTGGGAAATAGTTTCTTTTACAACCAAATGTCAGCCGTCATATGCCTACAGAAGACAGAATGCATATCTTGCCTAAAGAGATTTTTTTTACGTCTCACTCTAGACTAACTGAAGTAAGGAAGGAGGGGGAAAATCGCAGAAGTATGCTCACAAAGTTCATTCTCCCCCACCTTGAAATTCTAACTACAGGACTACACAGAAGTCAGTCTCTGCCCATTTGTCTATGAGAACATATGTTTTTGTATAGATCGATGTGAAATGACTGGAGCCAACTTTGAACTTTCTGGAATATTTTAAAGCTTTATCTAATCAATGAAAACAGAGAATGTCCAAGTCAAAAATTCTGCTACCATAAATATGACTAGCAAATTCAAAGAACAAACTGTAATTACCATAATTAAGTAATGTTATTTTAAATAATGTAAAATTTTCGTTTTATGTATTATAAACCTCTTTATTTTAAGGTTTGGTGAGGTTCATATTTCCTGTGACCTTATGCAGGGGATTTGGAAAATTTTGGAGGAATCAAGGTAACAAGAATGTATAAAAGAATAATTTATTGCTGTGACCATTTTGTCCTCTGATTTCTGTTTTGGGATTATAGTGGATTATCTCTGTCTAAAACCTATTTTTCATATCCCTGTGGAAATCAATTGACAAGTCCACAAGCAGGAAAGCAAAATGAAGAGATCTAATCAATACTTAAATTCAAATTTTTATGCTATCTTTGAACATCAGTTTGAAAAAAATTAGGTGCCTCCTCAAACACAAAGCCTCCAGATAAAATTGGAACTAGTTTGAAGCAAAACTATTTTATTAAAATTAAACAATCTCATCAAATTTTCAGTACCTATACAGATCACATTTGTCAATGCTTTATTCCTGACAGCACCTTTTAAAAATTCTAATTATGATTCTTAAGAGAACCATTTTTTTCAGAGAGGAACAGCAATGCTGTAAAATTTTTAAAGGACTTAGAATTTTTATGCTCAAATTCATTTACTTTACCAGGAAAAAAAAATAAAGACAAACTTTTATCAATTGGATAAACATCAAAACAACTATTTTATTAATATAAAAATTATTTTGGGAGACAATTTTTCAAACTAAAATAAAAAATCCCTTTCATTCAAATCTTGTTTACTTGTTTTTCATTACTAGAGATTAAAAATAAAAACATCAGTATATAAGAATTGACTAAATACTCTAAACCCCTCTTTTTTCCTGGAAAATAGAAGAAAACATTACTTTTGAAATAATTTTGCAAACAAACTAAAGTCATTATTGCTCTTCAGTGGGATTGGTTTATCTTTTAATCTTAAAAAAAATACTAGTGAGCTCAAATGTTTTTGTCCTCAAAAATGTTTTAGTATATTTTTTAATCTTTCTAGGTATGTTACTGCATTGAAATTCATAAAGAAAAGACCCCTGTGATCAGGCTTCTAAATGAGTATAAAATCTTCACCATATTAAAAAGTGTTTTCTGACTCTCATATCAAAATTACTTTAAGTGCATGAAGTTGACACTTACTTTAAAAATGTAAGTTTCATGTAATATTTATACATTGACTTTTTATTCATAATTATCTCACCGCTTAAGAAAACAATATAAGTTGTTTTAGGTTTCTACAAAACCCACTTTTTGATCAGCTATTAATTTCCATGAGAATGTATTAAAATCCTGGGGTTTGAATTGATTAGTTCCCACATGATGAAAAAATGCTTATCATTTCTTCCTATTTCTTTGCAGAAGTTTATTAGTATAATTTTTCCTTTCCCCGTTTCTGGAGGTTAATAACCTTAAGATCTTGTGGAAAGCTTTGGTAACAATCTGATAATCCATAATTGTTCCTTTTATTACTAGGAAACTAGATTTAGGAATGCAAAAATTACTTCCAATTTCTTGTTCCCAAACTGCATGTATAAAAAAGTTTCCATAGCAACTACAAAGCATAATACCAGTCCCCAAGTAACTCTCCAATAATAGCCCAAAAAAGCATCTGTGATATTTAAATGCTTAATATGTTAGGACAACTTTCTTAAACAGTAGAATGAATTACTCACTTCTGAGATATTGATATTTTAAGTTCAGGTAACTCTGTGTAGCAAAAGCCTCATTCTGGTTTGAGCATAGATTCCACATCATCTGTTTTATGGACTCTAAGAAATGGGACAAGCTAACAAGTACAAATTTAAAAAGGCGATGGGAATATTTAAACGCTTCTATGGAATTGTCTATCTTACTTCTATTAGAGAACTAATAATCTTGGTCATTATCTCTGCATAGTTATAAACACAGCTTTCCATGACTTCAGGCTATCTATGACCAAGAGTTACCTCACAATTCTGTTTTAAGAAATTATTTGTTTTTCCATTCCTAATAAGAAAGAGGCCACTTGCTTTTATTGCCTTCCATATTATCTGCCCTATATAGTAAAGAGCGCATAGAGAGAAGTAATGCCTTTTCATTACTTTTCTTGTACTTAAGAGCTCAGAAACACGAAGTGCTGATTATTTCCTAATGAAAAGGTAACTCTACACAACACATTATCATTTATAAGTAAAATCAGAGGGCATTCCACAGAACAATAATGAAAGATAGGGAACAAAAAAGTACAGGAATTAATAATGTCGTTGTGCTGTTTTTGGTCCAGGGAAATAGTTTAATGTTTAAAAATTTTTAACATTAATTTTAATTTTTTTTAAATCTAAAGATAAAATTTAAATTACTAGTTTTTCTAGCAATTTTTTATTTATCTTCAATGCAGTCATCAGATACCTTTTCAGCAAAGATTTTTGGTAGATTCTGTGTCACACTGCAAACGTGGGGTTTTTTTCTCATGGTATTTGAATACAGAGCACTGCATTTTTGATTCAGCACATGGAACAAAAACTTGTTTTAACAGTAAAGTCTGAAGAACAGATCTGCAAACATTTAAATGTACGTGCAGCTTTGTTCTTGTAAGCAACCCCATATAATTTCTTATGCTTACTTGGGTTTACTTGCATGAATGAGGTTACTAGTTCGTTTAAACATTCACAATACTAAGTACAAGGAACATGTAGTTTATTTCATATAGCTACACATATATGTGGCAATTTCACAGGTCATTGCAGTATATATATTTTCGCAATGGTCCATAGAGTTTACGGTCCCTTTGAAAACTAATGCCATGATTTTGTGAGCGGTTACTCGTGTCCATAATCACACTCATGTGGGTACTACTAGACTGTTCTCAAGAGTAAAGTTACCGAAATGTGTAAGTGTTTGCAGGTTCAGGACCTGAAATTGTTAATACCATACAAGTCCTGTACAAATGCTATGTTAAGGCGCCATCCTGAAAGCACTTACTCCTGAGCATGCAGCAGCTGTGCTTATTTCTGGGGCTAACCCCTTTGAAATGAAGTGCAGTAAGCAGTAAAGTCACTACTAAATATTTAAACAACTGTACTTCAAAATGTGTTCCCTCCTCCATTCAGACGGGGAGACCAGAAGAAGGTTACAGTTTGAAGATCATAGTCTCTTATGTTTCCTCAGATGATGGAAATAAGTCTGAAGCCAGATTATCTCGAACAAATGATCTAGCCATGTCCAAATCTACTTCTATCAAATGAAAAGAGTTGTAAACTATTAAACAAGCAACATATCCCAGCCCCTCATCGTTTTGTGGAAATAATCCTCTAACAGACCTCATCTTAACCAGGGCACTAAGTGTCAAACCACTCATAAACTGCTCATAATGACCAGTTTCTTAGGGATTATTAATTAAGAAAAATATTTTTACGGAAGTGTCACATAAAACCCCAAGACTCATAAGGGTAAGGAACATTAAAATTGCACTTGGAAAAGGGTAATGAAAATCCACTAATTTTATGGTCTTCCTTGCCTACCATGGTAACTTAAAACAGACTACAAGCCAAGCTGTGTTTGCAGCGCAGTAGTCACTGCAGCCGTGCCCCTCCTCAACACAAAGCAGCCGCCTCTCTCAACTTCCCCTGGAGTTCAGCAGCTACATCTCCTCTGCTACTACAATTTTCCACCCCTGTCTGAGGATGCTGACTTGAAGTCATGGCTATGTGAATAACAGTGCTTCGTGACACATACTGTTGGATCTAGTGGAATACTTCTGTTTTACACCCTTTACCAAAGTAGACATTTCTGTTTATTTGCACTGTTTGGTTCTCATTGTGAGCTTTATCTTGGCTCAGAGATCAAATGCAAGCCTGCAGAACTAGTGAGTGCAGACCAGAATTAAAACAAGATGCCCATGCAGTACTTGCCCGTGACACATTTCACCTTATTAAATATTTTATCAAGATATGTATTAAGAACCTGAAAACACAAGTGCTTCTTCCTGTGTTGTCTTATAGCATCTAGTTTTCTGACTTCTTGTTTTATTATGTGTATGAGCTTATAAAAAGCTGAAATGTGTCCATAGCAGCTGTGTCCGGGCTACGAGTAAAGGCTCCTGCCATATTAAAATTCTAAAATTATGTGCCAGCCAGTAGCAGGCTTCATATTGCAGAGGACCAGACAGAGAGACAGTGCATTTTTACTCATGACACAAGTGAAAAATTCTGTGCAGAGACAACATTCCTATTTAGTCAAAGTCCTTAAACTAAGTTTTATGCTGTTTTTCAGTTTTGAAAATTGAATTTCAAAATATATGATTCAATAGATTTTTAAAATTTAGTTTTTTATATACACCTTCATGTATATATACACATACTATTCAAATGCATCCTGAATATTTTGGAATTGAAAAACAATATTCTGTCTTGAAAGATACGGTAATAATATTATTAACGTATTATCAGCAAGAAAATTAGCGTTGCTTCACATCTAGGAGTATTTTGCCTTACAAGAAGCAGCAGAGTCTCAAGTTCACTAAAAGTATATCAGTGTAAATCTGAACAGAATAATCCTTACGACATCTTTGTGACTCATGTAATGCATTTCATGTTATCCATAGAATTGTTTTGGGGTTTTTCCCCCTCTGTGCTAAGTTGGATGGCTAAATGACACAGCATGGGCTCTCATTTTAAAGTAGTTTGGAAATCCTTTAAGTTTTACTAGCATCTGAGTGAAAATTACCCTGCTAAAAAAGGACCTAAAAAAAGAATTAAATCTTCAGCAAAGGCACAGAAACATGCACTAAGAAAATAAGGTTTTGTGCAACTATGCAATTTCATACTTGTGCCATTATTGACTGTATTTCATTTGCATATATTTTACTTATAAAGCCTACCTTTACATGGTATCGGTGCTCTAGATGTCACTTTGTACTTTTTGAAAATTTTTCCTTTCCCTCATTTGACACAGTGTCAAACAGAATTATGTTCACAACCATGGGACATCTTTGAAGAATGAATTCTTAAAAAATGGTCTTTTTTCCAAATGGATAAAAGATGGCACCAAGTACTGAAAGACTCTCCCTGGGATATTTCAGCTGAAGTTAAGTTTAATTAAGATGGTATACTATTTCTTCAAAGATAAAATTTCAAAACATGCCTTTTTTTATAGTCTCGCCCGTATAACACTGAAAATTTTAGTATCCACTTGAGCTTTTTCACACACAGGCACAGACTACTTTGGTATCAGGATTTTTGGTTCTAAGCACCAAGTGCCAACACTCATTTTCCTCTGAAAGTTACTACACTCTTATTATGAGTTTCAGATCATAGCAGCAATAACTTCTATATCATATACATATATATATCACTTATATATAAGTTCTGAAGCTTTCTACAAAAACCAAGTAGAGGGGCATTGCAATGGAGGCCTATGAGTATCAGTGTTAAGGAAGTCATTTGATAATACCATACATGAGCACAGTTCCTTTTGTAGATAGAGATGGGGTTGGTTTAGGTTTAATTTTACTTGTTTAGCACTTAAGTGCAATGGAAATAAGGCTCCAGTTGAGACCTGAGCCTTATAATTCCGTATGAATGCAAGTGGGACCAGTTATGTAAGTTTTCTCCCAGTTCACGTTTCCAAGTGCCTGGGCCTACAACTAATAGTGCTTTGAGAAATACTAGCTACTGCACTTCCCACAGGTGATCAAAAAGCAAGAGTGAGAGGATGCCCAGACTGACACAGCTTTGCAGTCCGCTATACTAGAGGCACGTTGCTATGTTAATACAGCAATATTTCAGGATAACGTTTGCAGTTTACGGCACAGTACAGCCAACCTCACAATGTTCAACCCATCAAAGGGTCCACCACAACAAGCCCCATGTCTCTAGCCTTTGCAGGCCCTCCCACAGACTGACAGAGGAAATGCCTTTTAGGTACAGAGACAGTTCCTTCCATGGGGTCCTCCAGCAAGCATTTTCTCTCCCTCCAGGGAAATCTGGAGCCATATAGGGATCCTCTTCGGACCTTTAAATCTCTCTGCTACTTGGAGTAGCATAACATGAACTGTGTTACTAGCACCACTGTTGCATGTGAAATTTATTTTTTTTCCCCAAAAAATCAGAAGAAAATAGACAGATGCACAACTCCACTTACTTCCATCCAATTTGCAACTTGGAAGAGAAGCTTCGATCTGTGAAACCTCCCCAGGGACCACTGCTGCACCAGACTGGGCTGTGTGTGGGTTCCCCCTAGCTGCTACGCCTGCGCCCCTGGGAGCAGATGTCCTGTTAAGTCATTTGGACTTCATATGCAGCATTTTGGCAAGCAGCCGAGTACGATATATCGATATAACTAACTGCTATACTTTCAAGAATAATCAGGCATAAAGGAACAAGGATTTGAAGCACTAGTAAAAAGTGACTTAAAGAAGAAGGATTTACACGTTCAGCAACAGATCCTTTTTTACAATAATATCTGTCCAAAAATTGCATGTTCCTTCCCAATTACTTTGTTTATAGTCCAAGACCATCATAGTAACAATGCTTCTGCTGGTAAACAGAAGCAACTCTAATTAAAATTACTTTTTTCCTCAAGTGCTGTAGTCTTAAAGCAAAACATCTACCTGCAGGACTCAGGTTAAACTGTAATATTTTTAATGTCTACTTAAGACATCTTTAATCAAGAAGAGAAAATTGCATTTTTTCTCCATAGTGTGTACGCTTGCAAGAAATCGAACATGTACAACACCCCAAGGAAGAACTTCATTAAGATACTCATAACAGTGATTTGTTGAATTATTATTTTTATTTCTTAAATCCAGAGGGGTGAATAGGGACGGAATCAAATCACCAAAGCAGGAATCTCAATTCCCCTCAACTGGCCTAAAGATTTTTGCGTAAGGGGAACTCACACTCTTTCTACTTCTGAAGTAAGCTACTTTTCGCTGACAAGTCAAAACATTTCTCTTCAAAGCTCGTTTGTGAGTTTTAGAGAGGTTTTTGCATCTGAACAGTTCATTCCTCTCTATTTTATAAAGGGTGTATCCCACACTTCAGAAACTATGAGTCACTGTGCCATTGCAGCTGTGACTCTGAGACTGGATTATTTCTCGTGTGTGTGTGTATATGCAAAAAAATTGTTTCCTAAGACCATGTGCTACTCCTTATTTATTGGTATGATCTAAGTATTTCCAGAACATCCCATCTGCTGCTCAGGAGTTTCTAGAGAGGGCCCTTTCTCGGCTCCCTCCACATGCTCTCTTAAAGCTCCCCACTATCACGAATGACATAGGGAGAAAATTCTGAAAGATAAAAATGAAACTTGATGATACTTTTCATGCCAGGACAAATTTCTCTCCTCTGGGATCAGAAGCTCTGCTCAATATTTCAGGTCCATTTCTAAACTCTTAACTCTTTGTTAGCAATGAGTCCTGAATTAAATTGGAAATGGGATGTGATCTCAATCATAAATGAAACCGTTTTAAACAAGAGACAACACAAAGACATGAGGATCTTCATAGTACTGGCCAAACCTTTCTGTTTAAGGCTTCATACATGACTTTCAGAGCCTCAGCTCATATCTTACCTGAAGTTAATGAAACTTTCTAAGAAAGGATAAAATATTTCACATAGAACATTTATTTAAAAAGAAGGGGAAAAAAGTAAATAGAAACACACATCCAAATGCTTGAAATCAGTAGCATATCTTGGCCAGCTCCAAAAAGCCTGCCAGTCAGGCCTTATATTTGTGGCCAGGTTTTTTTTCTTTTTTCTTTTTTCTTTTTTTTCCCTTTAAACTAAATTATTTTACATCTTGGACAGCTGGAAGGGTCGTTCATTGTCATAGTTATGACAAACACAACCATTAGTCCTCCCCTTTGCAAAGAGTTATTCTAGGAGTCATTTTTACACAATTTGCTAGAGTTTCCCTGTAATAATAATTTTCAAATGCTAGGTCCTGGCTTTATTCTAAAGTTGGTCTTTGAAATCAAGATTGACAGTTAACTCACAGAAGGATTTACAAGCCCCTTAAAAAAAAAGATAAAAATGCTAATATGCAACAATATTAGCTATACATGAGTATATAATTTCAGATAAATGCGGTACCCCAAAGCTACAAACAACAATAAAGTTAAAACCCAACACCTCCCTTATTCTTCTTTTACTCCACAAGATCTTTGGGCTTTTTCAGGGAAAGAAGTAATTGGAAAAAATTATAATATAAATTACCATCTATTATAAACAACTAAATTGTGATTTAAATTAATATATATTATAAATATGTACTATAATTATATATATTATATTAACTTATATTACATGTATCAACGAGACTAAAAATACTTAGGATACAGCCACCTACTATAACAATTTCTTCTGGTGCAATTTTAATACCAGAATTATTAGAATACTATTAAAAAAAATTGTATGTCTGACTTCCACCTATCCATTTCATTTATGATAAAATTCAGATTAATTTTGGTGGGGGTTTGTTTTGTTTGGAGTTTCTCTTTGTTTTAGGTTTTTTTTTTCAAATAATGACTTGAATGAGAAGAAGCTATTACTCTCAAAGAATGGACATATGTCATATAGTGCACTAACATTAGTTTTGAAATTCTCATTTCAGAAGTAAACTGACTGAGCTAAGAAAGATCCAAGAGTTATAGAAACATTTGTCTCCATGAGAGAGTAAGATTTCTTGCACTAACACTAAAAATCAGCCTCTATTCGATCTCTATGAATCGTTGTAAGTCACATTAAAATCTGCTGTGGATTCTACAAGATGTACAACCTCTTTTCTAGACCTTTGCAAGTCACACAAATATCCTGCAGATCAGCTGGGTCAGCACCAGATTATCCGTATCATTTAAATCCTGCATTATGACAGCTGGAGCTGAAGGGCACAGACAGAGCTGCGATGCAGGGAGGCTCGCCCCAGGCACGGGCAGGGGTCTGGGCACAGCCACAGCAAAGGCAAGACAATGGGATGCATGTACATGAATCCACTAGCTATACTATTCCATGCCCCAAATCATTTACTACAATAGCACTTTATGAAGCCAAAATATGTCGAACAAGAATCTAAGTAATTTAAATGCCCTTTATTCACAGAGATTCTAATCTAAAATTATTTTTTATCTTGAGAAATCCCCCGATACAAATATATAGTGTATTTAATATCTTTTCAAATATTCTTTCCGCAAATTGGAGCATTTTCTTTATATTTGATGCAATGATTCAAGTATTTTTCTGTGAAATATCAAATGCTCTTACATTAATACTTTGAAATTAAAATGACTGAAATTCCGCAATGATGGCATATTCCAAAGGAAAGGCTAGTGCTGAGTTAGATTTTTACTACTTCAATATGAAATGAATCAGCATCTAACATGTCAGCCAGAAGTTCCTTAATCACACCCACTTGACCACCTGTCTCACCAGTTTAGTCCCACCAGTGGTCCACTTAAGCTATAAAAGTGCACAATATAGAAATTAAGGAGACCATCAAAAGTTATGCTTCCAAATGAGAAGGCTTAATGTGAACCTTCTGAATCAATATTTAACTATCTAAAATAAAAGTGCCTACATTTCCAGTAAGCTATTTGCAGAAGTGCTGAGCACTCCTGAGCCCCTTCTCTGCAAGACACAGGAGTTCAGCACCTTTGAAAAAACAGTATGATATTAATTAGGTCTGAGAGGTGAATTTAAGACTCTAAGATTTGAAATTATGAAAACATCTAATATCCACATGACACAACTAGAAATGTGGGAGGTGGCAGTGGAGAGGAGTGGCTCAGAGAAGGTGACAAAGGAAAAAAAAAACCCCACTCCAAATCCCAGTGTAATCATTTAGAGAAATCAGATACAATATATATTGCAACATGCTATTTGGAAACTATTTTTTTGTTAGAAATAAATGATTTCACTTAACAATTGCCTATTACTATACCAAATGTTCATTGAGGTTATTACATTGCATTTTATAAATACATGAAAAGAAAAAATTATGAAACACTGCCTAAACATAGAAGAAAAGCCGGAAAATCGTGTTCTAACCCTTGTTTTTTTAAGTCATACAATGTGTCCTTGCAGAACAAAGTGAAGTATAAAACATGAGATTAATGTTGTTACACTTGGAAATATAAACTGTTGTAATAAAATGAAGACATAGATTCTTTCCTCCAAGTTAATTTGAATAGTTTTCACTCTTTTTTATGGAGCATGTTGTTTTTAATTGCACAGTAACATGCCTGGCTTTTAGTCTATATCCAAGGGAACAATATCACTTGACCTTCAAAAGATAATATCAGAATTTATTTCTAACAATGTTGGATATTCTTCACTGAGGCACAGTGATGTAAAAATGTTTCTTTTTTTGAGCTATAATTTTATTCATTTTCAGATTATTCCTCATGACAAGAAAACTGGTAAGATAGGCTGTTTTCTTTTTCTCCCTTAATCTCCCCTCCTGTGTCTCATTTTTCCTTTGTTCTCTATCTTCCTTATATTTACTTTCCAAAGGCTAGGAAAAGGCTGTCTCTAGCCCAATATTCCCAGCACTACTATTACATACCACATATGTACTACTTAATTTACAAGGTTTTTATGAACTTTTCCTTTCTTAAGTTAATGTACAAAAAATATTTTTATAGCATCTAAGAAACAAAACGGAAATTGTCTGCATTGAAAGAATCAGCACTCGGGTTTTGAAACAACAGGCTAATCATCCTTTAGAAGTGCTGCTTTTTTTTGCCGTTGTTCTCTACTTCCCCCCTCTCCCAACTCATGTACTGTAAAAGTAGATAATTTCACAAATGTCTGACCTTAATAAAAACTGTTCCCCATTTTTCATATTTTCCTTAGTAGAATGTCTCATTTACACAATCTTTTTTATGAATACTTTGATCAACTTTTGTCCAGATAAGAAGAAAATTTTTTACTAAATCATATATAATCGTACATACACACATATACACGATTAATTTTTTTCTGGCATGTTAATTAATCCATGCCCCACACAGAAATAACAACTATCTTTAATAATAGCACTTTTTAAAGTCATAGCACTTTCTAAAGTCACATCCTCAATGAATCAAAGAACGATGGACATGTAAAAGTAGATATAATTTCTAAATCAACAAAAAATAATTTTAATTTTCTGTATCACCAAAAGCAGTCTCACTTACCTGTCTAGTTACAATGAACATCCAAGAAGGACCAGCAACAAAATAAATAGTCCAACAAATAAACCACAGAAAGAAAGGGCCTCTTCTGATTTTAAAATAAGCTGAACAATACTAAAAAGTACCACAGATGTGCCAAGCAACTAGTAGTTGCAGACATTATGAAGGCTATATTCAAAATCAAAACACAATCTTGGAGGAGCAGAGACAAAAGACAACAGCTTGCATTCACAAACTCACTAAGTTTCTAACTTGGTATGAATTTCTATGAGATAGACACGAAAATGTCTTAAGAATTGAATAAAGTAAATATCATATGACTTAAATAAGGAACATAAAGCATATCTTCAATAAACATTTATTATGTGCTTAGAGTGTTTACATATAAATTTTGATGTATACTCTCTATATCTCTGCATCAGTACATAAAAATTAACTTTGACAACACAATAATTTTTTTGATATGAATTATGTTATTTTGTACAATGCAAATGCATAGATTGAAACTAGCTTTCATAACAAAATTGGTTTTTTGAAACTTAAAAAGGTATATTTATTCATGTAATTATAGTTTAACATTCTATTTAAAGATCCCTATGTTTATAAGCTCATTGGTTGCGTGCTGCTGCATTTCTTCCATTAAATGCACTAGATTTCCTAAAAAACCCCACAGTATTTCATATTCCTTACAGCTAATACCTTAAAACTGTATCATTATTTAGCCTACTGGAACCCTAGTAGTCAAATATTTTAATTACTAAATGACTACTCTTTATGCTGCTAAAGAAAAAAATTTCACAAACATTTCAAAAGAAATAGAACTGTAAATCAAGCATACCATTTTCAGAAATAATGCAGGTCTCCAAATTATTTTTCAACACTTCATTTATAGTGAATAAACATTTTGGAAATGCTTCAAATTTCTATTCACAGTTCTTGTTGAGGATTTGAAAGGGCCCTATTTCATTTGCTTTATTTAATGCAAATATCATCAAAAGTGAGTAGGAAAAAAAACAAGCTTCCATTGCTGGACATCAATGACTTTCACAACTTTGAAATTATATGCAACCCCATCACATTCTAAAATCTAACTGCCACAAAGCCTGCCACTTTCTTAGCTCCAAAATTCTTGTGTCTTCTTCCTCTCCTTGACCTTTATCTTGACTACTAATATTTTGCATTATTCCTCACCTGCAAATCTTCTTCATTATTGTTTTTTATTCAACATCTAGGCTTTCAAAACGTCTTCCATGTTTTCTACTATATTCACCTCTAGGTGGTACCCCAAAATGTTTCTACCTATATAGTGCCAGGCAATATTCTTCAATACAGTGTCTTGGCTTCATTCACTGCAGGTCAAAAATCACCCATCATAGTTTTTGAAGGATACATTTTAAATAGGCACTCATTTCAACAAGTATTTGCATTCAGTTTAACAGAATTCCCAAAGCCCACACAGCTTTTGTTGTTTTATTTTTTATATATGGGAAATCTGCTACTGACTCATGGCACAGTGACGTATACAATAAAAAGCCCATAGATATTACAGTACGTAAGCAATTGGACTTCCTTTTGGACCTATGTTGGAAAGATAGAGATGTGATGTACAGCCAATTAACTACTTGGTGCTGTATTCCAGTATACACAAACTAGTTTACAAACTAAACTGAAGTATTTGAAAGGTCCCACCAACCTGCAGCCAATTATTCATGTAGGAAATTAAAATCTTATATACTCACATGTGAGAGCAGAGTCATTAAATCCACAGCTGCTGGTGTTCTCGCGGAAGGGACTCAAAACGCTGAGTGGTCAGCTTTTGACAAACTTCACACCATGGATCTAGCACATGGTTCTGCATTATACAAGATAATAAAAATGTAAAAATGATCAATCTTAAGTCACAGGAAAGATGGAGTTATAAGAGAAGAGTCACTAGCTGGAGATTAATTGTGCCTATTTTTTCTTTTTTTTCTTTTAAATAAGGCAACTAACAATTTGTGCCCTGAATAAAGGCGTTTTTATAAGTTGCAATTTTTAAAATAATTCTAATTAATTATAGAAGATAATATTTCAATTAATGTTTACTTATGTAAACCCCATTGTTTTTCTGTACAAATGAAAGTGCAAAGCAGGGTTCCACAACATTTCAAAATTTAGTGACAACTGTTTACCATGAACATGCAAAGGTGTGAAAAATGCATATTATTATCACAATACAGAGAAATACCAGCCTTCAAGTAAGAAGGCTTCTAACTTTCAACTTTCTCTTTTAGACAGTGAAAATAAACTCTAAAACACGCACACATACAGGCACATATTAGCTGGATGAGGCAGTAGGAAGTAATGGAAGAAGTAAGAAAGAGATGCAACATGGCAGCTTTGCAAACAGCCGAGCTGACATAAAGGCTAGTTGTCCCTTGTTTTCCCTATCTTTGTCATTGCTCCGAATCCTCTCATTTCACTCCTTTGCAATGAGTGTGGCACTGGCTCCAGGAATCGATTCAACTCAACAGCCAAGTTAAAAGCCCTTTAACTAGTTTCGGCCAGGTAATTTTCCTACCAGGTTGGTGATTTCGAGTGACTTGAGCAAGCGCCATTGTCCGAGGCAGAAAAAACCAGCAAAACCCCACACAAACCCCACTAACAATAAAAGAAGCAATGAAACCATAACAAAATCAAGACAGTGTGACCACAGGGAGAGATGGTAAGAAGCACACCATATTGCCTTGAGTGATCCTCATTGCCATGGATCACCCTCACTACTGAGCAACCATATTGTAAAGCTGGACGCTTCTCTGTGTTGAGCCCTCTGTTGGAAGACATTCTGTTACATGAGAATTGAGACTGTTTGGCTCATTACCCCAAAAAAGTACCTGCTCAGGCTGATTCTGATACTAGTCAGTTGCTACAGCTCAAGGAAAAAAAAGCATGCAGTACATTTAAAAAATATCTCTATTAAATTTTCCAGAGTTCAAACTACTAAACAAATAAAGAGCTTGCATGCATTTACATTAATAAAATGAGTAGAGTTCTTTTTTTATAATTACCTCTTTTATTACAAAGGGGAGGAAAACCAGACTTATACATCTGTTTTCCTATCATATAAGTAGTGCATAAATTAATTATCTTCTTCCCAAATGTGTCAGTTCCTACTGAGAATTTCTGAGATTGGAGTAGAGATCTTTCTTAGAGACAAGCATAATTAGATCCAAAAGTAAGTAAGTAATTCTTTTGCTAATAGGTGTCATCTAAATGATTCCAGAGTTTTTCATGCAAACCACTAGATTTCCATTCATCTTTACAAGTGTATGTTATAATAGCAACAGTTACTATTGCTAGTCTACTTGTTTAAACCATGCAAGGGCAAAAAGGACTAAATTACAGCAACCCATTTCTGACAGCTATTGAGTGTCTTCCTTTCCCATCAATATAAATGAAAGAAAATTACACACAACTAATCAATGTTAAACTCTAGCTATTCTCATGAAACACTGAAAAACTCTATAAAGGAAACAAGACAGACGGAAACACCTCCCTATGAAACAGATGTGGTGATGCATCAGCTCATGCCATGCTTTCTAAACTGCCCTTCAGCAAGGAGAAGTGAATTGCATACTGTGTGCATTCTGCCATCTATTTTTGCCCAGTGAGGGCAGGGCACCCGGCCCTGAAGGACTCTCATCGTGGCATCTCCCAGGTGCTTCATGAAACAGGACTTGTCACAAGAGAGTCTGCTATTCTTATTAAAAATAACTTTCAATACTAGACTCCCAACAGCAATTCAAAGACCTGTTTCCACGTTACTTCTCTTCCTAATATTCCTGGGCTAGGTGTATTGTATCTAACATCTGCACTCCTACAGTCCATATCCCCAAAACCTTACAAATCCAGAACAGGGTGGATTCCAGGTTTCCAAGATGCACAAAAGAGAGTATGTAGGGATGTAGCGTTGGAAAGAGAGACTATGAAGCATCAATAAAACCTACTTACAAGCAAAAATCTTTGTCTCTTAAAAGTACTGGAATGACAGAGCAGGGAAGAGATGCACACTTCACTGCCGAACCTCAAAACCTGACAGAAGCCATCGAGGTCATTGCAACCTCTGAACAATTGACATTGCTCTACATTGTGTATCAAAAGAGATGACCTGATTTACACCGGGCAGCTTATGGAAACTCAGCTTTACATCAGACAATTTCAACATCACTGCCTAAATTGTGATAACCAGTGCAAAGAGAAAAAACATTCTCTCTCCGTTATAGGAGGGGAAAGGGATGGGAAAGGGAGGCAAGCACTGGATGGAACCAACAAAGTTCCCAGCCTCCTCTCGTTCCCAGAAGGTACGTGATAACCAGAGAACCTGCAGTATCTCTGGGAGAAACTGTAACTCCTGGAAATCAGGAAAAACTCCAAGCGAGTATGTCCTGCATATCTGGGGACAAGGAAGACAGTCTTCAAGAAACTGCTAGGAGGGTAATGGTTATTATCTATCTTGAAATTCAGAATCATTAAAGAGTTAAATGAATTTCAGAAATTAAGAAAAATATACTATTAGGTCAATAACCTGCGTAAACAGTCATTAAAATATCACCATTAAAAAAATAAAGTAACGTTGCTTAAAACATTTTTCATTTCCAAGAACATCAGTTGCCTAGTTAAGGAAAAGTGTGTGAGCCACTATGATCACAGGCACTGACAGTGAAATGTGATAGCTACAGCAAAGTACCCTGGCACTGGATATCCTTTTCTGAATTCAAATTAAAGCAAATAAATAATAAAAATAAAAATATTTTTTCAAAGTCCTGATGTGTAGATATCAAGCATACTTTGCTAAAATGTTTACTGGGAAGTTTGAAATTTAAGCCACTTTGATTCCATCTCTAAGCTTTTGTTCAAACCTGTATCATGGAAGAAATGCAAAGGCTCAGCGAGACTTCACAGTAAGAACTAAGCACAAAATAATGAGCAATTATGTCTGTGAACATTAAAATACAGGCCACGTCATTCAATAACAACTACCCAGAACTTGCCTCTTTGTTGTTCACATAGCCCCAGTCACCAGCAGCACTCAAGGTGAGACTGTGTGTTTGCAATTTTGTAGAAGGAAGAATAGCATCCTAAGCAAAAGCACTAACCACAACTGCATTTAATGTACCACTGTCTGGTGCAACTGCTTCCCTAGCTGAAAAGTAAAGATGAATCACTAATGTAATTATTTTAACTTTGTTAGTCTTTTTTTTGTACCTTGTGGAAAGATTGGTTGCAAATTACAATTCTACAAACAAAACAAAAGCCCCATGAAAGCCAGGATGGAGAGTTATGTCCACAAGTAAAGAGTAGCAGCAAAGACTAAAAGTAAAGCAGAGTTCCTCGTTCAAATTTGCCACTACACTATCCAACTCCTCTTTTATCTTGAGCACTTCCCAGAAGAGGCACCCGACATTCTAATCTCATCCAGAATATAATAAATATTATCTGTCATGAGGATATAAGTCTAAAAGGCATATTATTCAGTCAGTTGCCAAATGACATCATTTTCAGGATGGATCTATCTTTCCTGGAAAGTTCTGTTATTCAAAGCACAAGCTACCACTTCCACTATACTTTGGCACGGAAACTCTAATCAAGTTCAGTGAAATCTAATACATTTGAGAGTAGAATAAAGCCAATTTCCTTTGCTGAACAGGTGGGAGAAATGTTTCTGGTGAGCAGCTTATTCAGTAAAGAATGTCAATTTAAAGTTATTTTCCTCAATGTGATAACACACAAGAAGTTATTTGAAACTAGCTGCAATTATCACACATTTATTTTCCATTTTCACCATTAGCCACTTGTTCAAAAATATTTGCTGTTTACTTGCTATTTCTACTCCCTGTTTGGATGACCAGGTCTATGATTGCGAAAGCTGCATCTAACCGTAAAAACCCTTGAAACTACAAATAACCAGAGGTTTCAACTTATCATGACAAAAGTAAACGTTTTAGAAAAGAATCATATGACAACCATTGCTATGCATGAATATCTTCTTAAACATCTGTTTTATGATATTTACTTTCTATAAACACCTTCTGAAACGTAATCTCAATCAAAAACATTTTTAAAGTGGTGTGTTTCTAAAAAAGAAACAAAACTGGGTAGAGGAATAGAAAAATTAATTTTATTAACTTTTATACATTTAATCACTTTAATACATTGCTGCTGCGTTAATTCCTCTCTTGATATGACTTTGCGTTTTATTACTCTCTATCTAAGGGGTTTTTAACATAGGTCTGTCAATTTCGTTGCAATTGCAATTCAACTAAAAAGCATTGCAAAAACACAGGTTGTAAGCCAATAAGAAAAGTTTATAGAGGAAATCAAAATAATGAGTAAGGCTAAATTAACAAATTGTTTGTTTAGAAACTAAACAAAGTAGGCAATGGAAAAAATCTAGGATATAAGTTATAGCAAATATTTTCTGTGAACAGCTTGTTAGAACAGCCAGTCAGGTTATGTAAAAATTGTAGATATTGTCATAAAGAATAAGTACTAATATTTGGCTGAAAAATAGGCAGGTGGGGTGAGTGCGGTTTGTTCTGTGTTTTTCCCCCGCTTTTTACATCTGCAAGGAGTGACTTTTTAACACTTGAAATTGTCTGCAATTAAACATAACATAAAATTGGGGTTTATTACTGGTCCGTGGAAAGAAGCCGAAATTCCCAAAGAGGCCATAAGTTTTCAACAACCCCATCTGAGAGCAGAGAAATAGTCGTAATCATTTCTTTAGCAGATTGGATGAGGGCTGCCGAAACCCCGAAGGAAAAGCATTTTGTTAATATCAGCCCCCACTCAGTAATGTGGAAAATACAGCTGCAGATCTGGTTCTCCTGGTCCTCCAGTTTCACACCCCTGTGGACAAAACCAGCCAATCTAAATTTGTGGAGTCACTACCATGACACACGGCAGCTTAATGAAGGAGTAAAAACAGATCTCATGATTTGTGGGGAGAAAAAGGCTGGGCTGCTAGTGAGGGGAGTCAGGAGACTGAAGCGTTGGGAAGTCACCTGAAAGCCTACTTCCCTTACTTCATGAAAACATCATCCAAAATCCAGCTTTCCAGTACAACCTCAAGAATTTGTAGAAATATATATATATATACACACATATATATATATACACATACATGTTTGGTTAATTAGACTATTCTTGGGAAAAATAGCTCAAACCTGTCACACTTGTGGTCAGCTCCCCCACACCCTCTCCATGAGGGCCACTCTGCTTTAGCAATGTCTATTTTCCATGAAAAAAATTTCCCACTGTCTGTTTGAAGCATGGCGGGGGGATCAGTGGCAACTGTGGCTGTGGTAGAGAGTATGAGCTGTTGGAGAAGACCTTGGTGGCCAGGTTGGGCAGCTGCCATGTCACACCACCCCTTTGGCTCAGGTGTTGAGCCCCAACAAGCAGCACATTCAGCCTGTAGCTCCCTCCACAGGCAGCCACTGGGCTGTGGTATGGGGCCAGCCTTCGGGGATAAGGGCTTGGCAGTTGCAGGTCCTGACAAAAATCAAGACACTTTCAAGTCATTCTTCTTTCTCTCCCAGAACAGCAAAACTTTCCAATATGGCAGTAGGGAAGGAAGCTGACTACTTCAACACCCAGTACATACACAAGCAATGGCATCCCACCAGAGAACTGTGCAAATGAACCCCTTTAACCAATCCTTCAGCCTACAGCCACCATTTACAGCAATTTATTTAGCAAAAATAACTGGATAACTGTTTTGATTTGCTCTGAACGTTTGTTCCATGTCCTCATATTTCACTACCACTGACCTGCCCTAGAGTCAGGCAGACCTAAAGGGACCAGTCATCATGATGTAATCCCTACAAGCACTTTTACTTGTGCTCACTGCTGATTCGATATCTGGAACATGAACACTTGCAACTGCAGGAGAGAACAGAACAGAATTGTTCTAACTCTCACTCCACCCCATCGCCCTGCTCTGCTTTCCCTAATGGCAGGGAGAATGAGGATAGGAAAGAATCCAACATCTGACATGATGTCATAGAAAACTTTTCCATTAATTGCAGAAATTGCCATTCTTACTCCCTCAAACACATGTACAATTATTTTTTTTCACAGTGGTCATCCTCTGTTCACCTCACCTTCACTTCAGCAGCCCTGTCAGCACATCACCTCTTTAGTAGCTTGTAATTGGAACAGTAGAGCCAGCAAGGAAACACTAGGGCAAGTAGCATGCCTATCCTCTGGGCTTATCCTGACCTCTGACCTCTGGATACCTTCTGGTTACTGGGCTCCTTCACATGGAGTGCTGATGCTGCATTTTTGGCAGGTGTAATATGCCACTGCTACACCGAATGCAAGACCCTTCTGCAGAGTGCAAAGGGCAGGCTGATTGGAGAGCAATCATTGCCATTGCTGGTGGAATTTCTTATAATCCAACTATGATAAAATGGGCTTAACTAAAAAACAAACAAACACACACAAAAAATCAGAAATGTCTGTTATCCTCCTATTTGCAGTGAAAATCAACTAAAAGATAAACCTGAAACTCTGATGTATACTGGTCAGCAGCCCTTGGCACATGGGGTACAGCACATCATATGAAGGACTGGCTTCCAGCATGCGTCTCCAGCTGGCAGTTGCCACGGGAATTTGCACACATCTGAGACTGATCTGAAAAAACTCTGCCTGAGTTTATAAACCCTAATAATCTGCAAACTGATTTAATATCTTTAGTAGTAGGCTTTCCTGTACTGCTTTTACCTTTTGGAGGTCACATTTTAGTTCTTAGGAGTTCAGAACTGTTCCACACATGAAGCTACATTCGCTCACAATTTCACTGTTTTATTTCAATTCTAGATTTACTCCCCTGGATTTTACTAGCAGACAGATGAAGCTGGGAGCATGATATGCCACAGCTTCCATCCTACTGTCTCAGCACCTATACATCAGAATGTCATCACCCTTGATGCTGCTACATATGCTTATTTTTAAGCCTCATGGGTGGCAATAGAATCTTTCCACTCAAGGTTTCAACCCACATGGAATATTCACGACTCTGCCAGTGTCCAAAGCATAACCACTTTCTTTGCCCAGTAACATTTGGCACTGAATAAAGATTTTTTTTCTTTTAATTAAGATGGATAATATTTTTTCAAGCATAGGTATTTGGTTGTGATTCTCTAGCACTTCAATTGCTCAGACCTATCCAAATATAAAATGCCTTATCCATGGCTATAAGGGAACATATCGAACTTTTTTAGCGCTGCCACTTCAGTAATGCCACCGTCTCTTTTTATCTTGCACAGATGCAGTAATTTTTCTCTTACTCTCCAAGACAGATGCTTTATTGACTGAATCATCTTTCTCTGTTTCCAAGCCTAGTATATCTAGAAGCACACCAGGCCTTCAAAAAAAAAAAAAAAAAATCTGTTTTCTTTCAGAAGTTTCAGAAGCAAATCTATAGTGCATTGTAGACTCTGAGTATGGCTTCATTTAATTTATGAGGCTACTATAGAAATCAGTTGCTGCAGATTTAATGGCTTCTTGGTGATATTACCTGAAAGCTTTAGAAGTGTAAATTTTTCTTTGGTATTCTGGATGCTGTTTGCCATCTCTAAGGCATTATTTTGTTCATGCCCCTGTATCACACCAAATTAGTTCCTTTCCTGATGCTTTTTTTCACTTTCATAAAGTTTACAAAGTCTTGTTTGAGGATTCCCTGGTACAAAATTTATTTTTTGATTTTGAATTGTTGCTTTGCCATTATAGCCCAAGTGGCAAATAACAAGTTATTTTTCCTGTTACCCATTGCCTTAGTGCTTTATGGCTACAAAATGAGACTCTCTGAGGAACTCAATTTCTTGTATCCCACTGCATTTTTCCCTCCCTAGTTTCATTATAATGATTTTCTCTCTAAGCTTTTCAGGAGTCATTTGAAAAAATTTCCAAAGAGGATGCTGTAGTTCCATTCTTCATTTACATGAGTAAGTTTATTAACTTTACACATCTTAACAGCACTTACTAAATTTAATGTACACTATTTTACCCTTTTTCTTTGAGATCTTATGTATTTCATCCTTTTTTCCTCTCTAAAATACCACAGAATAATTCCTCAATTAAGGATTGTCACACAGGTCTGCTGAACTGCACAACAGAACAGTCTTCTGAACTGTTTCTGCAGTTTCTTGATTACACTAGAATAAGATATGTCTTCCCATTGGCCAGCCTCCTTAACCATTGATTTTACTTATCCTCAAAAGTTAGCTCCTTTTGAACTCATTTTCAGGTGAAGAAGAAATCACCCAAATAGGGTAAAAACCGGCCTTTAATACATCTTCTCTTTAATACTCTTCTTAAAGAGAGTTCACACAGTACCACCTCATAGCTTGCCTTCCCACCACAGCCCTAGTGCTTACAGAAAACATGCAGGCAAAGGACCATCAATCTCAAGACCAGCACAGGAAGGGGTAGAGGGGAGACTGATCCACAGAGAAACTGTAAAATTCCTGAGAACACTCTGTCCATTGTAAGGTCATTTACACATTTCATTGATTGCTTTGAAACAAACTGCAAGTTTGCGCCAATTTCATCCTACTTATCCCAATTGACAGCTGATCCCTGTCCACCTCCAGCACCAAAAACTTCTCTTTGCTATCTTTTCTTTTAAGTTACTTACTGTCCTTCACAATTCACAGAGCTTTGAAAACCTCTGAAATGTACAGTACAAATGCACCAATCAAAA
The DNA here is from genome assembly GCA_013399895.1 of Serilophus lunatus. NCBI lineage: Eukaryota > Metazoa > Chordata > Aves > Passeriformes > Eurylaimidae > Serilophus > Serilophus lunatus. The sequence goes on from VXBA01002045.1 coordinate 142,469, forward strand.
AAATCTGTGTCTTAACACACAGAAGCACGTGGGGCAGCTCATAATAGGTGAGTTATTTAATTATGATGTTCACTGAGGGTGGATGTCTTTTGTCTATCAAGCAATTGGACTAAATGATCACTGTATGTCTCGTCCAACTGAAATATTCTATTTTTATTATTTAACAAACAGCTACTCACAGATGTACATTAGCAAGTGGTTACTGCACATGTGTCAGACAGAAAACGCCGTTAGTCACTTTTGAATAGAAAGCAAGAACAGTGTGTTGCCTGACATAGGGAATATTAGAGGCTGTGCCTTTCTGCATCTGCTCCCTTGATGTTCCTCTCTGATCGTTTGAACAATCTCAATGCATGGAAAAAGTGAATGACCAAAACAGACATCATGTATAATTTTTGTGTTGTCTCAAGTTGCCCTTTCATCCTTCACAACAATGAAAATAGTGAGAGTGACAAAACACCGCAGCAGAGATCATGCAGTCGGTGGTACACGTAGTACATGTGTAACAGAATGGTGCCCTATAAAAGAAAGAGCTGTTTATAGTTCCAGAGCTTTACTAAGCACTCTTGATAGCAACACAAGGTGTATACCTATAAAATATGCTACTACTTCTGGGTTTTGGAAGACAGTGCCACTTGGTTTCTTCTAGTTTTTTTACTTGTCTTTGAGGTATAATACCTTTTAGTTTGAGGAGGGAGATCCTTAAGGACTAAGGGTGGGTAATTAGATAAAGGAAACTCACCAATTTATAATCATCTATTCCTCCAGCATTTTCTCCTTCAGGCCACAACATTCCTTAGCAGCATTCCTTCCCTCACCTTCACCTTGTCCTCAGACAACTAATTTTTTATCTTAAGCTGTAAAACAGTCATATCCCCAGTGTGTCTTCCTCAAAACCCAAAGTCTGCTGGAAGTATCACGAGCATGTCTGCTTTCTCAGGGAGAATTCTCTACAGAATAACTTTTTTAATCTGACCTTGTCATCAGAAGACAACTGGAACACACAATTTTGGAACACAGAGAGAAAAGTCAGCTGGGGTTGCTTTGCACCACTGTCTTGCGTCACTAACATGTTGCATGTGAAAAGAGCAACCCATACTTACCTAAACATGGGTGGCCAAAAGAATCTGATTTCCTAATCAAACAAAGGCAAAAAACAGTCTAAAATTCCAATTAGCCAAAATTCAGGAAATTTTACCTATTTTCTTGTTTGACTTGTCTCACATGACTTTGATCACTCAAAATTTGCATGAGGTCTGAGTCATTTTCGACTGAGCATAATCTTGGAGGCTAGGCTCTACATTCTCAGGGCAGAGTAAACATATCGACAGTCCTGGTCTACTTGCACAATGTATGATGTTTTTGCCTTCGTTAAAAATATTTCAAGATTCCTTTTCAATAAAAGCTATAAACCATAAAGAAGTGACTCTCTGAATGGTAATAGTTTACTAGACTTGGCAATGCAAGTAGGAAAGGATCTTGAACCACAAGAAGTTAGACATTAAAAATATTTTCTCTTTGTGTGAGCTTCATACATTAGCTTTTTGCTAAAAACCTCTTCACTCAATGCAAAAACATGTGCACCGTCAGCAAGTTCAGTACCTCAGAGAAAACAATGCAATAATATACAGTTGGAAGTAACTGATTTTATATTCTACTATAATGCATTTTCACAATATGAAAATTCTTAAGGTTGGGGCAAATTTTCTTTAGGTCCCATAAGCTTTCACATAAACTTCAGTAATTAATTATTGTTCGACACATTTCTGTGAAGGAACCCTTGCCCCATGGCAGGGCAAGGAGTCTTGCTTTCTCTATTGGTTTTCTAGTTACCCTGTGGAGAACACATTTAACACCACTTTCCCTGATTGTCAGAGTAGTTCTCACAAAGTTCTCAAAACTTACAGATGGAGTCCCTCAAAAGCATGCCTCAGTTTTCTCACTTACCATGCAAAATGCCCTTACGACCAGGTCTTGGCCAGCTTCCTCAACACAAGCAAGACCTTCTTGACATGCTCCAGAACACTCTAAATTCCTCTAAAGAGAAGCTCCTCACAACTCCCTTCATGGCTCCAGCAAACCAAGTCCCAGGAAGGACTGCTACAGGATCTTGTGTCCATCCTGGATCTCAACAAGCTTCTTCACCCATCACCTACACCATCTCCCCACCCTGCTCACCAGTAACTGCTCCCAACCTTGTCTCCTCAACTACTTATTTTTAAAGAAGACACCTCTAGGCGTACCATGTGCTTTTTTTGGACTCACTGGCTGTTAAAAAAAGCTTGCACTTATAATGATAATGGACTCAGTATTTTACACGTCTGGTCATGGCAAGCTTTTTAGTCTGCAAAGCAGGGAAAATAGTGAAATTTTAAAATATTAAAGGGAGAAACATTTCTCGTTACACTTACAGTAAAATCAGCAATGTGTCATACATGACTGTCCTGTCAGACTGCTTTGAGATGTCTCTGAAGCCTAGCAAACTTTATACAGACATAATAGCCTACAAAACCACTGCAGGATTGGGCCAAAGACTGCCTGAAGGTTTTCTTCAAAAGAGGGCTGCAACTCTAGAATTAAGCCTTCTGGACCAAAGCTGAACAGATATTCCAAAATAAAGCACTTCTTTTCTTTTTTTCTTTTTTTTTTTTTTTTTTAAAGCCAGCAATATATAAATGCTATTATTTATTAACACTAGAATAATCTCCAATAATCTCAGCTAAGTATCTCAATAATGGTTACAAATATTATCTGGAGATTTAAACAAGGTTTGAATTCAGAAAAGCATTTTGCTACACCTGACAACGGCCGCGAACACATTGTCATGGTTCTTTATCAGATGCAGCATTAACACATGAGAAGATAAAAGCTGTTTAAAAGTAAATTAAGGCAAGGCATTTTACTGCCAATAAGACCAAACAGTGTCATAATATGCAACTCCCAAAGGCTTGACTTCTCCCAGCTGAGAACTGACACTGGAAAAGCACTAGGCTCAGAAAATGTTTCGTGCATGCCATTGACCCTCCAGTGAAACAGAGAGGAAACAGTCCCCTAGGAAAAGACCGATTTTTGCATACATTTTTCCTGTGCCTATTCATGGCCCATTCAGATTTATTCCTGTGCCCAGGGCACACCTCAGGTTTCACTTGGCCAGATGCACCGCAATCTGTGTGCACAACACAGAGAACACCCTGAAAGCACCAGCAAGTGGCCTGTTTGGAAGCACCCAAGCAGTGAAAGTGTTCAGGAAAATCTGGAAACAGCAATGTTTAGCAGCAACCCACATCTAAGCCTCTCTTTCAGACCTTATTGTGACTTTTCTTTAGCCAATAGGAAAACGTTGCAAATATTCTGAGCGGAAAAAACCCTCAGGAAATCAACTGAGTTGCTCACCTGCACTGTTCTGTGGCCTCTGAGAGAGATAAAGATCAACCCCACTCCTGTGGCTTCATGTGGGGTTCATCTCTCGGTCCAGTTCACAACATCTACTCTCAGGCTATGCTCTAATACCCACCAAAGAAAAAAAAAATCTCAAAGTTCAGTGTTTGTACACTGAAGCTGCGTCCCTGGAAAGAATCACAGCAGAGAAGTTCCAGATGTTGCACCCCATTTTCTGTTGAGGGTTCCAGAGGAAGTTTCAAGTCCTCTTACAGAGTATTCATATATGAGACAAAATGTTTTCCTGACCCATTTCATTTTCTAGTTAGCAGCTTTCTGAAAGAAAGACTCTTAAAGTCCGTGTTGTCTGTGCAGCTTGAGCTGTGCTGTGCGTGCATACACATGCACACACAGGGGAGCACATGTAGTAGCTGCAGAATTTTAAAAGTGATTTTCTCATGTTTTTACATGATATCCACTTGAGTGCTGGTCTTAGTTTCACTCTAAACACTGGTACATATGTCCCTTATGTGCCAATTTTTTTAAAATAAATTACGAGTAAAGGCTTTTCAGTGAGTATTAAAAACCCATAGTTTTTTCATTTATACAGGTGCAACTTGTTTAACAGGACAGTGCTTGAGTTTAAGTCAAAGGACAAATGTCACTTCAGCAGTCTTCAACTCTTTACAGTCATGACTTACAATGACTACTGAAAGATAAACCTGGTTTTACCACTATATTAAAAAAAAAAAAACCATAAAAGCTTTCAAAAACCTTAATTTACTTAAAAAAGGGAAAATATACTTGTTTTTAAACAAACAACACTTAAAAATTTAATCAGGTGCCGTTTTTAGCAGTATAATCATATACAGAAACTTCCAGGTCTGGCAATTATTTGGACAGCTGTCAATCAAAATGTCTCACAGCTACCCTACCGTGTCAGCCATCAGCTAACCCACACTTTCCCAGGGACGTCTTAGCATGGCATCTTTGTTCTGTTTTCAGATAAACAGATCCAATTTCTCAACAAACAGACTGCTACAGTCCTTTTGATAACAATGTAATAATTCAAAACAAATGATTCTAGGCTTTGATGATAGCACTTTTATGGGTCATGAAGAAATCCTCCCACCAACATCTGTTTGATTTTATCTACTTGAACTTTATCCTCCAGTTGAAGATTTATAAGCTGAAATCATCCCAGCCTATTAAAGTCAGGCTAATGTTAAAGCGCTAACACAGGGAATGAAAGTGCATTTTGCAGTCATCCACCTTTTGAAATCCTGCTGTGAAGAAAAGATATCAAAAGTTTGAGAGATGTAGGTTTAAATATGCTAGGAGTCTGCATTCTGTACAGAGCCCTGGATGACTGAGGGATTAAGGAATCTAACTGTTGCCCTACTGTGGGGGTAAGTTATTTACAGAACTATTATTTAGAAAGACAACATGAAAAATACAGATGTTGTTTACATTGAAAGACTGTTTTCTTAGCAAAAGCCACTATGAGTGATGGAAATTCACTCCAGATTTCCACCCTCCCCCCTCTTAATTTCTGCATATACTGTAAATAAAAAGCATGACAGCAGACTTATTAGAGTCACTTGTTGCTTATTAACTAGATGGCAAAACTTAGTCAGGATGCTTTTTAAATAAAAAAATAAAAAGGCAAAAAAAAGGTGCAAGACTTTCCGTGAAAAGTCTGGTGAAACATGCCGAGACAGAGTATTGCACACTTGCTACCTGAAAACAGCTTTCCGCGAAAGCCAGTAAAGAAGAGAAAGTATTCTGCTGTCCCCATTTCAGAACTTTTCCAAGAAAATAATTACCCTTTCTGTGAGTGCTGACACTTCTACAAACTGCAATCATTTAGCAGTTATTTTCTGGAGTATTCCCTTGGAATAGATTATGCATTCCAAATGCAGTGTATTCCAAATGACACTTTTTTTTAACCTAAAACTACAGCGTCAGTTACAGTATGTATCGTGCAGTAGATCACAAATGCACATTAAAACTTTGGACTAATAATGAGAGTATGCATCTCAGCTATATGTAAGAGGAAAAAACTGTACTGCTACACCTCATCTAACATCACTTGGAAAAGAAATATGAACATGTTAGTATTTGGAAGTGGGTGCATCAAGAAGCTTAACCTTGTGTCTTTAAATATATTTATATATTTACACACCCCTGCGCAACTGTCAGACCTTTTTTGTATGAAGCAACTCAAATTTATTTTACACATGCTAAAACTATTTTACTACAGTAGGAAGAGATGACCCTGTAGATTAAAGGATGTCCTTATCGCTGCTAATGTATACAGGACAACTGGAAATTGCACTCAGTTCTAAATAAATCACTTGGTCACTTTTCCACCATTCTGAAGCAGCAAGACATGCACACTGAACTGCATTCCGTGCAAAGAAAATTAAAATCTGCCTATATTCTAAGTTCTTAGAAACTCCAACACAAAGTGCACTCAGCCATAATGAAAAGACTAAAGAGAAAGTTGGAAGAGTATTGTAAAAGAGGAATCCCTGGGAAAAGCTGAGCATGTCTCAGATGTTGCTTCACCTTTTGTGGCCAACATGATGGAGACCGTGGCCCTCTGTCTAGGGTGGGGGTCAAGCCAAGCTTGCTGCAGCAGGGTTTGATTTCTCAGGTATCCCATTCCTTCTTCCTCCTGCAGTACTGAGAAAGGCACCAAAACTGCCATTACCAGAGGGGAGATGCACACTACATCCTTCCTGTCCGAGGGAGAGTCTCTCTGCTACTGTTGAAGCCAGCAGTGGAGAAGCAATGCTCTTCCTGCCCCAGGGATTTCTCCTGGCAGTCAATTTTATGAGCTGGGAGACATTCATTCCCTTTCTGAACAGGCAGCAGTTCGAGTTTTGCTTTGGGGATTATTTTTTTTTATTATTTTTGCAGGGGAGGGAGGAAAGGGGAAGGCAGAAGGGCTTTTCTTTTTCTAATAGGAAGAACAGTTCAGACAGGCATGCTTAAAGCTCAAATGGCAACATAAAGACACATAACAAGAAGAGGGAGACAGAAAATCCTGCATACCTTCCCTTTGACTGTCTGTTGTATGACGTGTACCAGATGAGTGTATGTAAAGTACTCTGTAATTAAGTTCATCTGATCATAATAACTTTTAGGAAACTTGAAAAACTATGTCAAAACTCAGAAGCTAGAATCATTTGTATTTATTCTAAGTAGATGAGCATGCTGCTTGAGCATAAATCATACTTTCATTTAGCATGAATCAAGCCAAATCATATGATAAGATCAGGGAACTGCATTTCAGATACGAGCTCCCCTTTGCTTTACTAACTATAGGGAGACCTTTCCCATTCCCAACGCACAGCGTATGCCCGTCTCCCTGACCTGCCCCTGCAGCACCAGCTGGACCCACAGCCTGACAGAGGAAGACATTCAAACAATTTGAGAGCCCTGAAGGACATAATGACAGGTGAAAGTACCAAATTCCATCTGAACTGTGGCTTTCCTCATGTATTTCATAGCTCCTGTCTCATGCAGGAATCAAATAGTGCAAGTACATCCTCACCACAACTTTGCCGTATTGTTTTATGTACACGATGACTTCTGCACTGTTAACAAGAAACCTGTCTCTGCCTTCTATTCAGGGTGGAAGAAAAAGAAGTTTATCGGGAGGAATAAATTTAGACACCAGTGTCTCCCTCAGTAGTATGTCCAAAAATAGCAACCTATAAAATCTGTACACTAATCTTACCAGAGAGTACTAAAATTAATTAAAAAAACGCCATCTGACAACACATGTCCAGACTTGAAATTCCTCCTTTTCAAATCCATAAATTAAATAGTGGTTGTGTTTCTTTATATTTTTCTTTTAAATCTGTATAATTGTGAGCTTATTGCTAGATACCAAAATAGTTTTAAAATCCTTGAGAATAAGTTCTGCTGAGGAATAGCATCTACATCCTGCATACCACACACAAAGCTGGATTTATCCCATTTAGCCAACTACACACAAAAAAATGGATTTTTCCATCTCCATTTTTTCCCTTCATTAAAAAGACTTTCTGAGTAAATACCCTGCGTTTCCTAAAAATTGGCATAATTGTAGTTTGAATAATCATGCTTGCAAAGGTTTGTAGCAACTTAACTGTCTCAGACTGTAATTTTAGCAAGTGGGAGAGTTAAAGAAACAAGGGTGCAGGTGCGTTGCCCTCGAAGCAATGGGCACACAGGTAGGACAGCAGCAGCAGCAGCTGTACCCCAGCAGAGCAGAGCACTGCTCTCTGAGGATGGCATCTCCTATCAGCCAACTTGACGTGCAAACACCTCTGTCGCTTCCCCATCTCAACAGACCACCTCAAAATCTGCAGATTAATCGTTCTTTAATAAAGGACAGATGCTGCTAATATGCAGTGTGAAAGACACATAAATGCTTTATTATTATATTTTTATTTGAAATACAGTGTATCTTGAGAAGCATGGTTTGCCAATAAGCATAAAAATGCCATTAAGATGTTCAGATTGTCATATCCCAAATCTGAAACTGAATCTATCATCAGCTGTGCTAGTAATGTCTTTTCTGCCAAGTTGCCACGGGTAACAGAAATGCATGATGACAGCAATAAATAACTTTAATTACTGCTGATAATATCATGAAAAGAGCTCTGTGATGCACTGACATCATTTAAAGGTTTACTAGACATTATTAAGTGTTGTATCGTGCCTCAGCTTGTCAGCCAATCATAGCAAATTGCTTGTGCATATACATATTTTTATCCATCTGCATGTATATGTAAGACTAAATATTATAAACTATACAGATACATAGTTTATTCAACTTATTTTCATTTGATCTGACTTAAAATAGAAATATGCCAGTTACACAACAGTGAATTTGCCTTTGGACTCTGTACAAACAAAATATCTTTTCAAACAAAACTGATTACTATCCTAACAACCTCTCATGCAATGGTGTGATATAGCACCACACACCAGAGCCTATTTATCACATGTGTTTGTCATTTTTTTAACCCTTTTCTACTTTGCCTTCCTGGAAGTTTGTGGTATCACCATCCCTGCGAATAAGCTCTGCTGGGAACTCCAGGAATAGAGTGGCAAGGTATTTTCAAAAATACCTGCAGTAAGAAGAGTTTCATAAAAAAATTGACTTCAAATTAAATAAATCTGAGGTTGGATGACCTCATTTTTACCATTTCAGTCAGAATATATACTGAACACTTTGCAAAATATCTTGAAGTGTCTTTCTCCTCACCCTCAAAGCACTACTGGTACCACAAAAAAAGAAAAACTTTAGCTAATGTTGCTAATGCTATATAGCATTAAAACACAGACATTATCAAAACAAGTTTAGACATTACATATTCTTCTCATACATGTTTTAATTTCCTTCAGGAATAAAATACTTCTGTTTTATTGTATTGTTACATTAAAGCATCCCTTAAAGAAAGATCACTATTTGCAGATGTAATTCTCATATTTGTGATTCACATTCAAGTAAATTTGTTCTTAAATGGCAAAAATCAGATTTTAAAACCCCGTTTTAAATCATGTGCACCTGTCAAATACAAAGATGACAAGATCCCTTTAAGAAGTGACATTTAGCAATATCTATTGACATGGAAGGACTTTGGGAAGATGACATAAGGGCTTGCAGATGCACAACAGATCAGGCACTTACATCTGCTCCTTTAACTCACATGTCACCGTTTTCCATCCACCATATGATTTGCGCATCAGTGTGATTACACCAAGCTGGGTTATACATCATAAAATACATTTGCCTGTCAAAAAGGTACAGATACTTTTCTTTTTTTCTCCTTAAGCGACCATTCCATGTGGGTTACATATCCCATAACATTTAGATACAAGCGAGGGCTTTATTTTCTAGTAACTTCCAGTTCTGAAGTGTCACTATGATTAAGATTTATATGTTACAGTCATACTTCAAGCTATGATTATTAACTGTATTTAGTTTAAGGGACAACATTTTTCATCTGCACAAACTCAGAAAATGTAATTAATAACTATATGTGAGCCTAACCTGAATGTTAGGGGCACAGTATGCAGCACTCAATTTTATGGTCTTTTTTTTTAAGCTTTGAAGTGGCCTGTAGAAACATGGCACAGAAATTTTAACAAAGTTGTAGAAATAGATATTTTTTGCATTTAACTGTGCTCATATAGCAAAAAAAAGCGAATATCCCACAAAGGCCTAGCTTAGTTACCAAAAAATCCCAAGAATGGAATGGTTTATTATAAGATAGTCAGTGGTCCCAAAAAAAGTTAAAGAAAGAGAAAAAAAAGAAGAAAATTAAAAAATCATTATGGCTGATTATGTTGTTTCAATAACAACTATCTATTAAAAGAACCTGAGCTTCCATGCTGTTTCTGATAAAGCTTCTGGTACATGACGAAAGGATTTACAGCTACCAAGATTATGAGGTGGCAGGAGTCAGATGCATTTCTGCACCTCTTTTCAAGGGTCACTTAGTGTGGAGGAAGGAAAGCTTGTGGGGCCTCCCTTGGCACTTCTTAGGCTAAGAAACTCCAGCTGAATTAAATCAAAACCAAGTTCCCTAATAAGCAGCATCACTGATAAGAAAGCAGCACTGGTGGAAACTAGCAGTGAGACTCTCTTTTCCCTTATTCTAAAGTGTTTGTGGAGTCATAAAATGCCTCCAATTCTCAAATAAGACCCTAACCTCTTGAGTTCTATCTCTGCCTCGCTTTCTTCAAAGAAAAGAATTCATATGATCAGCAGCACAGAGAAATTGGTTAGTGTTGGCAAACAGCGTGACAACTGCAACACAAACCCAAGAGAGGAAAATAAACAACCCTTCAGTTATCCCAATCATTGGAGTCATGTGAGCATTTAACATGCTGTGGGTTCCTCAGGCCTTGGAGAACATAAATTAGTGCAATAAGTGATACAATTAATGAATTTCAGCAGACAGATATAAGCATAAGTAATGTATCCAGGAATAAATCAGGCAGTTGTTAAACAACAAAGCGCTATTGCTTTGGGTTACCCTAAATTTCCAGGATGTCCTTGGAACCCCTCTTGAAATAAAATCCCTTCCCCAGACAAATAATAAAAAAATATAAATCAAACAATCTGTAAATATACAGAGATGAAATTTCCCCTCAGACACCTTTTATTCAATGCACCTGTTTCCCAGACCTACCTTTCACCTCTCTGTCAGAGTTCTCCTATTTCTAGGACAAGAGAGAATAATTTTCTTCCTGTCTGGTTTCACGCAATGTCTCCCAACTCTAGATATTTTCAAGAAGGAAAGGATTCGCCTATCTAAATACCTGACCCTAAGTGTCAGCATTTTTAGGCATCCTATTTCCCTTACAAAGACTGAATGAGGTGTCTCCTAAAATTTATTTCAGTAATTTAAGAAGAGTGAATGAAGTAGTCTTTGCCATACAAATCATGCCAGGTGATCAAGGCTGCAAAAACTTCAAATATAATAACACATAAAAAATAAAGATGCTCATAAATAATCTGTAAATTTTATTATTTTGATAATTATTATCTACACCTTTGATATCTAAAGCAGTGCATTTTAAAACCAATTCTCTCCAGTGTGCCTATCTGCTCTGCAGGTAAAAATTTTCTCAGGTTAACATTTGAGTGGTTGGCCCAGCTTATAAAGGGAGAAAAAAATTACCAAAGCAAGAAAATCAGATTATTACTATTTTAAAATCATTATGAGTGCAAACAGACAAATATAGGCAGAAACGCATTTTAGAAAATAAATGAATTCAAGACACGACTTAGGAAATGGATTACTTTCCTGCCAATTTTATATCAAAGTCATAACATTTTGAGTAGGAGCCCAAAACAAAAGGAGACCAAATTTATCTAATCTTGGACTTCGACAATCTAGTTTCCTTTGTTTGAAAACTTAGAGCTTTCTTAAAAACAGGTTTGTGAATGATCAGGATGGATTTTACCCCATTTTAAGACCAGCAGATACAGTTAAAAGAATCCAAGTCCATTTGTGCTCAGCTTTGGAGGGATTTCCCTAAAATTATATATTTTTTCTTTCCTGTCAGGTGTGCTAGTCAGCCAGAGAACAGAGTAAAGCAAAGTGTAAAAATATGACAGAAGGAAGATGTTGCAGTGAAGAAAACATACATATATTTTGAATACTTAGATCAGCCCATTACTGAAAATCCTGTTCCCTAGTCTTTCTGGAATCTAGAGAGCAGCACACCCATAAAATGTCAAAGCACTAAAATCTATCACAAATTGACCCAAACGAAGTGATCTGAAGTTTTGCATCTGATTAAATCAAAATCACTGAGACACCTTGATTTCCTCTTTGGATTTAAAGGCAGAGAATTACAGCTTTTTGCTGTTTCCTTCTAGCCCCTTGCACTTGTGGGAAGGTGTCATATGAGTCCCTCTACACTCAGAACCATAGGACACAACACGTTCTTCGCCCACATGCAGATGGTTTTCTTCCCTATTACACCCACTTCAGAAGTCTTTGTACAGAAACTATGAGGAGCTTTATGCGAACCTGCCCTGGGGGCACACAGCATGTGAAGAGATGAAGGCAACCCATACTGCTTCACACCACATGGGAGGAAAGCTGCTCGCTGCTGGACCTTGAAAAGCAGTCAGGAGGCTTTCTCAGGGCAATGGCCAGAGGGGTTAACTGAGGATGGTGTGTACATGAGCTTCCTACCACACTGGTACAGATTCCAGACCTAAATATAAGTCCAGGCCTTTGCCAGCTTAGTTCAGTAACCTGAACCCTGAGGGACAGATCCTATGGCTGGCACCCTTCCTGTTGCTCACTGGCATGTATAAAACAGCTACTTATACAGACCCTGCTGCTGGGACTCCTAGTCCAGCATCCTTCTGACAGCTGGTGACACTTTCTCAACACCTTCCCTGCAGCAACCTAGGAGCAGAAACTGCCTTGCACAGTGGTTTGTCCCCTCAGGGACTTGTCTCAGCTGGAACACTGCAGAGCAGTCTTCAGGCTGCTTGAACCTCAATGAAACAGAATCACAATCTCCCAAACCATGTCACCCTAGACACAGCAGTCCCTACTCATCCCAAAAATTGCTCTGAAATCTGCTGTAGAAAACCCAAATTTTGCCCAGTGACAACTAGATTCTCACTGTTAGGTGACAGAAATCTGGAGAAGAATTAAAGCTGTCAAGAACAAAAAAGACAGTGTGCAGCAAAGATTTCTCCTTCAGATTCAAGGAGAGATTCCAAAAGCATGAACACGCCTCACTTGTTTTGGGAATGCTTCATTAAGTGAGTGTGAGGTGTTGGCTGTCACTACATCTTCTCTCCCTAACTCCTCAGCAGAGATTCCTCTTCTTTTTTTACAGCAAAAGACCATAATATCTGTGATGGAGATAAAATAGTCAAGCTAGGACAGGAGTCTGGTAAAAGAACCCAAAGATGAGTGAAGAAAATAAGTATAGAAGAAAAAAAAAAAAAAAAGATGAGGGAGGAAATTAAAGCATAAAAGCACAGTGGAAGACAATCAAACAGTTCCGGACACTGACGTAGCATAAGCAGAGGCTGACAACAACATCAATTTTCAGTAAGTAGACAGGGTCAAGGACAGTCCAGCTTTTGAAATGCATAATAAAAAGACTACAAAAGAGTCTGATGAAGACCAATTTGAGCTCTTCCACATTGCTTTATGCAACTCTGCATCCTTTGCTTTTTTGAACCTTGACATTTTGGGTGATGGGAGTCTGAAGTATTAACTCATCCAGGAGTTATCCCCATTCTATCGCAAAATACCCTCTCAGTGTGTGATTTCTTCAGATACTCCCTACCATGAGCTGGCTTCCCCAGCTATCAAACACTCCACCGTAAAAACAAAGCAACACAAGAAATCCACCTCTCTCCCAGTTATCATCAAAGTCCTCTGGGGAAAACTGATCAGAGCATCACTAAAATACCAAACAATTGAGGTAAAGATAGTAAAATTCAAATATTTCAGCACCAGAGACTTGTTTATTCATATTGAATAACACATATTGCATATAAAAATTCATTAAAGCACTTCACCAAATTAACAAGGCTATATTTATCTATTTTTATAGTGGTAATATAGATAAAGAGATAAGAAAAGTAAGAAAAGCAACATGGTGAATTGAATTTATATATGTATTTTTTCTTATAAAAAGGAAAGACCACTTTCATGCTACAGATCTTGACACCTTTGAAGAATTACTCCCAGTACTGCCTTAGTAAGGATACCAGAGAAGCATATTATTCTGCATACAAGAATTGCTTCTCTGCATATTTTCCTTAAGATTCTGGAGCACTTGGATCATGTTTTGTAAACCAGTTAGCTTCCTAGCCAGAGATTAAGGTAAATTCTGCTAAGGACTAAAAGTTGACTTAGAGCATTAAGAAGGATTAATGTTTAGCTGTGGTGAAGCTGAAGTACTTGGTTAGCATGTTTACGCAGTGCTGTAGATCACAATTAATCCAAAATTAGTATAAAAGATCAACAGCAACTGCTCTTGCATGCCAGCTTGGCTTAGTCCTAAAATCAAGACTTACTTTGGGGGCAATCTGTGTGCAGAGTTGCTGCGCATCTGCCCTAATAGGTTTAAGGCTTTCCGAGGAATCCATGCATTTTAAATGTTTAGCTTCTTCGCTCTCTGCTTTGAGAAAGTAAATATCAAAGTCAGTACTTAAGATGCTTCTGCTGTCTACCTGTGTCACAGGTCCGTCAGAATAGATTGGTGCTAGCAATGAACACAAGCAAATACAATTTCCTGCTTTACAAAAAAAAAAAAAAAAAAAAAGGAAAAATAGATAGTAGAAATACAAAGGGATGTCCAGATATATTTTTATATGTATTCATGGGCATATATTTGGAAAATACATTTGTCTCTTCTGTATCTGTAGCAACATATTTAAAGATATAACTGAAAGATCTATCTTAAATGGCATGTAACAACACAGTTTAAGAGACATAGGTGGTGTTAAAGGTGGGGGCCTTCTCTACTTCCAAGTCACTTGAAATGATGATTCCTAGCTCCCTGAAAACCCAGCAACATTTCTATGATCTTCAAAAGAGGAGCAGTGTAGCAACATGTAATCCAGCTGAGACTCATGGTGTATCCTGGCTTGAGCCATCCCAGCCTCCTGCCCTTACAGATCTGCCCTCCTTAGCCTCAGGAAAGGAGTGTTGGGAAGGCCAGGAAGGGAGACTGACTCCAGCACATGGACTACCACACCTTTGAAACCATTCAGAAGAAAGTAACATGTGCTATCAGGGGCTTAAAAGGCAGTATGCCTAAGGAGGCAGGCTGCACTGGGGGCAGTCGTCATCAGACATGATGGTCCTACAGTTATGAAACCAATATCTTCAGCTGCAGGGTATTAATTGCCTTTAAAGCAGAAAGCTGGTGCTGAATTAAGAGATTTGACTAACCTGCAATATGGGATTCAGAGCTTCTATTCTATTCAGAGTGATAAGAGCCTTGAGATTTTGTTGGAGAGGGTCCAGTGTGGGAGTTTAGGGTCTTTTTGTGGTTTATTTACTTATTATTTTTAGACAGAGTCTTTTCAGTCTTGCCCAGAAATACATATTTATGCCTACAGTGTTGTTTTGCTTTTGTCCGTTAATACAATCAGTAGTAATGTCAAAGCTTATTGCTGAACTTGTTTACTAATTAATGACCTTTTCAGCTTTGTTTCTACACTAATGAAAAACCAGAAATGGACATTCTGAGCATCTATTTCATTACACTGAAACTAAAGGAACAGTTCAGTGTTGTATCAGGAAAGACAGTGAATACTTATCCCAACAGTATAGGAGATGATGCTAAATCAAAGTAGAGAAACAAATTGAGTTGCTCTGTGCATTTCACAGCTGCAACGAACATCCTTGATGAGGTGTGCTCAGCAATGAGGGCTATTTGCAGAGCTGTTTGCTAAGCATTTTTTTCAGTTACTGGGTAGTAGACTTACAACACTGTTCATTCCTTCCAGTGGCCGAAGAATACTGAGAGATGGTAACATCTGTGCCTATACCTAGCTAACCGTATTCAAGCTGTGATGGTGATGACATTTGTGAAGCTTGATTAAACTTTACTTTACTCCTATTCTTTATTTTAGAAACACATAAGTGAACAACTTCATATCCGAGTCTTAAGGAAAACTCTAAGATGATGCAATGTGGCCTCTTGCAAGAAACTTGAACATTCCCTTTCTGAGGCCTATCTCCAAGAGACACAGAGAGCTTCCTGCTTATTGGACTGTTCATGCCCACAAGCTACGTATAAAAAAAGACAACAAAAAAAAGTAGAGGGATGCAAACACGACCCAGGCACATTCACTAAAATTTCAGATCAGCTCACTATGGGATTCTTCTCTCTGTTTCTCACATTTTTCTTACCTAAAAGGAGACACCTATCATGCAACCCTGAGGAGATTTTTGACCCATCACACTAGCTCAGGCTTTCTTCAACTTTTCTCCTGTGCAATTCTGATTTTCATATAACGACCCCCGCCTGCATTATCTTCAGCTTTAAGTGAACAGGAGAAAATGTCAAAATGTACTTGCGCACCAAACACAGGTTAAGAAAAACAATAGAATTTATTTTTGTATCAGGAAAGCTCAGGCCAGGTACATCATGAAGTTTTTGAAGAGCTCCTGCTTTACCCAATTTTACAGCTGCATGAGTGAGGCAAGCAGAGGTCAGCACATGTGCCTAAGGTCACACAGAGATAAGACTTGGAAGTATCCTGCATGTTCCTGGATCACAAACCTTTACTCTATGAACACCACTACCTGATTATCACAAAATTAACTAGGTTGCAAAAGACCTTCGAGTTCATCAAGTGCAACCTATGACCTAACACCATCTCATCAACTAAACCACAGCACTAAGTGCCACATCCAGCCTTTTTTTAAGTACTTCCAGGAATGGTGACTCCACCATCTCCCTTGGCAGCCCATTCCAATGATCAATCACTCTCTCTGTGAAGAATTTTTTCCCAACATTCAGCCTAAGCTGGTTGCCTGGGAGAAGAGACTGACCCCCACCTGACTACAACCTCTTCAGTTTCAGTAGCTACAGGTTTCCTGAGCAAGGGTAGGCTACAACAACAGGCCTGCAAGGCCATGAAAAGCTCTAATAAACAGGCCATAAGCAAAAGAAATCTGATGTACCAGTTGTTTTTCAGGAAGAAATGCCATCATTGCCAAATGTGCTGTTTTAGACAAAACTAGGCAGATGAACACGCATTTTTCAGCTCTGCTCTGTATGGTTCTAAAGCTTCCAAGCCATGAGCTCAGAGTTTCAGGACATGCTGATTAAGTGAAAGGAAACACATCTAAGATGAAATGGACCCACTTAGATATTTAACAAGCCTGCATCTTTGAAGAGCACATTTTTCTTGGTAATAAATACAGCCTTCATCTGAAATTATTAAGTCTTCATTTCCAATGTTTTCCACTTGTTGTGTTTTACTGTAGCAGAGTAACGCATTCTGATTAAAAGAGAACTACTGTTTTGTCGTTCTAAAAGTAAACATGCTTTTCTACAGATCAAAGCCATAGTGACAGAACACACAGTGGAGCATGCCAGCTCAAAATGAAAGGGTTACTAAGCTCTGTTTTCAAGTATGAATGATTGATACGCAAATATGGTTTATGGTAATGCTTGTAAATATCTGCTTTTTTGGCAGCCCAGAGTTCCTGCATGCATTACATTCACAGATCAGGGCTGTGTGAGGAGGGTTCAGGGTCACATGTGCACATTAAGAGACACGGTTTGCTATGGAAGACTTCCAGAAAGCCAATAGATGCTTTACGGCATAAAGCTAAACATATATTTTCAACTCCTCAGAATCAATGGGAGCGGTTTATCGAACGCCTCTGGTCCTGTGCAGTAAGGGTACTGCCAAACCTCAAGTATTCAGGATAAACCATAACTAGGAACCTCAGATCATGAAAGAGACCTTTAAAGAAATCATGAGGTAGGACCAAAACTTGGTCTGCTTTACAGTAAGTTTGGAAAGCCTCTTTTGAAAAGATTCATTAACTCACTTTTTTTTTTTTTTTTCTGAAATACTAAGCTCTAGGACATGACTTTGTACATAATGAAAGCTGTGAGTCAACCCTTACCACTTGCCTCCAAGAGCAGGGCCTTTTCTGAAAAAACAAACAAACAAACAAAAAAACCCCCAACATTACAAACAAATGAAATGGCTCAAATTTCGATAAGACAGTGAACTAGCAGCAAAACTGTTACCCAAGCAACCAGACTCTTCTGAAGTCTGCAGTAAAATCTCCTCTCCAGATAGTCAATTTTTTTTCTCCCAACAAGAAAGCATACAAACACTACCCGTAGTTGCCTAAATATTTCCCTCCTTCAGTAAGTGTTCTGCAACAGGGCAGAGCAAACCCAACTGTTTCCCATTAGGCAACTGTGTGCCACAGCTTTTCCGCACTCGCACTCACAGCCGTAACTTATCACTAGCATTTCTGCACACATAAATTCAGCTGCAACAGAAAACTGAGGGGTGAAAAAAAAAATTAAAGCCATGAAACCTTAAAATGGGTTACAGTACCTGTAAGCTCCAAGACAACACTCGCAGTGGAGACCTCTCTGAGACAGAGACCCCAGCACCCTGCTCTCTATGGCCCAGCTGTGGACCTGACCTCAAATCCACATTTAAAGAGACAGAGGAATGAAACAACAATCCACTGGCTTTTATCCAGGTTATTGTACAACAAACCACTCTTTTTTTGTGTTAATGGACTGTTTTTATAGAGAATCTGCCAATAAAGTATCACACTTTTGCACCTTGATCTCTCCTTAACCAACTGCAAGACAACAAAAAAGTAGCAAATCGCAAGTATATGTCACAAGTCCTAATGACTTGAACATGTGTTTGGAACAAATGTAAATATTCCACTCTCCGAATGAGTAAAGCTCTTAAGAGTAGGCTTAATTTTATCTCTTCTCAATAAATCATTTTTAAGCAAGTACCTAAATATAAGCTCCCATAAATACTAATAGCACTTAAACACGTGCTTAAAATTAAACGTGTACTTATGTGCTTTGCTGAACCTGGCCAGGAGGTACTAGGATTGTGTGAGTGGTAAAATCTCTCACATAAATTGCTTATGGTACCCTGTATATAATGTGTGCACTTCATAGAGTGAGACAAGTAACACCAGAGGGTCTGAGCCATTTAGGGTGAATAGACGCATGGAGCAGGAAATTATACCTTCTACTTTTTCTGCTGCAACAAAGTCATATAGATGCCAAACAATGAGGCTACACAAACCAGCAGATTTGCCAAGGCCAGTCAAATAGGTATTTCTGCTGGTTTTAGCTGAGGCTGATATATATGCGGGGGAAGCAGTGTGGGGAAGCTCACTAATGGTGTTCAGCTCTAGCTGGTACACTGCCTGCTGCTCTTCAAAGTCAGAGGAGGAAGCTGGAGCCTACCCACAACTCCCCCTTCTGCTATCCCTGTCACTTACTGACCCCTGTCCTCATCAGAGGAGAGCCCATTGGAGATCAGGAAGTCTTGGGGAAAACAAGGCTGCCCAGTAGTTTCAGTGATCGCTGTGGGAAAAGGCCAGACACTACCTTGCACTGGACGTTGCTGGTTTCCAATACAGACGGGAGATGTCTTTGCATATCACTGTTCAACTCTGCATCCAACTCTGTTTTAACTGGCAATGAATGAAGTTAAATTTTCCCACATCAAGCTTGTTGTGCACATGATAGTAATCGTTAAGTGACCTCCTTGTCTTATCTCAACCCATGAGCTTTTCTGTCTTTTTGTTCTACATATGCCCATTGAAAAAGAGGACTGAGAGTGCAGCTGGGTGGGCAGGCACACAAGGTCAATCTACCACTGAGCCTGAGATGCCAGAGTGCCAAGCTGGTCCACTTTTGTTATAATTCTCTTTTTTTCCTTCAAGTGAGATGAAAAGAGTAATTCATACATACCTAAACATAAATAGAGAGACATAGCATATACAATATACATATTGCATTAATGAGAGTATAACAAAATGATTTTTTATGAAAAAGCATCCTTTTTGCAAATTATTTCCTTTATTTACAAAACAGAGGTTATTGAAGAATCATAGAGACAAAATTTGGAACTAAAGATACATGAATTTTAAAAAAAACACAGCAAAATTCAGATCCTTTTCCCTCAAAACTTATTTTTAGGCTAATTTTAGAAGCTGCTCATTTGCAGAGAGGCACAGATATGGCAAACACTGTACTATGTCATACTTCAAAGGTGTAACTACCACTGTGTTATACATATGCACATCCAGCCTTGTTCTCCTAGAACACATCTGTGTTAACATACAAATGTACAGGATTATGAGATTACTGAGATGAGATGCTTTTGCAGAAGACCAACTTGGCACCCCTAATTGCAGGAATGGGAATAATAAATGAAAGGATTAAGTAGTTTCTGAATTTGTATTTTAAGTGAGTTGCACTACCGTGGACTCACTCAGACAAGTTGTTCCGTGAGTGTGGATCCTAGTGCCCAGTGCAGCCTCACAGATATGGTGAGCAGTGAAAAATATCCTAGAAAATACCCTTTTAAAGTAAAAATCCTCTACAACACTTGTGAATTTTGACAGTCTACCAGGGAGAGTTGGAGCAGAAATAAGAGATACCAAGCCATTTTCCCCAAAGTCTGCAGTACAAATCTCATGTACAGGTGGAATGGCTGGTGGGTTGCCTAAACACAGCATGGTGGGCCCATGTGACCGCTCCAGACACACATCTGCTATTAAACAGTTTCATCTCAAATTTACATGACTGTTTCATATTTAATGTTCAGCAGGTTCTGTGTTTCTTTATTTATATATTTAAAAACACATCATGATAAGATTAAGAAGTCATTCTTTAAGGATCCTTGAAAATTTTGCAGTGAAATGTAAGTGGACAATGTGAATTTTTATGACCAGCCTCTTACTAGCAGACAAGCTAAACACAGTTATATCACTGCTTTTTAAGTGGTTGATTTAATTACAGCGTAGCATTCTCCAGAAAGTCCACTTTTTTTTCTGCTTAAGTACAACATAAAATATTTTAGCATAATAAATAGAAATGTTAATTTCATATTACAAATGTGACTTTTTAATATGTTATTAAAACAATAATATCAATAAGTCTATCACCTCAGAATTTGTTGTGGGGGGAAGAAGGAAAAAAAAGAAAACTAAGGATTTCTTTAAAAGCCTAAGATTTATATAGAGCACAGATTTCCACGGCAGTGCTGTCAAAATATATCTTTGGCAAGAGATCTGAGCAGCAGGTAGCACAGGGGCCAAACCAGGGCACAGACAGCTCTGAAGTGACTGAGTAGTTCAGTGGCCTTGAAAACCTTGTGGGTATCAGTGGTGGGAAAAAAACGTCCAATGGTCCCTCAAGACAGATGTAGCAGGAGCTGGGAGGTTTTACCTCATACCTGAGACTAGATGATCCTGATTCAAGATGCTGTCAATAATCTTGGGAAGCAGTGACTCCTGCCATTACAAGGTTTGGGTGGATGAACTTCACCATCCAACTTGGGAAAGAAATGCAACATGGCAACATCCTCATTTGCACAATGAATTACGGATTTTCTAGTTATTAAGGAAAATGTAAACTAAATGAAAACAGAGGGGAAAACGAGCATACATCTGTTCCAAGGCACATTCTTTCCTCTCAGGGAGAAGGCCAAATTAAGAGGTTAATAACAAAATTACTATGGCTCTCCAGTGAACAGATTTTTAGAACAAAGGGCAGGATTTGAACCTAGAGCTAGAAGCCATAGACAGCTCAGACTGAAAGCCAGAGCAAAGGGGCACTGGACGCTCTTCTACACATAGGGGACCTCAGACAAAGAAACCCTACGTCCAAATGAAGGACCCTCATTACTAGAAGACAATTGTGATGACAGCCATAGGCTGCCCAGCCTAACCACTTGAATTCCAGCCTTTCTCTCCCATGGTTCATCCTGCCTCCAGACCTCAGGTCTGTAGTACTTTGGCAGCTCACCCCACAGCACAAAAAGTATCTAAATGGAAGTTCTTAAAAAATTCCTACTGCATCCCAGCTTTCCTGGGACGAGTTTATTTCCAATTTTGCCAAATCTCTTTTGTATATCCAGATCCTCAAAACCACTGATGAGCTTCATTAGATTGAGCAACAGAGGCCATATGTGGCAAAACACCTCCTGCTTATGATGACCTAATAGATATTTGTCATAGCAGTAAACATTTTTCAGCTTTCCCCATTCAAAAAAATCATCCTTCTAAATGCCCTTTGCAGGATAAGTGCTACTCTCAGAATTCCTAGGGTCCAGGGCACCAGGCTATCTTGCAAACAAGCCAAAAAAAAAAAAAAAAAAGACCCAGCCCTTCTCGAAACAATTGTTTTTCCAGGCTAAAAGCTGCTTCTGCACAATTTTTTTTTTTTTTACGATTTGTCTCAGCGTATTTCCTGCTGAATAACCTGTGATTTTGCCAGCATTTTAAAATGTGCAAAATGCTTGGCTTTCCTGTTGACGTAACTCACAGACTCTGTAACACAGAGGAAAATGGCTTCAGTCCACAAGTTATTTAGTGTCTGAAACTTGCATTGATTCTTGACACGTGCATATTTCCTAATAAAAGCAAAGATTCAGCCTGCTGTTGTGCACTCAATTTCTTATTCAACATTTACCTCAGTATATTGGCATTTTCATTTTAGTTGCCAGAATGCAAATTTTCTGAAGATCTTCACCATATTAGTGACCATTTTACTGTGTTTGTCAGTGAGAGCCTTCCAGGGTGAGGGAAGCCAACAAATCTCAAATTAGGACTGTAAAAATGAGATCATACCACACGTTAATTTACTGCATACAGCTGCTCTGCAAAGTTTGTCATTAAGCATTTTTGAGGTTTTCAGTGCCAGATCATCTCTATAATATTCTATTGCTGCATATAAAGTCTGCTTTCTCATATATTTGCTAAATTTGACAAACAAAATAGCTCTAAAAAAGTTTCTTCCTATAGCTAGTTCATCCCTGGGTTTTAAGGTTTGGCCTCTGTCAGGGTGAACTGAGGTGATGGAATGAGAAAAATATACCAGAGGAGGCTGATAGAGAAAAGTCATCATCGGTAATGTCATGCTGGAGTAAAGCTGTGCATAAATTGCAGGTGCCCTGTGGTAGTTTCAAGTCCTGCAAAATTAATCACTAGTATCTTCTCTTGTACTGTAATTAGCAATACGGACAGAAAAATTCCACTAAAAATCTGAAGTGTACAGTATTGTAAAAAGTATTCATTCAAAAGAATAAGTGATTTTGTAAAGAGGTCAGTAAGAAGATATATACACCTCTGAAGCATCTTATGACCATTGTACCATAGTAGTACTCGGTAATCTAATGAAACAGAGAAATTAATTCAAAGCTTATACTAGATGTCAAATTGAGTTGCCTGTGTGGGCATGAGGAGATGCATGAAAGCACTTGAGTACATATTTGGCCATGAAGTGCTCAAACCAGAAGGCATCAAGAATGACAAGATAAATACCTGGCCCAGAATTGTGAGTCTGAATTTTCTGGGTCCATTGCAGATAAGAAAAGAAATCTCTAATTCAAGAAGTCTATGTTTGATGAAAGTCCAGGTCACCATGAAAGATTCACTGGTCCAGTCTTTCTTTCTCTTCCAGGAAAAGAATGTTTAATTCTGTCACAGACTGACATTGGTGGGAATTGTATACAAACCTGTGTCAAGTTCATTTCTGTAACATACAAGACTAGATTATGTGCATTGATTTAAAAAAAGTAAAACCAAGACAGCGTACTCTTCTTTTTTTGTCTCAAAGCTACAGTCCATGGATGTTTTTCTAATAACTTATTGCTGTGAAACTACTCAGTTTAAAGGGTTATGCAAAAAACCTTTTCCATTTAAAAAAATATTTCTTTTTCAAAAGCATAAAAATATTGTTTTATTTCACATATACTGTATTAATTTAGTTGTTTTGGTAAATAGAGATGTGAAAAATTTACAGCAGGATAATTATTCTGATTCTGGCATGGGTTTGGTTTTAGTATATGATTTGATTTTTAGGCACTTAGGAAATTCTTACATGGAAAAGAGCCTGAAAATAGCTACACAAAAGCTTGCACTGTCATCGTATGTTTAATTTGGGAAGATTTTTCTCAATAGTATTTTAATAAGCTTATACTTTTCTCCAAGTAGACTGTCACATGTGCATCCTGCTCCTCTGTCAGGACATTTGCAGAAAATATTTTTTTAAGGCAAAATTTTTTAGACAGTAGAAATGAAAAATTGGTTGCAGTCCTTAGGAAATAATGCAGTTAAATTCCTTTTATTATGTCCTTACCAGCTCAAAAAGGACCAAAGAAAACTGATGTGAAAACAAGGAGACATTGTGTTATGAATGAAAGCTGGTAAACTGACTCCTTTTCAGACAAAGCTGAAAAGCATCGCTTTAGGTTGTGGTGACCAGCACAACAGAACCTGTTCTAATCATATACAGATGATGGGAATTTGTCTAAAGTTTTATGGTGAATCGTTGATGAGGCCTGTAGAAGGAAAATTTGTAGAAATAAAATCACCTTGACAGTAAAGCACTAGGGTCAAAAAGCAAAGTAAAGTCAGTGTTCTTAGCTTTAATAAAAACAGTATGATCTGTCATCAACACAGCATTTTTACACTCTTGGACAATGCACTCTGGGAGCTCCTGCTGGGTTTCATTTGATTTTCACCAAAACCAACAAAGGACAGCTTATGGCTGGTAATTCATTATGACAGCAGGGAAGTTATAAAAATACATGTTTAGATCCCTGTAAACAAACAATCCACACTAATTTTCCACTCAGAAACTGTTAGCCAGCCTAGGGAAAACACACCTATAAACTATAAAGTAGATCCGTAAGCTTGGGTTTTTTTAATACTTGATCTGTTTGTTTTAGAGGAGTTTTTAGTGCCTTTTTTTTTTTTTAAACAGTGAACCTGAAAGTACAGACTTAAAATTTAGCATTGTAGTTTCTTGAAATTAATCTGCCTTCTCTTCTACAAGAGTATTCAAGGCACATTTGTGGGAAGGAGCTTGACAAAGTGCAAAGAGGTATTGTTAAATACCCGAAGGGATTGTACATACATTGCATCACAGTCTAAATACTGACTGGGCAAGATCACAAGGCAAAACAAACAGCAGGATAATTGAAAACACCTATGAACTAGATGATCACAGAAGTGAGGTGATAGGCAAAAGGATATATGATTTACTCCTCATTGCCTGATTTTTCACTGGTGTTAGCCCTGTAAGAATGAAAAAACAGGTAGGAAAAGAAGAGAGAGGAGAAACTAAAAAGGAAGAAAGAAAAGTAACAAGAATATTTTCATTTTAAGCCTCATGGGCAGCAAAGACATTTCAGAGAAACTAAACCTCACTCCCAACAGTAGCCCTTGGAAATCTGGACAAAGAGAGCCTTAAAATTCGTAACTTTACTTATACATTCGTATTTTTAAAGCTGCAATCACTAATAAAATTTTGAAAAGATATTATATGAAGTTCTTTTAAATTTGGTTGGGTTTTTTTGCATAGATTGTGTGAGCACATTGTTTCCAATTCAGCACTGTTCCATAAAACACATGTATGTATAAACATATAGAGGAAAAGACTGGAAGAAAGCATTTTGAAGAAGTCCAGCCTGTGGCTAGCTGATCTACACCAGCAGGAATCCTTATCGTAGGCTCTACTGATTAAGTGCAATGTGACTGGTATATCTGGTTTAGTTGGTGATTGGGACACAAAGCAATAGAGAGTACCATTTTGCCAGAAAACCCACAGAAACCACAGCCCCCTATTGTTTAATTAGTGGGATATAACCCATATTTCTGGTTCTGTGAAATGTAAGCAAGCCAAGAATTAGGAAAAAGGAAAAGAAAAAAAGAAAAAAAGAAGGGGAAAAAACAGTATAAGCCCCCTCAAAACCTGAAAAGATAACTACATTATCAGAGAGTGAAGTCCTTTTTTAAGGACTTGTGCTGCACTTGGGCACCTGTAACATGGGCAGTACATGTGGCTCAGCACATGCATTGCATACATGTATACTGAGACATGAAAGTTGTCAGCTTTCAGAGACAGTTAACAATTCCATCTGTTCTTGTTTTTGTGTGGCTGATTTGTATGTTCTATGAAATCAAGTAATTTCTAAAGGTTACTCTGATTAGATATCAAAAAACCACTGTTGAAGTATTTCATTGTATTTACTGTAAGATAAATATGACCGTCAATGCTAGAATAACTGGCATTTATATAAACTTTTCCTTATTTGACTTCACTACTTTTCTGTAAAAGTTTGATAAGAATCATTGCTACCTTTCCACAGAGGGAGAAAGGGGCTCTGACCAACCAGCCGTGATGCAAGGAGTCACTCTGCACACTGCTGCTAGCAGCTCTGCCTCTTCCTGCCTGAAATTTGAGGGAAAGATGGTGTTGCCCTTGCAGTTGGGATAGTACCTGCTTGTGCCAGAGCACACTGAGCATCCCTGCTCAGCTGAAGACACAGGTCTAATCTCACCCACTAACATTGTGAGAGTGCATCCCTGGATAGGTCCGAATGCTTGTAAGCAATTTTAAACTGCTCAAAGTTTTCAGGAGAGTTTGTAAGCACACAGGGTTCAGCAGCCACTCTGCAGGGATTACAGGCATGGGGGTTGACTCAAGTGCTAAGATTCTAAGTCTCACTTTAGATATTGCTGTCCTTTTTTCATAAAATATTTCGGTTCCTACATCACTTGGGTTCCGCAATGCTGAGCTGAACAGCATCTAAATGCACTTAAACATCCATGATGAAGCAAATTGATGAAACAATTTCCCGAGTCCCAGCTGGCACTTGACTAGTTCTTTCTCTCATGAAAGCCCATATGCAGCACCTACATATTTGTACGGATCTTGCATATATTTTCAAATTCATTCTCTACAGTGAAATGGTTGAAATCTTATATGACGCATATATTAAAGAGAAGATTTAGCCAAAAAGTAAAGACAAGACAACTATTTAAAGGGGATTTGAGGTGAATGGTGAAAAGGTACACAACTAATAGACCTCATGATATAAATTATGCTTATTCCCAGAAAGAAATTTTTTCTCATCAAGTACCCATCCTTTGTATGGGAACTTCCACTCTACCCTCATGCATTTGGAGAAACAAAATTAATGGTTGAGATTTTTCCTCAAATTGCACTTAAGGCAGGCAAATGTGACCTCTGTTAGAAGCATCCTGTGCAACAGTCTGGATTCATCCACTTGTGGCTGTTTCTGGCTTTTTTATATCTTCTGAGCACAGAGAAACGGTTCTTTTACATTGACCCAAATTTTTGTCCACACTTCAGCTCCCTCTCTAGTTTCTGGAAATTTAATCTGCCACTGCATGCTTTCTTATTTTAAACATCTGAAGCATTACAGCTTTCAAAAATACCAACAAGCGAGACAAAATTTTACATTTTCTGGCCTAACACCTACTTCCCTGGGTATCCATCCAATCCCCTCCTCTCCAATCAAGAAGCAAAACAAAAACATTAGTTTACCAGCAAGAGAACAGAAGGAAGAGAAGACAGAAATCTCAAATGCAGGTTGTGTCTGCCCCATCACTTATAATTTCATGTTTTGTTGTCCAATCTCAGGCATACATTTGGCATGAATTTGTACCAGACTTGAAGACAACTGCAGGAAGATAGAATTCAGGGTTTTTTTCCTACTCTTAAGCCTCACTATCCTTGAAAGAATGGCTTTAGTGGGACTTCTGCCTCCGTAACAGCAGCAGAATAGGCCCTGTGGAACAGCAAAACAACAGCTCAGCTTATTTCAGACCTTCGACATTTTATTGAGCTGGCAAAGATTTTACATGCAAGGGTAACAGCCCTGAGAACTAAAATAACAGTTAGCAATATTTCAGTCCCATGGAAATCTATGGGAGTCTTGCCATCAACTTAAACAGAGCCAGAATCTCACTCACTACTTATATAAGAAGGAGAAAAAGATGAAGGAAAAGAATTTAAATCATCTCCTAACTAGGAATGATTGCCTTTCTTTCAGTCCTTCTGGAAGGAAAAATGATTATGCTTTTTAGCTGTCAGAAGAAAACGCCAGGGTAATTCATAAGGTATTACATTAACACATATAAAACAAAATGAAAAACAGCTCCAGAGTATGACCTTTCACTCCAGCAAAAGCTGGAGCAAGTGTATTGCTGGCCAAATTAATACCCATTCTACTAGGCACATAAATTCAAAACAGGGAGTCAGTCGGATTCTCCTCACTCTGCTTGGGAAACAAGAGTTTTAGCTAGAATGAAATGTCAATTCTGGATAGGACTCAGATCACAGATTCAAAATGCCAACATATGACTGTTATTTTTAAATCTTTCAGGGAAAAAAGAAAAAGTCAAGCACACCAAAATGAAACCCAGGGCATCCCAGCAACGTAAAAAAGGGAAGAGGGATTTTTTAAAATGTACTTTGTATCACTGCAGTACGGTCTACAATTTTAGAATTAAGTGCAGGATTTTATTTTCAGCACCTTGAATCTTGTTCCTGTGTTATCTTCAGGCAGAAAGGCTGGAAATACAATTTGCATAAGTGCGCTTGTACACATAGTTAAGAAAGAGGTCTTTAACTGAGAGACATGGTCTGGTAAATGGAGTGAAAATTACAATAAATAATGGTATTTGCTCTTTTAAAAAAGTCTAGTCAAATCCCATGATAATTGATACAAAAATCACAAAAAACCTTAAGAGTAAAATAAATTGATCCTATACAAAAATATAATGAGGGAAATTCTTAATTCTTAACAGAACAAATGGTGCAGAAAACATCGATGCTGTAAGTACTGTATACTGTACAATGCCATACAGAGGAAGTATATTTACTATAGTGGAGACAGTCTGCTATAGCTCTTCAAAAGCAGATATTTAAAGTTTACTTTCACATGGGTTTTCACTTTTTGACCTGCTCTTGACCTGAGCAATACTTGCAGACCAGTGAGTTTAAGAAGGCCTGGGATCTATTAAAAGAGTAGTAGCTTGACTTTTACTGAGTAGCACGCTGATGCTTTAAAGTAAATGTTATGGTTTGTCACAGGAACCAATTTGGTTACCGTTTGTTCTTCCTGCCCCTGCCTGCTGATATTTTTTCAAGTGTTTTTCATTCTTTAAATTCTATAAAGAAATCTGCATGCTGTTATTTTAAACTTCTGTGTCTTTCTTTTGAGTAGTTCATATTTAAACAGTGGGCAGTATACCCGGAGTTGAACCCAAGTGCCATTTCTTAGGACTTGAACTCCGAGTGCACCATTAGGTTTCTCTTTTCTGGCCACTCGGTTATCATGGCAAGAGATCCCATTTACCTGATTTTTAAAGGCATAGATGGCTATAATTCTTCTCCCCCTAAATTAATCAGAAAATAAGCACTACACTATGTATTTAAACAATTTATAAAGGAAGAATATTAGCTTTGTCACCTGCTTAAATTTGCATTTCATTTGTTATTGGCTGATTTTGTTAACATCACTGTTTCCTATGATATTTTTCCAGCTTTATGAAATGTATAGGATTTTGTTAGATGTGTCAAAACAGTGAGAAACTTAGAAGAGTTTTTCTGGACAGGAGCCCAACCCATTCCCTAATTTTACAAGAGGCAATTTTATTATACCTACCTTTGATTTGCTAGTTTAAAAAAATGGTTCTATCTTATGTAATATGATAAGAAAAGATGCAAAATTTCTTTTCTCCTCTTGAAATTACAAGAGCATAAAATCTCAAGTCTATGGGGTAAGGCCACAGTTAAATCTCCAGTTAGCAACTTGCTTGAGAAGTCCTGAATTTTTGTGGTGGAAGAGGTACATATGAAACAGGAATGAATCAGCCCTCAGCAGACATTAACAGATACTTGACTTGTATGTGCAGGAGGGACTGAAGAACAAATTTGAGTTCAGCCTTATGCTTTCCTGGAAAGCAAGAGGTTTAAAAGTGTAGTAGTTGCGTAAATTCCCTAACTTGTATTTCTTCAATACCACATTTTTATTTGCCTCAAAACAAAGGGCTTGTGTACCAGCAATGGTACACAAAAATATTAACAACTGTGTAAGTTTATGTTCACAAAACTAATCACTTCTGTTCTCCCAGCTCAGTGCAGAAGGGGATGGAGCACAGCTGAGATGTCTCCCTTCCTATGGCAGGTTTATTGGCTTGATTCTTCTGTGAATTAAGTCTGATATTACATACGGGGGATTTTCTGTGGCCTCTTCCCCAATATTGTGGAGTCTGTTGAATGAAAGAAATCTCTAGGTTTTTAAAGTTCACTCTACTACAATTTTAAATAGCAAGAACCCCAAATTTAAGAGGGTTTTTCTGAGGCAGAGCCTTGACTGACAAGAAGATTTAAAAAATTCAGTGACAATATTATTAGCAACTCCGAACAGGACTGCCGAAATTACCAAGAAACAGCCTGAAACTCACTCAGAAAAACCCATCCTTATTTATTAATTTCTTCTTCCTTAAGCAAGTTCTAAGACTGTCATGTGCATAGCCAGAATGTTTAAGATCTTGTCTTTGTTTCTTTTGTCAATTTGTTGATCATAGATTAGATCAACAGAAAAACAGTAAAAGAAAATTTCAAATCTTCAAAATTGTTTTTTGACATAAAATGCTTTTGAAGATACCACCATTAAAGCAGACTTTGAGTAGCAACTATCAAAAGGCAATTAAACCAAAGTGCATATTTTAATAAACAATTTAAGTATGATTTTCCCATGTCTGTTCTCTCATCTTTATTAGCAGTAAGATGCACCATACATTCACATAGCAGCAGCATGTAGAGTTCTACTATAAGATACTGTCACAGTAACTTTACTGTGCAGTGAAAGACTTACTGAACCTGAGACACACTAAGCAGCATTTCACTATATAAATCACCTACTCTTGGTTTTGCTCAAGTAAAATTCTTAATGGGAATGTGACTAACTGAAGTAGATACTGTGATACTTCAAAGAAATCCCACCCATCCCATCATCCTGTGTCTTCTGGGATGCAAGATGATGCCACTGCCTTTGGTGTCCCATTTAAGTCTGAGTAAGGAGTAAAACTAGGCTACACTTCAATTTCCTATTGCATTGAATGAGACTATTTACTTGCACAAATGAATGTTCACTTACTACAGGCAACAGAAAAGCGTATCACATTTGGTTGGCTACTAAAAGAAAAGCAAAACAAGGAAGAGGAAAAAAAAAATCCAAACTCCCTCAATGCTTCCTATCAAAGAGTAAAAAATGTCTGGAATATTTACACCTTCTCTTCAGCTTTAGTTTAACATGCGAATTCAGGTTAACGATTTGTAAAAAAAACACTGTACGAAGAACAAGCATTCCTTTCTGTTTATATTTTTTAATTGTTCATCTATTTTTTAATTTTTAATTAAAAAATTAGTAGGAAAATCATTTACCAGAATTTTCAGTTTTATAAGCTACAGAATCATTACCATTCAGCTGCTCGACCTACAGTCAAGAAACGAACCAAATTGCTACTCTTGCAAGATGCTGTAATGACCAAAAGAAAGACTACCCTGAACCTAAAGAAAGATGATTTATCTGAACGACTACCTTCAAGATTTGAAAAACATAATCAATGAGGAGAGATTAAAAAGATCAGTATTGTACTAGCAAGAAGAGGTTTAAAATGTATAGGCATCTTACATTGCTAGAATAGGGATTAGAACCAGTGGCTTGCTGACAGTAACTCCATCCCCATGTATTTCCAGGGTAATGGTGACTGCACACATAAAAATATTAATGAAAGATAAATGGACTCTCAGCATTTGTTTCTAGGATTTACTTGAACACCAAGAGTCAAACTCAAAACTTATAACAATTAAAGAAGTGATTAATTTCTTAACAAAAGATCAGATAAGATTTTGCACTTGTGTGTACAGAACACCAGAAAGACAGTCTCTTATTTTCGATAACTCAACACACTAACAGAGAAGATGGACAAAAAAGTCATAACATTTAATTAATTTAAATTATGTCATCAAAATTGTAAGTGGGCGTTTTTCATAATGAAATTAGAGAGTGTTGGAGAAGAAAGGATAGGCTTATATTTAAAAAAAGGCTTATATTTAAAAATATTATATTCAAAGTCACAACATTTGGCTTTGAATCCAAATTTGTGTTCCAGCTTTTGAGACTTTGCTGATGTAAGCATCTGGGGTTTAAGTTCATGGTACTGTAAGACTAGAAATTAGGCATAATCTGCAGATCCAACGTAAACTGCTCTTACTCTACAATAGGGTAAGCGAATCAATGCAGGAAAACTTGTTATGTACCCAAACTTTAATCCAGAATAAAGGCAGGTAGAAAACCTGGAGAGCCTGAGTACATTTCACTGCTGCTTTCTATCTTGATCTGGAATTAAAAGTAAACAAAGCAAGTTTGATCTCAAAAATATTTGCAGCTAGAACTGAAAGCAGAGTTCAGTTTTTCCAAACTCTTGCAGTCTAACAAGAAGGCTTTTATCCCAGACCAGGCAGCTCAGCTCTGTAGATTAGAAAGCCTCTTTTCCTCAGTCTGCGGAAGCCAATGGGAAATTTGCCCATAATTTCAAGTAACCAAATTCAGACCCAATCCCTGATGTGGGAAACATGGGCAAACTCCTTGGTATCAGGTTATAGATTACATGGCAGGACTGAGAATTGCTAGAACCAAAAAATTTTCATTCATAAGAGTTTGGAGAATTTTTTAATGGCAGAAAAGCTTAGGTCACATTTCCTAGCATTCTTCTTAAGTCAGTTTAACCCCCATTTTCCCAATTTCTGACTGGCCATTTTTACCAGATTCCAAACTGTGTTAAATCCCAAGGTATGGGATTTATTCAAGTGTTTCTCAACATAGAAAACTGCATTATCTAACACAAAGACCTTCTCTGGTCTGCTCTAGAGAAGACAAAGCTTCAAAGGGAGAGTTACTGCAAGGCTGCCTAATAACCAGGCTGAATCCCTCAAGCAACCTTGTTTAGAGGGGATGCATGAGGAAGAATGATGAGCAGGAAATTAAATCAAAAGAACCATCCAGAACCATTCAAAATGAACATAGAAAACGGGAAATTTAAAGGATTTGAAAATAAAATGGGCTTCCTGGATCAAAGCATTGCAAAAGTAATACAGAATTTTTAACCTTTGGGTAGCCAGTTCGAAAACCAGCTGAGGTCAGGAGGGATGAAAGGTTATCAGCCTCTAATGATTTTCACAAACCTAATTAAAGGCTCCATCAAACTTCTGATGTCCAAGTGCATAACCCTAGCTTCCACTGGAGACAATAGCAAAATTTGTGTTGGTTCAGAATGGAGCCAGCCTGTATCTATAAATAAGCATTGTGTTGATGACTGATGATAAGGTTATTAAAAAAAAAATGGTAAATACACTCCAGACAGAAAAGCAGTTTGGATGTAGACATGCATTTCACAATTTCAGCTGCAACTTGATGAACAGTCTAACTGAGAAGGACAAGAAAAAACAAGTAACAAATCCAAAAGAGAGTAAGGCCCAAACTACTTTAATGCAAAGAATTAAACCATCCACAGAAGGACAAGCACTACTGAGAGGACAAGAAGGAAAAGCTTGGCTTCTTCGGTATAAAACTGTACTGAATCTTTAGTGCTGAGCACTTTTTCCCCCTTTCACAAAAAAACAGGTCTGAATGGTATTACAGGCACAAGAGGCGTGATTTTCAGTTTTAAATCATGTTTCAACTTGCAAAAGCAAACCTAGGAAGGAAATACCTGACAGTATATTGATCATTAAGAAATGCAGAGACAGCCTTGAGCTTTGGGTGAAACAACTCTTCTGAAAGAAATGTGGTTCTTTTACACATTTTTTACACAAATATACAAAACCTGCAACCTGTATGTCCCCATCTGATGTGGCAAAGACTTTTCATCAAAACTCATTGTGCTGTAAAGGCTGCATTACACTGCATTACACCATAAAATCCTGATGAACAGATTTTTGTAACCTCAAAGTATCCTACTGCATACTGCTCAGGTTTTCTCTTATTTTAAGTAGTTATTGTGAGCTAAACTTAGAAGAGGTGAAACCTCAGAGGAAGAACTCAACATTATTATATATTCAAGAGAAAAGTGAGGAAGCTGAAAACCAAGACCTCTCTTGAAAAATCCTATTTCAATGCATTATTATATTTGCATGCCATTGGAGCTGCGTGAAAGTCTCATCTAAGCAGTGCCATAGCAAAGAGAAATGAGTGAGAAAAGAATAGGGGTAAGAACTGAAAACTTGGCTTTTTAAATAATGTAGTATTCAGCTTTCCACCCAGGGCTAAAGGTCTTCCTGCACTTCATGGGAAACTACATCTCTCTTCCCCTCTGGTTTCCCTGTGTTGTTAAATGACCAGCGGCATTCTTCAAAACTCCTATCACTGACTCAAACTGAAGTAAAGACTTTCTTAAAGGCTTATTCTTAAAAGTAAGAGAAGCCACACAGACCTGTAACATTTCCTCAATAATTTTGTGTAATACAAATATTTTCTTGAACAAAAACTAGTGTTCAAGATAAAACGGAGTCCTTTACTGGTTTAGGCTCAGGATTTACCCTTCATGGAAACACGAATATCTTGGAATTCACGCCAAACAGAAAGGAAAACACATTGAAAATAATTTCCCATCAATTTAGAAGTTAAAAAAAAAGTACTTCTTTCTACATTTTCATTTTGAAATCTGAGGTTATAACATCAAAATGATTAAATTAAAAAACTGAGCTTTAGATTTTAATAACCATGGTTACAGATTAGCATGATTGAAATATTCTAAGAGGTTGAAAAACAACACTTTATCAAACAGCATACATCAACAGAAAAAATATTCCACCAAAAAATTGCACCAATCTACCCCAATCAACTGTTCTTTCATAGATAGGAAAAAAAAAAAAACCCACACACTAACAGGCCAGCTTTGTTGGTAAAAGTCTTGAAAATATGAAAATGTAAACTAAAATATCTTTTTAATTATTTATTGATGTTAGAAAGTAAAGTATGTGTTGTCATTTATATGCTGAACTGTTTACAGCACTTGGCTTTTCTGAAGTCCTCTAGAGAAACCAATGGGGGAAAACCAGAAAACAGGACTTCATTCCCAGCATTCCTTTAAGTTTTCTGTAGTAGATAACACAGATCTATTTGTGTAAAATCTCATTAATTTTCAATAGTCTCCTATGGAAAAAACAGCACACAGTGTCATGAGATGCACAAAGTGACATTTGCATCACAGTAGATGAAGGACATCTGGGTTGAAACCACTCTAGATTTACTTCGTCTGCAGAATCCATGCGTAGCTTGGGAGGCTGCTAGTCTCAAGCAGCCCAGTAACCAATAACTAGTCCAACAGTCAATGAATAGAAGAACCACTAGAAATTCCTCAGATAAAACCCTACCACTCGTCTATCTGAGGAACCCCTGAAACCTCTTGCCTCCATCTCCCCTAGTCTTTAGTGCAGAGGATAACAGCAATGGCTCCCAAAGGCTTCAAATGCGTAGAGTAGTACCAGAAAAAAAGTAAGGCACTGTAGAGACAAAAAGCTGCACATCTCTTCCTTCAGAGGAGTCCTGAATGGTCCCTGTGATTTGGTACCTCTTCATAGATAAGTCTCTCTTCTGTTGTCTTTCTGACCAGTCTGTCAGGTCATTTATCTAACTAATTGCTTTAAAGACAGGCATTCTTAGGCAATCTGTTCCCTCTCTGTATTTCCCATTACAGTCATTGAAAGTTATGTAGGCAGATGAAAACGATAACAGACCTCTTGCACTCTCAGAATATTCCTTTTTTAAACAAACACTAAAAACTCTAACAGAAAATGTGGCTGAGCCCACTCCTATCTGACAGTATTCTGAGTAAGAAAATAAAATAGTAGTATTAGTGTCAAGAAAGTGATTGCAGTCCATCGTTTACCCAAAAAGTTTGAGAGCTGATTAAACAGTTAGCTTAAGGTCTGAAAACACATTCAGCAATAGTAGCCTTGCTGCCAGCTGAAGACAAACAGTGCCAGTCACCAAGTCCTGCAAACTGTCTCCACTTTCCTTCTTTCTGCTATTGAGAGATAAAAATTAATTTGGCATCAACAAGTGTGAAGAAATGCTGAACTTATACAGCATGCAATTCACACCAAACTACCTGAAAAAAGTAAAGCAGAAATATTCTTATGCAAGACTACAACCAATAGCCAGTATTTGGGTTTTTGGACAGTACACGCTATCCTAGCCCTCAGCCTACAAATATCATTGTGAAAGGGAGCAGACACGATAATTGGCACCAGGTCTGGAATTCATCTGATTAGTCCTCAGATGTTGCAAACCATCACTTTGTCATTGTGGACACCCTTATTCCTTGACAGGACACTTGGAAGAACTTGTGTCTTTGGGATTGACATCTACCCATCTCTTACCTAGGAATCATATCGCCATTGCACAGCAGACAGACCAGACTCTTGCAGTCCCCTTGTTCCTTTCACACAGGATGGAGCAATCGGGGCTTGTGGCTTTCAAAGTGTAATACAAAAGCTCTGAGTAAAGGAAGCCATATAACAAGATATTCCCTCTGCTCTCCTTGCTTTTTACGGTTTGCTATTCCTTGCAAACAAGAGCTGAAGTCTTTGAAGAGGATGTTAGGAGACTATCTCTGCTGTAGGGCTCATTTATGGACATGGCTGAAACAGGACAGATCTAAAATTGCCTTAATGTGTAAGATTACAACACTGCCTTGCTCTCAAATAAAATATAAAAAGGACACTAGGTATCACGATATTATGACCAGCAAACTGTTCAAGAATTATATTAATAAATACCA
Organism: Serilophus lunatus; assembly: GCA_013399895.1. Taxonomy (NCBI): domain Eukaryota; kingdom Metazoa; phylum Chordata; class Aves; order Passeriformes; family Eurylaimidae; genus Serilophus; species Serilophus lunatus. Next base: position 178,765 of record VXBA01002045.1, read on the forward strand.
GTAGATGAAAGAGCACATTCTCTCAAAAGCTAAAGCATTTGACAAGATGTATGCATCCAAATAAAAGATTCTTCTGGACATATAAAAGAACATGTACTTTTTCATTTCATTCCAAAAGACTCAAATATATTTCCAGAAACATAAAAAGAAAATTATGTGACAGAGTTTAAAAGAAAACAAAAAACAGAACAAATCCTAATTATTCTAGTCACAAATTTTGGAATTTTGTACTGCTCATCACATTTTGCATTATGCTTATATTTTATTACATTCCTGTACACTTTGTAAGGTATTACAATGGGAAGGTCTAGTCCTCTTTAGTATACTAAGCTTTCAGCTTTCTAGTGATATCAGTAGAAGGACTTATACTGATTTCTGTAACCCTTGAGATAGTATGGAGGTATCCATAAGTATGAATATATCAGCAAAATAAACCTTTAAGGACATGCATAGCACTAGAAAGGTTTATTTGACATTCAGAGGATGCTAGGAAGTGGAATTATCAGTGCTATTCTATAATTATTAGAATAAAGTATCTGGAAATAAAGGCTAACTGTTGAAATAAAAATCACTTTTCAAAGAAAACTTCTAGAAGTTAGCTAGAAATTAATAATTAAGGTAAAAAAACAAATTAAAAAAGTAACAATCTGATGTATTTATAATGTTTTTCTCTAAGCTGCATGCATTTGGATTCACTCCAGTTCACGTGTGAACACAATTTTTTTATTGGCAAGTCCATTTTTCAATAACCAAGTTTATACTGCCATTAAAGCAGCACAGCAAACAATCAGATCACTGTGGGCTCACTCCTCTCTCCCTGTAATGGATAAATCTCTTTACATGATACTTTTCAGACACTGGATGACACTCGGTCATCTTGGTATATTTATATCAGCTTTGATGATGTGATCAGGTTGCTGACAGCTCAGGTTTGAGGCTGCTAGTGCAGACTCTGTTCTGCTCCAAACCTTCAAGAAAACTGCAGGAGCCATGTAAACACTAATAAATCTTCAATGAGAAGTAAATGTCAGCAACACCTCATTTATATTTACTTTCTTCATCAAACATGTTTCAGTGTTCTTTTCCTGCTGCACCACTGAGTTCTGCAGAGAAACTTCAATCTGCCTCACAAGGCAGCTCTCACAACTTTTTCTTAATGTGGCTGTTGCCCCAAAAGACAATAAAAACTGTTTCTGTAGATACATCAGTAACAAAAAGAGGGCTAAGAAGACTCTCCATCTTTTATTGGATACAGAGCACAACATAGCGATACAGGCTGAGAAAAAGACTGAGACACATCATACCTTATTTACCTCAGTTTTTATTAATAATAGCAGTTTTTCTGTGTGTACTCAGCCCCACGAGCAGGGACAGGGAGGAGAATGAAGCCCCCATAATCCGAGGAGGAAAGGTCAGTAACCTGACACACGTTAGACACACTCAAGCCTATGGAGGTGGATGGGATCCTCCCAAGGATGATGAGGAAGCTGGCAGAAGTTCTCACCAAATCGCTTCCCATCTTTATCAGCAGCCTCATGTAATGAAGGAAAGGCTGCAGATGTTGTTTGCCTGGACAGTAAAGCCTTTATCACAATTCCCACAGCATTCTACTGGAGAAACTATATGCTCATGGCTTGGACAGGTACACTGTTCATTGAGTAAAAAACTGTCTTGATGGCTGGGCTCAGAAAGTGGTGGTGATTGAGTTACATCTAATTGGCAGCCACCCACTAGTGGACTCCCCCAGGGCTCAGTATTGAGATCAGCCCTGCTTAGTATCTTTATCAATGACCTGAACAAGGGGATCAAGAGCACACTCAGTAAATTCACAAACAACAGTAAATTGGATGGGAATGCTGACCTACTGTAGGGTAGAAAGGCTCTGCAGATGGATTTGGATGGGCTGGCTGGATAGACCAAGATCAATGGGATGAGGTTCAACAAGGTGAAGGGTTAAGCAAGGGTCCTACCCTGGGTCGCAACCACCTCATGCAGTACAACAGGGTGGAGCAAAGTGGCTGGAAAGATGCCCAGCACAAAAGGACCTGGGGACACTGATTGACAGCTGGACATGGGCCAGCAGTGTGTCTAAGTGGCCAATAAGGCCAATGGCATCCTGGCTTATATCAGAAATAGCGTGGTCAGCAGAACAAGGGCAGTGATTTTCTGACCATCCCCCTGGTATGTGAAATGGCTGAGGCTGTACCTCAAATGCTGCGTTCAGCTCTGGACACCTCTCTACAGGAAAGACATTGAGGTGCTGGAGCATGTCCAGAAAAGAGCAACAGAGGTGATGAAGGGCGTGGAGCACATATTTTATGAGGAGCATCTGAGGAAGCTGGAGTTGTTTAGCTTCGAGAAAAGGAGGCTCAAGAGACAGGAGGTTGTAGTGAGGTGGAGGGTCAGTCTCTTTCAACAAGTAATAGGATAAGAGAAAACAGACTCAAATTGCACTAGGGAAATTTTAGATTGGACATTAGGCAAAGTCTCTTCGCAGAATCATAGAATATAATGAGTTGGAAGTGACCCACAAGAATCATCAAGTCCAGGTCTTAGCCCTGCACAGGACCAAGGGTTATTAAGCATTGGGACAAACTGCCCAGAGAAGTGGTTCACTCACTATCCTTGGAGGTACTTAAAAGATCAGTAGATGTGTCGCTTAGGGACATGGTTTAGTGATGGACTTGGAAGTACTGGGTTAACAGTTGAACTCAAAACCTTTAAGGTTGTTTTCCCACTTAAATGATCCTGTGATTCTTTTGATCATTTTATTCCACCTATTTTCATCCTCTGTGACATGCAGGTTAGGTCATACCTGTAGAGCAGGGTTTTCCTTATTAGTTGTATATAAGAATGCCAACATAGTTATTAGAAATTCCCCTGAAAGCATCCATTAATCTTACAATAGTCCTTATAAATACTCGGGCTACTATTCTAAAATATATTCCCTTAAATTTTTTCACACAGGATCAGAGATGTCACAGGAGCATTCTTAAATATTTATAAGTTATTCTAAAGAGATAAAAAAAGAAAAAAGCTGAAAGCATCCCAAATGTTCCCATGCATGTTTGAGTCTACTAAAAATTCTTAAGATTCTCCCAGAAAACAGTGTTCTACCATTGCAGGGTCATGGTCTTTGGCCTCTGCATTGCCTCAAGGATATTTACCATTATTATAAGACCTGACATTCATCTCTTTAGATCTCTGACTGAAAAAAAATGCTTAGTTGTTTTATCTAATTTGCCAATATCTGGATGCAGAAACAAGCACCCCCAACCCAGTTTTACAGCCACAGAACATCTGTGCTTTTGTGTTGGTGATTTTGTGACACTTCTAATACACAAAGAAAAATTTCTTTCAACTTTGTCAGCAAAGTTGCTTTAAATGCATCATAAAAATACAGTGAATGAGGCACCCTTAATGTCCCTGGTGCAAAAGGAAATCTCTGGACAATATGCAATAAGACACTATATCCATTGTACAATTTTTCAGTATTCCAAATTTAACAGTCAGAAATGATACAAAAAAAATTTTTTTGATGAAGTATCTGTTTCAATTTTGTGTGCTTTAAAACAATGATTTTTTGGTGGATCTTCTAAATACTCCTGCAATAAAAATAAATGATACACTGATACAAGACACGTAAAATACCAATCATGTCCAAGGTCAGACTCTCTCTCTTCAGACATACATCAATTAGTTTGGTTACTTGGCTGGTTACTGCTGGTTACTGCTCATTTCTCTAGTGAAACATACAGGAAGCCTAGCTATGTTTTTCAAAGTAAATTGAATTACTTTAGTCTCAGAGTCCATGCATAATTCTTACAATTTGCATAATCTTACAAGTATAAAGAATGCATTCAAATCTATAGGTAAGCCTCTTAATTCAAAGCCATTGGCATTTTATTTCGCTTGGGTTTTTAGTCTTGAGGCCATGAGACTGCTGCGAGCTCTAACACCATAAAGCTGACAGGTTGTTCCCTGAATCAATCAAAACCAAAAGGCTTTTCTTAAAGGTTGGAATGAAGGAGACAAAATGTAGAGACACGCTTTTTGTCCTCCACTTTATCATCATCAAGACAGTTCTACCCATACTCCAACATCACAAGATAGGAAAATTACCAACATCTTCAACTTTTCTAGCTACTGGACCTCATAACCAATCTAATCAGAGCAACAAAATATAAGGAGGTTATTCCAGAGATAGAAGGGAAACTATATTCATTTACTTTTTTTACCTGGAAGTAACCTCATGACCACTATGACAGGCTGAAGCCATCTCCAAGATTTAATCATGAACAATAATGGGAGACTGCACATAACGACTCCTTATCCCAAATCCACCTACAGAACTTCCATCAACTTCTTCCCATATCCACCTTCAGGTGCAATAAAACCAACCTCAGAAGAGCAGAAAAGATGCTTGGTAACGTTGTAGCCAGTTGGCTACTCCTCACACACTCACATTGCTCTGCTTGGCATTTAAGTATTTCTGCAGTAGGAAGACCAATGAGGACAGGAGGACTACAGTTTCATTTTATTATCATTTGAAGGCTTGAGAAGTTAAGCAGACATCAGCTCTGGGATTACAGGACCCTAACTCATGGTTGGAAAGAGAAAGGTGTTATCTTAGTTCCAGCAGGGAGAATAGGTGTCAGACACAATTTAAAAACATAAAAGCAAGCTCATAACAAAAAGAAAACTTTCAAGTGGTAAAGGACTAAAATATATCATGCAATCTTCAACAGAAGTCAAAATGTGAGGTGCAAATCAGGCAAAGTTAGGAAACAGCAACAAGTCTACAACAGAAAATTAACACACTAACATAGAATCAGTGAAAAGATTAGCAATAAAGAGAAGCAAAACTTAAAATATGAGAGTAAAGAAATTTTAAAAGAAGATAAAAATAAAATGGTCTTCAAAACTTACCCTCTGCCATTTTCTCAATACTTATACATTATGTGAGTTAAACTTCAAGGACACACAAGACTAATTTTCACCCTATACATTCTTAAGAAAAATACTGATTTCTCCTCAAGAGCTTTTAAAAGAGCATTATTTTTGCTGATCTGATTGATATACCACTGCAATTCTTAAAGGACACGCATAAATTGCTGTGTGCATACTGATCCATAAATAACGGGAAAGAGGAATCTGCTCACCTCCCATGAGCAAGCAGAGCCACATTAGTGCAGTATAGAGAGAAGGAGGACATGTCATTGCATCTCAGCTAAACTATTATGCAATAGCTGGAATGATGCAAGATCAGGCTTGGGGCTTGGAAGTGGGAGCCGGGCTTCCTATTCCCCGTCCTGAGAGATGCAGAGCATTGCAGAGGTATCTGGTGAATCTCCAGGGATAAGGTTCAAGCCTTGTCACTACAAATCACCCTCCGCCAAGCAATTTGTGCAGCAGCTTATAACAGCAGTTAAACAAAGGAGTCATGGGGCCATCCTTCGGACTGAGGGCAAGGCAGTTGCTACTGGGGAGAGAGGACTGGGAGATAAAAGCAAAGCAAACATGCCAAAGTTAATAGGGCAGAAAAGGCTCAATCTCCCTCCGATCCTGGCTGCGTGGCAGGAAAAGACAAAGCATAGGCTATGAATGGGTAAATATGTGAGGGCATCTGCACGAACCAGTCACACTGACATCCATCATCTTCCTTCAGTGCTTGCCTGAACAGGTGGGGTTTTCAGCTGCTCTCTGGAGACTCCTATCCCCAGACTCTGTGAGGGAACAACTTTCTACAGACTTAAAGCAAACACAAATTGATTTACACAGGGAAAGCTATATTTATAACAGAAATGGAAAGTATTTAGCGCAGGTCAGGTTGCTTTCTGTCATGACGTAATTACCATCAGCATTAAGCAAGAAGAGATTTTTGTCTTAAGGTCTTCAAAATATAGTCTTGGAGGCTTCTAAAAATCATGGAAAAAATAAAAATATTATGTTTTGGAGAATGCTAGCCTGTTGTTCTTGGGATATTCCCTTGTGACTCTGGGTATTTTCCAAAGTGCAGAGTACAGTTTCAGAGCACTTGGGAGAGGTTTTCCAAAGTTTGGTAACTCAGAATTCAAGTTGAGATTCCAAAAAAATAATGGATGTGCCTGAAGCATTTTACTTCAATAAACAAAAATATTCAGACTTTATGTATCATTGCAAATGTCGTTTTGCTCTTTTCCATTCCTAAAAGACTGTGGTCAGAGGAACATTTCATTCCTGGCAAACACAGTTCTTCCAAAAAAATTGCACAGTACATTCTGTGATTCACCAGGCATACTTAGATGAAGGCGAGAGTCCAAATACTTAGAATGGCATTTTGCAAAGTATATGAAGATCAAGACAACTTAACTAGACCCATGAGCCACACGAGTAAAGACTATGACCTATAGACTTTATAGAAGAGCCAAATTAGTCCTTGAAAGGACCCACACAGACCTGAGTGGCCTGGCGTAGCCCATATGATCCCCCCAGTGCCAATCGCTGTGCTGTTAGGCAACCAGATCAAAGATACTCTCAGTGCCACCTCTGACTGCAGCTCAGACATAACTGGTATGAATATAGAAAATAAATACTGTATCACACCATATACCACATACATAGAGACTCAGGAGAACTCAGCAGGCACTAGATGGACCAGCCCTGCAGCAAAGGTGCTGTAGAGGCAGCATGGCAGACATCAGATGAAGGCAAGACTCATTGAGAGGTGAGCTGAGTCACGTCTCAGAAGGAGGAGGAGGTCGGGGGCCTAAGAGTAAGAAGCTTTTTTTACGACATAAGCCTTCAGGATTTACTTGTTTGTTAAAAGCAAAGATCACTCTGGGACTAATGAAGTGAAATAAGCTCAGAATTTATGGGAGTGGTTTCACATTATGAAAAGGTTCTGAATGAAATGTGGGGATTCTCAGCCTAAGCAACAAGTATACAGTTATCACTAAATAGGGGACCCAGATGGAATGAAGTTGATAAGGAAGGAGTTGCAAAGTACTTCACTACTCTTCATCTCAATATAAATAGCTGAGACTAGGAGCTTTGGAGTCTGATGGGTTTTCCCTCTGAAAGTGGGAGGCAATGGGAAAGATAGTCTTCCTTTTTTGCCAGGGAAGTTCATCAAGTTCAATTCCTGCAGATTTTATCAGCATGATGCAGTCAAGGTTGCTAATTTTCTTCAGGAAAGGGGAAATTTCTAAGTACATTTCTTAAAGTTTTTTAAGAACTGAGTCAGAGATACCAATTCCAAGTCATTAATAAGAAATGTTAAGAATTTTAGCGGTCTTGTAGGCCTTGATCCAATAGATTACACAACAACAAGGAGAATTTCTCTTTTCCATTGTTATTTTTGAAAATGTTTTAAAATTTAAGAGATAAGAAATTGTAAAAAACAGAACAAAAATTATAACCTTGCTCCAAAACTTCACATGAAATCTTTCTCTTTTTATATTAATGTTGAATTGTTCAGACCCTATTATAGTCTTGATTCAACCTCTTCTTTTCTACTTACGTGAAAAACTGCAATGCATATAAATATTACATACTCAGTTGGATAAATGGTAATGCATATGAGATGTTGAAACAGAGATAAAACATTTCAAAGATCTCAAAAGAAGTATTTTCCATCAAATTGTGTCATGAAGGACAAGTTCGGATACATAAACACATTTTGCTTTTTTTGTTATATATTGTGCCATAAACCTGGCATGTTCTGAAAATAGTAGTCACTTGTTTAAGTTATACATTTAAAATACAATAGATATTTAAAAGCACAAAGACCTGAAAATACTACATGAACTTTAGCCAAAATAGTCCTTTCCCTCGAGGAACAAGGGCCCACAAATGAATTGTATTGCAGAAATATTTTGAGCCTCCTTTTAGTTGTAAACTTTCCAAAACTTTTTCTGTGGGTCCAGCAACTCATTTGATTAGTATTATTATTATGAAATATTGTTCCAAATTCCTGTCTTAATACGAAACCAGAAGCACTAACCAAAAACCACTAGTGCACTTTATTGTTCCAGGGATGGGTTTGGTACCAGTTGAGGAAACCCAAGGAACCACTATGGCTAGGATAACACCCTTCTCAACAAGCAGCATTATTTTCGGGTACTTATCTTGGTACCACCATTATCAGAGGGAAAATATGTAGTATTTGTCACTGGTATTCCACATGTAAAACTAATCATTTGGAAAATTTTACTCTGATCCTGCAAACACATAACAAAATCAATCACATATGAGTGCGTTATTTTCTAAGGCTGATTCCCCCCACACCCTTGACTTCTTGTCTACAAGGTATGGACACAACTTTTTCTGTTGAAAGAGGCTGTTATGTAACATGGAAATAAGATTCATAAACTGAAAATAACCTGAGTGTACGTATAAAAGTCTAAAGGCCAGTCTCTGGGTACATGACTGTGCAATTAACATTGACTTCAGCTGATGCTGTGAGTGAGACTCCAAGACGCTTTGATCCCACAGTACCAGAAATTGTCTGCAGGTAAACTGCTGTAAGAAGAGACTTTCAAAGCAAAATCTGGCTCTCATGCTTTACAACCAAAGCTATTAATTTTAACAGAACTAAAACATCAGGCCTCAGCATGCAAAGTGTTGTTTGTAAAGATTTTAGTCAACGTTGCACTTCAGAAGGGCCTTACAGGATAAAAAGCAAAAGAGAAAAATTCCTTCATAGAACAAACAAACATACCCAATTCTTTTTCTGCGCTGAAACAAAGTTTTTGTCGTAATTTAATTAACGTGTTACCTTGGGGCAACGCGGCAGTTCAGAAAAAGGTAGAAGGAAATTAAAAGGGCAACAGAGCAATTTTACTGAATATTTCTCTAAAGGAAAAACATTAAGGGATTCTGACAAAAGTTGATCCTTTAAGGAGAGAGAAAAGAATTCATTCAAGCTGGCTAAATATTTTTTTATTTCACATGATAACTAAAAATGAGACAAAAATCTGAAGACAATCATCAGTCATTTCACCACATGAAGAATAGTTTACCAGCAAAGTTAAAAATATAAACATGTACAGATGTTTTTATTTTTGCTATGTAGAGGTCATTTCTAGGAGAGAGGGGAAGATTATTTTCATCAGGATGCACATTATTTTATGTTATGGCCTAACTCAAGCATTTTGCACTGTATCTCATGACTCAGCACTGCTGAGCCTGCATTGCTTGTTTCCTGCTGTAGAAACCCCAGTGCCCGTGCTTCCCAGCACCCTTGCTTCTGGACAGCCTCACACTCAGACCAGGACTTTGAATTTCCAGACATGGAAGTGTCCTGACCCGGGGATTAGCTTGGGGCCACGATGAAGAAATGAAATATAAGCGTGAATGACTTCTCAGAGCCCATCAGTAACATTAATCTGTTTGTCTGCCTATTTATCCTCACTTGGGTTGGCCAACAAAACATCAAGACTAAGCAAACATGGAACTGCCGTTGTTACTCAGCACCAATTACTACTGCCCTGTTCCCCAATGTACCTAAATCTAGGATATTTGGCTTAACTAGCAGCATGGCCTATAACTGAAAAGCAGATGTAGACGCTGCCACCTTTTGGCGAGAGCCAATTGGGTTATTTACACATTCCCCAAACTCACTAATGTTGCCCCTGTATCCATCCCAAATTGGTTCTAGCACACAAAGAGAACCTCTATCTCCCAATCAGCCTAGGAGGCAGAGCTTGTCTTTTAGGAACCCCTTTAAAAAGACAGGTGTTTTAAAATTAGTTTTTCTAAAGTGACCTTGCTATGCCAAGGTGCTACTGCAGTGCTTTAGACTTCTTTCCTATAAGCAAAGAGAAGAGCTACAGCACAAACTCACCCCAAAAGTAACCCACCCAATAGTGTCAAGGCCTTGGCATGAAGGGAAAATTCTATACTCCTTAGACCTCTGCTGTTTAGTAGCAACTTCTAAGAACAACCTTGATGTGGTTTTTTCCTGGACCTTTGCCCAAGGTATCCCAAGAGGAAAGGGTAAATGTACCTAGGTAGCAGAAAGCTACTGGGGGAGGAACATTCCACCTTAGATAACAGGAAGAGCCCCCATCATCTACATCCTGTCCCAGGAATGAGTGCTGGTAGGGCAGCAGAGCTCACAGGAGGCAACTTTCAACATGCCCAGCCTGGCCAAGAGGATGTTCACAGCAAAACCCCACTAGGCTGATAGCATTCCCACTGAGGACCCTCCAGTACCGCAACATTTCAGAAGCAACTGGTCCACCAGGAACCTTGCTCCTGCTTGTTGAATCTGGGCCATTGACCTGGGCTGGAGGAACATCAATGCCTGAGCCACCACGGGGCCTCATGCAGTACCTGCTAAGCAGCACTGGAGCTCAGTACTCAGAAGGTTGACAGAGAAAAGGAGAAGGGAGAGAAAGAGGGAAGGTAGCATGCTGGCACCTGGAGCAGCAACATGCTAGCTAAGAGGTTATCCATTTTCCTGAGGGATATCCAGCATCCTGCTGTCAGCACCACGCAACAAAAAGGAGCATGTTGCTCCATTCCAGGGCACCAGCAAAGTGCCCTCTGCCACAGGTGCCCTCAAAGCCCCAGCTTGTAATTCAACCTTTGCTGAGCATGTCTGTAGATCAGGGATCACCCTGTGCTCCCCACTGCCTGGCCTGTGGCTGGCTGGGGCTTGCCTCTACTCCTTTCCTGGAATTTCCCCTGCCTGAACCTCAGTGGATGCAGTTCTGGATGGGTCAAGAGAAGCTGTCATTCAGCCACCACAGCCAGGTAAAAAAAAAAAAAAAAA
>VXBA01002045.1:191377-210109 GCA_013399895.1 Serilophus lunatus
GCACACTTTGCAGGGAAGGGCCCCTGTGCTCCCAGGAGCGGCGGGGATGGGGTGGCTAGAAACCGCTGCCCCGCTCTGGCCCCCCCGCTGCCAGGAGCCTGGAGGGCGCAGAGCCGCCAGCCGGCCCCGAGGGCACCGGCACCGGTGCAGGTCCCGCTCTGTCCCGGCCCCCGCCTGTACAGGGAGAGCAGGCCCCCATGCTCTCAGGAAGCCCGGGGCGATGAGCCGCTGCCCAGCCCCGCCCCTGCTCCGTCCCGGCCGAGGGCAACCCCCCTTCCCAAAACGGCTTTTGAGGAAAATTGAATTTTAATTCAGGTGGGTGGATTGCTCTCCTACACCCCCCTTCAAAAGCCTTGTTTTTCAAACGGCTACACAGTCCTAAGTGTATGTCATAATTTTAACCTGCTTTTTTGATTCCTTTCCCATTTCCTTTCTCTCATAGAGCGGCGGGTAGATGCGCTGTAGTCAATAGCTGCCCTCATTGTCATGACAACAGAGTGACACCTGCCCCTCCCACCCCTCCATCAGCCTGGCTGGGAGTGGTTTGTGGCGGGGTCACAGCTCAGTGACAGCAAAGCAGCAATCCCAGTGTTAGTCCGCATCCAGCACAGTGTCCACTGTGTGGGGATGTGTGTGCTTTCCCTGGGCATGGCACACCGGGGAGCCAGAGCCCTGCCACCATTGGAGCGGGACCATGTGGTCACCATGAGCACCGCCATTTTGCAGTGACGCCAACGAAGAGGCAGGATAGATAACTCAGAACTGTTTGCTCACTGGACAAACTGAACCCGTGCAGGGCAGCCATAAAGGGGGTTTAAAAGCTTAGCGTGGGGGCAAGGGTCCCTCCTCTTTGCTCCCACCTAATGGATGCAGAGGGTGCAGCCACCTGGCTTTCTCCACATTTTTCCTTCAGCACCGGCAAGGATTCCCTGGAGAGCTCGGGGGTCTTGTGTTTATGTGGTGACTGCATGGGTGGTTTTGGGAGGTCATGAGTCTGGGAGTGGTTGGTATTAAGATATAAATATATATTTATTTATATTTTATATTTTTATAATTCTTATTCATATTATATTTTTCTGTAATCAATCTTATTGTATTCATTTAACAAGCTTCTGTTTTGGGTGTTAAATAATTCTCCCTTGTTTCAAACTAAGATAGCGTAGTAGGTAAGTTGTGTTGTTCTTTAATGATGAAATACAATTAAATGTGTGTTTTGCTAAAATATTAGAGGTGTCTCCTGACTTTCTAACATGAATCCCACACACCGTGTACTGATGATTTTTTTTTTGTTTTATAGCTTCTTATGCATTAGCATCTATGATGTACACAGGAGCGTGTACACCTTTCCATTCCATGGTTCTTTGAACAGTGCTCGTTTGCTATCTGTTTAAACAAAACTGGGTGGTGGAAGGATTTGAGCAGTAAAAGCCTTCATCTTTCTTCAGTCTCTAGACGTGCTTTTTCTACCCTTCACACTTTCAGATCCTGTACAGGACAGTTTAAAGTTACCCACAAACAAGTGCCATACCGAAGATTTGGGCATGTATGTAGCATCTGGAAATATAGTTGTGGCAAAAGTGAGCAGCAACTCTCTGCAAACTGCCTTTACACAGGTATTACAAAAATTACTTAAACTGATACAAAAAGTTGGTTTAAGTGCTATTTAAAAAAAAAAGAATAAAAATCAAAATAAACCCTCAAACTTCCTGTTTTTCTAACCACCAATAGCAGCTGAAAGCAGAGCAACAGAAACCAAACAAGCAATACCTCCATGACATGCTGCCATCAGATGGAAAGATGGTAGAGGCTGGAGAACTTCATAAGACAGCTATACCACCCACTGGGCTGGGAACAGGACAGAGCTCCTCCCTGTCAGCACCAGGTGCCAATCTAACCTGCTAACCCCAGCCTAGTTATACTTAGATAACAGTCCATGACACTCATTTGGTACAAATACAGCTGAACTTTGCTTCCACTCTGGTCTTTTTTTCCCCCCTTGACCGAATCTTACCTGCCCATCTGTACTGGCATACTGGATCCCTCACACAGCCTAGCCACCTCTTGCACTGCATCCCTTTCACCAAAATGGTCTGAATCCCACCAGTTATAAAAGGTTTACATATGAGGATGACGAGCTGACTTCTGAATATGCAGCAAATCAGGGCCCCTTCCCAACTCAACAAATTGGCCAGCTCCATCATGTACTGCTATAACTTGTCTCAGCAGTGCTTTGGTTTCCTTTAGCAAATTTTGTGCTGGAAACGCAACACTGGTCAAGATTCACTGCTAGTAGCAGTAGAATTAATTTTACAGTATGAACCAATATTGTTTGATTACATTGTGTACGAGAAAATTCCAAAAGTATGCATCATGGCCACACTTACTATTACTTCTGAAAATCTGACGACATATGTGAACGCCCTCAAGAAGCTGAAGTAGTCCAGATTTTCAGTTTTGGAGTCTTATCTCCTTTCTGACAGAAAATACACCTTTCTGCTCCTTAGGCAGGTAGGAAGACTCTGAAGTTCACACCATAGCTTCTTCCAGGAACAACCTCCCTTGACTGGAAATTGCTCTTTGAAGTCTTTCCTATATTCCTGCTGCATCAAATCCTCTGATGATGGGATGTAGCATAAAGCTACTCACACTGAAGGTTTACCCCTGTCAGGCTTACTACTTTTGCAAGAAGGTTTTTCCAGGTATAGTTCCAGCTGCAATAAGCTGTTTCACAGATGCTGGCCAATACCCTCTCAAAAGCAGAGTGGCTACTATAATATCATGTTAACTCAGTCTTTTTTGTCATTTTTTTTCCCTTAGAAAATACTGACCTGAATTTAAACATACTATATTTTAGCATAAAAAAGTTACAACTCATAAAAGAATATCTGACTTTATAAATCTACTCAAAGCCTTTTACTGAAGAGGGAATTCTTGGTTTCTGTGAAATTGATAGATTTAATGAATATATTACTGTTATAATATGATATCTCGTTCTTCTCTCTCATAAATACTTGTCAGGTTTATGATTTTTCACTCATTGGCCAGGAATTGTGTTGCACAAGCTCAGATTGTAGGTGCTCATACCAAGTTTAATTTCACTCACAAGTAGAGTTGACAAAAGATCACAGTCACTAAGCCCCGGAATTACCCTAGATATTGCCCTCTGTGCTCTGCAAATGAAATCCGACGGAAGACCCTTTGGAAAAGAAGAACACGATGGTTAACACTCAGAAATCCATTTTGCACAGGGCAGTGTCAGTACACAGAGCAGCGTTGAATGACAGGCAGATCTGCCAGTTCCTGGATGAGGAAAGTCAGATGCTGAGCATTACAATCTCGCTGTCTGTCCTTCTTGGGCCATTCCTTTCCCACTTTCTCTTGTTCGTGTCTCATGCCCTTGATTAACTACCAGGTCAGATAAGAAATTAAGAACAGTGAAATCAGAACCAGACCGCACCTGTCCCTGGCACAGCCAGAACAGAACTGAAATAAAGCACTTACGAAACCGCTGTGATCATAACCTTCAAAACACCAAACTTTCCCAGCTGTCTGCTCTCAAGGACCAGGGCACTACAGTGGAGACCTGGGCAAGAAAGCCCAACAAGCTATTTCTAATGAAATGCTGTCACTTTGAGAAAGGCTAAAGCAGTCCACAGAGTGAAGATCTGTTTTTAGCAACAAAGCTTCTGAAAATAGACATGACACTACTATTTAGTTCATCAGATTACAACTCAGTAATAGAGGGATCACTTTACTGCTATTTAATTTAATGCTGTACGGAGAAAAGGTAATTGCTGTTATGAATGCAGGACTACTTATCTACAGCAGCAATTGTCATGGCAAGTGTTTATTATAGTGGAATATGTTATTCTTGTAAATTACAGAGAACACTGGATCTAAGGATCCAGCTACCTGAGTTGTATTGCAGGTCCTGATCCTAAACACCAAGTAAGCATAACTATACAGGTATGCACAAATATGTATAAAGCAACCCAGTTCTATATACTCAACACTATAGTTATCCTTTTGATAGGAGTACATTTCAGGAACAGCCTGGTTTATCTGATGAGTGTAGGCAAATCTGAACCTTATCAGATTATTGACCAAAGAGATCCTAATGTCAGAAAAGGCATCACTGCTGCTTCACGCAAAGCACATTCAGACCATGATAGTCTTTAAACCCAAGGAGGTGTGAGCAAATTGTGATCTGTGTGCAACCTAAGGCAGGAAACGAGGCTCCCAACCCATCCTCCAACTCTATGACAGAGATAGAAGTGTGGAGAGTGACACCAGACCATACAAGCAAGGAAGCAGATATTCCACTCTAGATCCCGTTTAAGTACCCCAGTAAGGAGCCCATGGACCTTCCAAATCAGATTACACAAATGTCTGACCAACTTTGTTCATCTCAATCTGCACTAGGAAAAGGAGAAAATTCCAAAAGTATGGGCCAAAAACAGGAGCCCCTGAAAGATGCATACTGTTCCCCAGCATCCAGAAAGCTGGAAACATAAATACAATTCCAGGAAGTGGAAGGGGCACTTACAAAACTTTATATTAGTAGATACAGTTGGAAACAGTATTTTTATTTCCAAGAAGTATGAAAACACTGGGCATTTGTAGTACAGACAGGAGTGTTACGTATTGCAGGAAAGAAGAATTATCCCAATACAAATATGTTGCCCAATGACACATAGTAATTAGGCATGGCTGGAATTTCCTTGGTGATGACTAAAATAAATGAGTTGCTTAAATACACGGAAAATAAAAAATAAAGCTCAAAAATATGGACATTGCTGATGCAGAAGTACGTCTTTGAAAATGCTTACAATTAGAATTCCCTGCTGAAAAAAAAAGTCTTCCCATAGATGCTTCTACTGCAAGTACAACAAATTAACATCCCTTTTCTGAGTATGGGTACTCTAATTTTATTAATTTCTGATGATCATCTTTAATACTCAATACAGGTTCATTAAAAGCTCACCTCATTCAAAATTCGACATGAGACAATCTGACCTTGACCATAATTTTCTTCTCCTTTAGAGGATCTAAGAGCCTGCCTTGAATCACACTGATTTACCACTCATTAGTGTGGAATCAAAATTAGGCTCTCTAAGCATGTAAATTCAGAGTGCCTGAGGGAAAATATCTTTGGTTAATAACTGCTGTACAAAAGGAGAGAAGCCAACATATTGCTTTTCATAGGATACACAAGCTGCATCATCCAAGTCTTCTGCATTACAGTAGCACACTCCAGAAAGAAGATAGCTGAAACATCTTCAGACTAAGACCCTACTGTTTTATCTACATGTTTGCAGCTCTTGCAGTGGACTCAAGGCTGCTAAGTTAGACCTCAGTGCAAGCAGAGAACAATATCTTAGAATGAAAAAAAAAAAACAAAAAAACTTGTAATAATTTAGGTCCTACCTGTCTAGCACCATGAAGTTGTGAATGGAGTAGCAAACACAGCACAGGATACCTCAGGCTGAGTTGTCTTTTACCAAGGCAGCTCACGATACAAAGAAACTCTTTCTCTGCAGCATAACTACAATTCCCTTTGAAAAACAGACAGGATCAACCCTTTTTAGCCACAAGACTAGTGACAGCAATCTCCTTTGTTAAACTCATGAACCAAGCACTAACACAGAAACAAGCTCATACTACCAAAAAGAGAAAAAAAAAAAAAAAAGGCAAGAGAAAACAAGAGCATAGAAAAGAGAATGTCTTCCATATAGTACTCTACATTTCCCAAATTCATATTCCTTTCATAAATCCATTTACTGCTTCTTAATTATATTAAGTTAGGAAATACTCCTCCTAGTTGAAGAGAAATACTGGAAGATGTGCAACTAATGCTATACTTTAAAGCAAGAACATAATGTAAACTTCTGTGTTCTGAAAGAAAAAAAGTGACATTTCATTAGGTAGTAGTCTGGCTTTGGTTTGTCTGGTTTACAACTACAACATACCCCTTTTACTTATTAAGTTGTCAGAGGAACACAGATTACCACATAGATTAACAAGGAAAACATATACTACCTTTCTAAAAGAATTACCCATTTCAATTAATCACCGAAGTGTGAATGAAGTCACAGGGCATCTGCAAAGAATTTTCACATACTCCCTTTTGGCACATTGCACAGTTACATATATTAACATACACATTTGAAGATCACTGATTTGACTCTTCTGCTAAGCAAAAAGTACTAAATGACATGTTATAATGCAAATAAAATGCAAAATTCTTTCTGGGTTTCCACAAAGAAAAACAGAAGAATCAGTAGTAGGATAAGTGAAAATATATGAGTATGAAACATCAGAACAAAATCACACAATTAGATATGGCTAATGTATTAGATTTGGCTAATGTATTTAGGGCTGCTATTCAAAGCTTTTTAAAGGAAGTTAAGAGGCAGATGTATATGCAGGTAGTTGCACAGCAGATAATTTGTTCCTGCTTGTAGGCAATGGTTTTGATACAGTTTTAAACAGATCCATCATTAGCCTAGACTGTATGTTATCCCACTGTATCAATATACGTTACACTCTTAAACATTTCCATTAGAAAGCCATGGTTAAGGACATGACATTGTAATGCCCTGATGCAAAAACCTACTCCAGAATCGAGCAAGAGACTGTATCTCGAACCAAGATCAAGATGGCATGTCACTAATCCACAGTGATTTGTTATTCCTTAGGGTTGTAAGGCACTCTGTAAACATGAAGCATTTTAAACAAATTTGTGACTATATAGTACTTCATAAACAGGTTCTTGAAACCTCCATTGAAGCATATGTCCCTGGCACCTAAAACATAGACAACATCCAGCTGTTAACTGCATAAACCTCTGCCACAAAGCTAAGTGCTTCATATCCCACCCTGTCATATCCCACCCAGCAGAGGACTGAGTACACGCAAGCATTACAGCTGGCAGGGATGCTAAAGCAGATTGCTCACCACTACCCTCTGGGAAAAGACCTGAAAGAAGAACATACAGAACAAAAGACCTTAGTTATGATTTGTTTCTTTTTAGTCCAGAGCAAAAATAAAGCAGAGAGTGAGAGAAATATCGGATACGCTTTCCATATTAAGGAGATCACTTTGCAACTAAGATCGTCGCCTCCGTATTAGGCTTTCCATAC
Organism: Serilophus lunatus; assembly: GCA_013399895.1. Taxonomy (NCBI): domain Eukaryota; kingdom Metazoa; phylum Chordata; class Aves; order Passeriformes; family Eurylaimidae; genus Serilophus; species Serilophus lunatus. The sequence continues at coordinate 198,520 of VXBA01002045.1, forward strand.
TTATCTCTGTGTGAAGACACTTAGGGGGAAAAGCCTTTTTTCATAAACAATTTTTTTATTTCGCACTGACATTTCAACGAGAACAGCAGCAGAAAGGCTAACGGATGGACATAAGACTCTATTTCAAGTTTTGGCTCTAGACAATAGAAATACCATGCACATAACTTAGATTTTAAGACACTGTGTGCACTATGAGATCAGTCATTATCACTTAAAATGGAAGAGACTAAGCATTCAGAAGCCTAATACTCTGATGCTTGTCTTCAGGTTAAGAATGTCAGTTTCTCTGGCATTTTAAAACAACGGATTTAAAAACAGAAAACTACGTAATTACTAATAGGTAATGCACAACTACATCTGGAAAAATTAATTCCATTATACAAGGCAATAGCATAGAGAAACACCTGGAAAGAGACTCAAAAGGTCTTTAAGACTAATTAATCATTCAGACCAAACCTGAGTAAAATACAGACCAAAATTAAAATACAGACAAATTTTAACATGTGACTAGCTTTTTGCACCATGTGTTTTACTTACCTTTGACTACTTCTACAGGACAAGACCTAACATATGCTTAAATCTTTGTAGGACTGCTGCTGAAACAAGCCCTTTAGTAGTTTCTTCTCTTGCTTCAGATATAAGCCATGACCATAAAATTCATATGAAAAAGTATTTCTTATTACTCTAGTTGTGTCCTGAACTGTGTGTTTCTCTGAATCTGTTGAGTAGTGATTTTTTAAACATCTCCATAACTTAAGTGCCAATACTGTTAACCATGAGATCTGTTTTGAATTTGAAATGGGGGGTAAAGGGAATAAGACAGAAGGGAGAAATAAATCCTGTATTTTTCTTTTTATTTTACAAATTTTATTACTTCAGTCAAAAAATGCGACTGAAGCAATAAAATGTTGCTGTTGCTCAGTGTAATGGTATGTGTTTGAAATACAACCCATTTGCTCTTCATTCACTTCAACAGAGTTTTGGCAACTTGTAAAGGCTTCAAGTATGTGTGTAGAATATTCCTTATGCTATCATGTCCGTATTATTTCTCCACTTACCATTTCTTACTGAGCTATTTTTAACACTTGCCCACTTATCAGTTTTCTATTTATGGCTATGTGCTTTCCTCTGTCTAAAAGCATTCAATGAGATTTGTTTATGAAACCCGTTTGCAATGCTTTGAATGCTGGCAGCAGCTATAAGAAGGAGATCAGAGACCATAGGTGCAGCTCTTCTTCCAAATCCCTATCCTGACTACAAACTGGTGGTCACTGCCAACTCGAATGAAATATGGTCGACTATGCAATCCCAGCAATTATACAGATGACAGGACATAGCTTGGGTTTACACCATGACATTGCTCCATTGACCGCCTCTCTCTGACATTAGGGACGTCACCTCCAGGAACACAGAAAGAAGTGGTACTGCTAGGGAAGTAATATACTCCAAGTTCAGCTGGGTATTTGGGGAGCTCCAAAAGGCAATGTGGCAAGCTGATACTTAGCAGCCTTGTTTATCCCTTATTCTGGCTCCCTCATATTTATCTAGCTGTTTATGGACACCTAGAAGATCCAAAAGCTGTTTTCTTTGGCTCTGAACTACAATCTATAAAATACTGCTCAGTAAGGGGATCATGTTTGTGTCCTTTAATGTGTAACCAGGTGCTCATCAGAGTTGGCAGCAGTGCCTTTACAGATAACTTTGACTGTGTTTTATGTCTTTTTCTTTACTATTACAATGCAGATTGCTGTTCAGCAAGAATTTGGCTTGTGGTAAAAGTAATCGAAAGACTATATCCTCCAAGCAGAATGTCATACCTGCTAAAAGCAAATGAACAAAAAGTCAGGGAGTACAGAAATTCCCATGTAATTAAAATGAGTTTTGGTTTTCTTTCCTAGCTTCTTAGATACCTAAAGGGCATGAATTACATTTTGCCAAAGCCTAAAAATCTTCCATTTCTAAAACAAGCAGAACAAGATCAGTGCAGGAAACACTGCAGAGTGGTCCTACAAGAGTACATTTAGGCAAAATTATCAGTACTGCATTGCAAACATTCTGGCACATTTTGATTCCTAGTGCACCATTACTGTAAAGGACTAATTACCAATTTTGATATATATTCCTTAGAAGATAATACCAATACATAAAAATTTCCCAAAGTAAACCACTCAGAACAACAGGGGATGAACTCTTGCCAATAAAATTCGATTTTTCTCTGGCTGATTTCAGTAGATTTTTTTATTAAATTTCCTGTCCACTGACAAAGTTCAGTGGTGATCATAGCATCCTTTCCCCCCTCCCCACTTCCACCTTATGAAACTACGCATTTCAATTAGGTTGAGCTATGGTGAATGAGTCACTGAAATTTTCTTATATACTTTTAGTTTCCCCTATTTGCTTCATATAAACAGCTCAGTGGATATCTATGATACATGACAGCTGTCAAGAAGGGCCATATTCCTGGAATGCAGTACAGAATGCCATCCACAGCACAAGGATCATCTCTTCACATAGCCAGGAAGGGTACACAGACCTTGGCTCAGTTCAGACATGAGAGCTGACACAACAGGTTATCTATTTGCCAGAGTCACCTAGGAAAACTTGTGTACTATGACAAGGTTACAGGAGGTCGCTCATCCTATTTCAGAGGAGCATAATAAGACATTAGTGCCTAGGAACTGCTGTAAAGGCATTTTAAATAATTTCCAACAACCTTATGAGAAAACACAGGATAGGCCCTTCCAAGAACTGCTTGGCATTTCTACCGAGTTTGGCATAAACCAAACATGAGGCAGTGATGAGAAAATCAATTACAGGAAAAAAAAAAAAAAAGAATAAATTAACAAGGGGGGTGCCTAAGGTCAAATAGAGAAAAATAAGTTCTGCTGTTGCTTAAGAACAGCAGGAAAGTAGAAACTCTTCGATTTACCTTACAGCACATCAGTTGACACACAGTTTTTATTCCTCAGACCAGCAGCACCTTATTTCACATAAGTAGTACAGCATTCAGAAAACACCTTCTGTGGCACTGAATAAGATCTCCTATGTGGCACATGGACATAAACAACAATTCATGTTTAAGAAGCAATGACAAACCTTAAAGAAAAATTTAAAATAACTGATTTTTCAGAAATGGTTATGGTATTTCTTTTCCATAAAATAACCTGTTCCACAAACACTTCTGAACAGAAGTATTCCTTAAAAATTACTTTTTTAAAATTTACAGATAATTTCCTTCATAATTAAGGATTTTTCTCTCGAACAAAGCAGAATATGGATCACTGAAACCAGTATTTTGGGGAAAGAATGCTTTCATGTCAAGACCAGAATGCTACATGTGTTTGTAGCAATACACGAGTAGATAAAATTGGTGAAATAGGTAATTTCTATAACACGTATACGTGGGCACTATCCCTTGTTGACCCTGGCAATATTTCAAAGGGAAGCTTTCAAGGATTAACTGTTCAATCAATCAGACTTTATGACATATGCCAACTAGCTTCACAAATGTACTGGCAATCAAATTGCAGGAATAACAGGGAAAAAGATTTAATCTGTTGTTAGCTTTTACACAAGAACCCAGAGGGAAAACTTGAACACTTTGGCAGGAACAAACTCTGCATCTTAGAAACTCCCTACCTTCCTCAGTCTGTAGCAAGGGTAGGCTGCAAACATCTCATGCTTTGGTGTTTGGAGGTATCTTTATATAGGAAAATGCCTTTCTGTGCCCTGCTGTCAACACACTGAACTAATGAGGACTGACCCTTTTGCAGCCAGAGACGAAAATCCTTCCCAAGTGCATATCTTCCCCCACTGCTCCCTTTGAAACACAGGAAAATGTTACATACGTGCAAAAATTGGAAGCTATTATAAGATAGATGGAAATAGAAGATCATGCTCTTCATCTTGTAACTAGCTCTTCTTTTAGCAAGCAACAATTTTAGCAGAACAAGGGGTAGAAATCAACTATCAAATCTTCTCTGCAATGTTTCCACAGTAAGAACAGAGCTGTCATGACTCAACAAGGTGTGCTTTATTTCACACATGTAAGCAATGCAATTGATTCTAGGTGATGTTAGCTTACTTCAGATTAAGCAAGTGTGTAAGTGCTTTGTTGAGTGAAAGCCAAACTCCACATATTTCATTGCATAACATTTGAGTGGGATCAGAACAATGATAGTCTTCTCATGCTCAGAGAATCTCATAGAAACTCTCATCTAACTCAGTCATCCAGCGGTAACAGCTATTCAGTATCACACTTCAGCTATTTCTAAAGCAGCTAACAGAGACAGAAAACTAGTTTATTTAAAGGCTGGAGGGGAAAGATTTGATGTGGCAAGAAACAAAAGGAGTAAGAGTGAGGCTAGGATACTCTGGTCTCAGACTGTTCTCCCTGTCTTAGTCTTTTAGGTCATAGGCCATATCAGAGTATGAGCCAGGAAAAAATCTTCCAACCATTCTAATTAAGTCATACAAGGATTTGGAGCCAATATACCATATATAAAACATACATCAAACAGTCTTATAACAGATGCTATTAACATATGCAAATTATACAATTATTTTTCTTTAAAATATTAATAGTCTTCACTCTAGAACTTTCCATCAAATATCTTGATTAAAATAGATTGGCCAAACTTGAAAGGAAACAAAACAAACAAAGATATCATTGTGGCTGAAACTGTAGCCAGCATGGCCTAGAATCTGAGTAGAAAAGTGACATGAACAGCAAGTGATCATTCATAGCCCACAACTTGTCCTCAATGACAGCTGTGAAGTTATCTTGCATTGCAAAATGGCAAGTTTAGTTTAACAATTTTGTCCCCATATCACAAAAAAAAAAAGTCTTGAGGATTCTCCTACAGCCTCTACAGCTACAGCTTTCCCATAGTTTTCTGTGGAGTTTTCCAGAGGTCTGAGTAAAGACACGGACCTTTGAACAATGCAGCACCCTCTTTTCTGCAGCACTGGGGAGGAGGATCTTAGACACAGTCGAGCATTTGGAACCAAAGGAAACTTTTTCACTATATTACTTGTATATTTTTATTTCTACAGTTGATATATTCACACCAGTTAAAGTAAATGTAAGCTCAGAAGGAAGAAATATTGAAGTACATATGATCATACTGCACAAAAAATTCTTTAGATGAAGATTTAATTCACAAATTTTGTGTTGTTAGTAGATGGAAGAATCATAGAATAAATCAGTCTAGAGGGGGGAAGCAAACTCCAGACTTGGCTAGCAGGACAGAATTCATCAAAAGTGAAAAGAAATTCAAATATGCAGTGATGCTATAAACCCTTTGAAATTCCAGATTAAATAAGAAACTTACCTCTGTATCAAAGACGTAAATTAATAAACTAAGACTCCATATTTCTTATTATTAGAGCAATTTTTTATTTATGCTTTACCAGATGTTGCATGAACAACAGCAGAGATGTAAACTTTGCCTCAAGCTGCTTACGGTTTGGACTTAGGTAAAACTTAGGTGAAGTCATTGAAAAACTCTGAAGCAGACAATCTCTTTCTAAAAGACAGTACTCAAGAGAATTAGAAACAAAGTTCACATATACATTTACACACATAGACATATATACATGAGGAATAAAGCAATGCATCGTCCAGTAAAAAAAGTGACTTATTGTTGAGTGATTTGATCAGAAGTTGTTCTGCATAACTGTATTTTAAAAAGTTAATGGGATAAGTTCATTCCTCTTGCAATTCTACTTACTTCCCAGTCACTACAGTCCAGACACTCGGAAAGAATAAAAAAAGAGGAGAGAGAAATCAAGACTATTTCAAGCATACTCTGGCAAAAACTCTAGATCAAACTGATAAGCCTGCAGACTGCCACGCATACTCCATCACAGTCTTTAAGAAGTGAAACAACCATACCGTACTTCCAAAAATAATATTCAGAAAATAAGACTCAAGATAACAACCCAATTTTATAAGAGTTCTGATAGTTTAGTCAAAAAGGAAAATTGGAGCCTTGTCATCTCATTGTGCTTTTCTTGTCACCTTACCAGGTCTAAAGCTTTTGTTACTGGAGAGCAAATATTTTAAAATTCTCAATATTATTCAAGACAAAACAGTATTACTCCATATATGGGAGAGTAGCTATCCCCAGATAATCACCAGCACAAAGAATGCTGCAGTGGTATGAACTGTAGCTCAGCTGAGAAATTCACCGACTATGGTAAGTAATCTATTTCTATAGGAACATGCAAACACCTTCTCCTGTGACCCTCCTTTGGTTTCCCTTATATATTATCTTACACATACATCAGATCCCTGCTTCACCTCCACTATCAGAGCTCAAGTAATAATTTTGTTCAGTCATCATTAGATTTTTTCTTATATACATGAAGAAAAGGAAGCGCAACAAAATGAGGGCTAATTAACAAGCTGTGAGTGAAAAAGAAATAAAATTCACTTCCTGACCCCAGGCTTTCTTTAAGCTTCCTTCTATGATGGTTTTTACCCTGAAGCTATTTTAGAAAGAGAATAAATTGAAAACTATTGTAAGCATAGTAGTTAAAAAAATAGAGGAAAAAGACTTGTACCTAAGTCAACAATCCAGCAAGAGCTTGCACTAAAACCTGTCTCAGCAGCCTTGTGGTTTTAAGGAAGAGTTATAATATTCACTTGCACAGTGTACCTGATTTGGCTCTGCCAGGATTCCTACACACAATGACAGGTATCTATTACTCCATTTACTCCAGTGAAAGAGTAGGAGGCTTGAAGCCTTTGGCAGAGTGGATGAAAGGCATAGATGCCAAAAAGATGTCCCTTGATGGAGCCTTGTTCAGCTCACTTTGTTACAAAAAAAAAAAATTTAAAAAAATCACATTTTAAGCACATTAAAATGACATTAAGGCTGTGCAGTCAAGCACTCAAAGATGCAAGAAGATACCAGAGATAAAGTAATGGAAGATTGCACCTTGAAGTAGAGATAAGCTTTGTAATGTCTATGTCTTATGAGACTAGTTCTAGTTGCACACGAAACCTTATTTTTTTCTCCTCTCTCCTTCCCCCATGTAAGACAAAATGCTACAAGTCAAATTTCAAGTGGAAAAGCATAGACATAGTAAGGTTGTCCTCCCACCTCCACAGTGAATCAAGATGCAAGACATTTCCCTTTTGCAATATGAAAAAAACCATGTCATTTTCTGTCATCCTGAGAAGTACACCGATATAAGCTTGGCTGAAAACCCTTCCCTCCCCACCTCTCCTGAATCAAGATGCTCATCTGGAAAATCTCAGCTGAAGCAGTTTAAGCTTTGGCAGAATTAATACAGACAGTTAAAAGCATAACCTTCTGACTGAGAGCATTAAGCAACCTTAAGCATAGGTAGCGTTACCAGCCCTGTCCATCAAACATGAACACAAATGGAAGAATGAGATCATAATATTCTGAATTTTTAAACAGGGAAGAAGATCCACTGTCAGAACTTTGTGAGGAATGTTTAATGCCTCTTCCAACCAATGCAATGGCATCCTTCAGTAACAGGATTAACAATAGATACTTGCACATTTTCCTACAGTATCTACTATTCCACATCAGGTGTTGTTTTGCACTACAACATACAACTATAGTAATCATTCCTCCTCTGACCAATAAAAAGATTCCTTCTGTGGATTCAAAAAACACACTCAGCTAATTTAATCACAAGTCACTTAACCAACTATGAGAACCACCAGGGAAATTCAGTGTCTTATGCAGCATATGTAATTAATGGCCTCTTCTGCCCTCCAGAACTATGAACTTCAGGATCTTTGTAATGAACACATTATCAAAAAACTTGTTCTGAGGTTAGTGTTATTCAATTAAGACATACGAGATTATCGATACTAATAAGTGGTTTGGTTTTGGTGTTCGTTTTTGTTTGGGAGTTTTTTTGTTTACTTGTTTTAAGAGAGGGAGAAAGTGCTACTTTAAAAACATTGCATCTAGGTGAATGGTAGGAATGCAAAGATAATATTCACTGATCATCAAAACAGGATACACATGCAACATTTATGTTATGCAACATCATGGGGAAAAGTCATGCCCTTCCTTGCTCCCGCTCTTCCACTGCAGAATAGGTTCAAACTAGCTGAAATTGGCTATCAGGTATTTGCTCCCTACAGCTGGGACACACCAAAAGCTGCTCTGCACTGCCAGCGAACAGAGCAAAGACTACCAGCAGCTATTAGCTCCACATAGGTGCCACCTACATATAACATCTCAGAAGCTACAGGAGCACTGTTCATCTAGCACTGCTCTTACATTTCCTTGCATTGGAAAGGAGCTGAGTAAATTCAGCAGTGAGTGCTTTTAAAGTTTATGTTCACCAGTCTTCACTGCTGATGTGCATTCCAGGCTGTGAGGCATGCCACTACTATCCTTCTCTAAAACTTACATAACTTATAATCATCCCCTACTTCAACATTATGATCAAAATAGAGAGGTTGATTTAGCATGGGGACGGCTTTACAGCTTAAAGTTCATTTTGAACCACTTTTCATCTTAGGGCACTCCTGCCATTTCCATCAAGATAGTTCAAGTTCACAGCCTAGGTGATCTCCTCGACTGCATGGCTTCTGTGTCTGCAAGCCACATCACCTGACTCTGAACATCAGCAGAGGCCCATGAAATAACCACCCTGCCAGGATCAACACCTCCAAGCAGCTTCTGTGCTGTTTCATGTAACCACTTCTAGGCAGCCACAAGGTCATTTGGTTGAAGAGGGAAATGTTTGGTTTGTGTTAGCTAAAATTAGTCAGCGGGTGCAAAGTGTTCTTTTACTTTGCTGTTAGAAGCTTGATAGTAGCTGGATGTTCTAAATGGAAAAATTATTAATATAACAAGGAAATAGCTCCCTTTCCTTTCCTCTGTCCTCCATGTGGCACAGAGCTATGACTTATCCTAGATAGACTGGGGTTTTAAGCACAGCAGGAAGAAGATTCCAGTTTTGGATTTGCTTTTTTTAATTTAATGCAATTTAACAAGCAACTGCATTGAGTTTTGTAACAATCTTCCAGATAAAAGCTAACTAGGAAAAGAGCTCTTGGAAAGAAAACACTGATGGGCAAAAATTTATATATTTTGTACCTTTTTTTTTTCCTATCCCCCCCCCCCCACTAACTCGTTACCTTTGTTTCCTTGAGGAAACTATGTAACAAACTGTATACAGAAGTGAGGGGGGAAAATGCACTTACTATGTAACAGAAATAAGTAGCAAGGATATGTTTTCTTTGTGGTATGATGATGTCACTGTGACATCTGCAGCCAGCTTAAAATCAGGGTTTCCATAGAATAACAGCCCACACAGGACAACGCACAGGCTGTTGCGCTGGAGAGTCGCACTCTAGCCACATGTACTCACAAGTTCCTGAGCATCTTTTCTGCCACTGGTCTCCTGATAGAAAGCCATTCCCTACAGAACATGCCAGTGGGCCTTTCACCAGAATAGGACTAGTACCCTTATAGTCATGTACATTTGCTTATGTATTGACATAAACGTAAGTTTTCAGATATTCAACACTGTTCCCTAAAATGTACAATTATTAAGGACACAAGACAGTCCATTGCAAGCAAACTTTGACATTTAAAATAATAATTTCTTGTTATTTTACCCATCACAAAACCAGCATGTAGATGGGCAGCCAGATTTCTGTTCCTTCAAGGTATTCCAGTCCACCTTCTCTTTAAATCATGCTGCCTTCTCCTTTTGTGAAGCCTGTTCTCATCCTCAGCAAGTCCAGATTCATTAACGTTTCTGCTTAGCCAGCTGGGAACATAGAGCAAATTCACACCTATTTCTGTGTGTTCGCCTTGGAGATTTCCTGTTCTTCCTTCTGATGTAGCTGATTTCCTCAGAGTTGTATTCTAAAGTACTTGCATCCAAATGGGATACGCAAAGGGTAAAAAATTATTTACAAGAGGGATTTAACCCTGTTCTGTCAAATAGCTAGGTATTACACTGATGATACTGCCACATCATAGTTCTAAGCAGGGTTTGATAACAAGCAGGTAGACAGATTCCCTACATTATGAAATTCAGGACAGATTTTGCGCATGGGAAATGAGGGATATTTTTGTTTTCACTTACTAAAATATGAAGTACAGCATTCAGCCCCTCTACATCTTGAGTTACTTCATTTCTATGTGAATTTCGTTATTCTCTCTTAGATGCAGATTATTTCAATAATTCTGTCCAGTATAATCCAGTATTTGGGATTAATAGTACTGAAAATTTTGAAAACCACTTTAGTACGAGGCCAAGAGATGAAGAAATGCAAAAAAGAATAGAGCTTGAGAGATTCACATTTGCACCCTCGTACAATGTGGATTTTGACATAACGAAGTCTTGGTGCAATTTATGCAATATCAGAAATTAATGACTTCCTTTTCTATTCATTTGCCTTCACTTTAGAAATGCCTGAATTCACTTCAGATAGATGCCTGACTTTTCTCTAATTCACCAAATCACACTGACTGAAACAATAAATCAAACCACATCAATCCTATTATTCAATCCATTTCAGGATTTTGCTTGATCTAAAGCATATCACAAATACTCCAAGTATCAATAAATTTGAGGGAAGAAACTTCATCCCTCAATCTCTCTACATAAGCAAAGCAGTAAAAGTAAAGCCTCAAAGGAAAAGTTGCTTCAATATTGACACAATTCCAGCATTACATCAGTAGCACCAGTTTCTACAGCATGGCACATCAGCCCACCTTTATCAGCCAAGTTGCCTCCTCTGCTTTCCTGTTATAATAAATTCAACCCCAAAATACAAAAGTTAAATGTACAGTTTTCCTTACAGAATTAACCCAGAATTTGGTGAGACTTAGAAAGCCCTAAATGGTTAATTCCACATCTGTTTCTGTCTGTTGGCATTTTTTAATTCTAATTGGAAAAATGAAAAGCTGTAAACTGGATGACAATCACTGCCATCAACTATAAGTGTTTCTGTTCGTTTGCCATGCAAGACAAGAATTCCCATTTAGTACTTTATTTTTAGATACTGCTTGCTCATGAGCAGCTTTGTGTCTTCATCTGTCAGTTTTGAACTTGAAAAATGTTCCACGCATTTACACTTTGCAGCTGCTCTAGGTATAATATTTTAATGTCATTTCAAAGAATATGTTTTCATAATCTTTACGTTCTACCAGATATGCAAAAAGCAGAAAAATTGATTTTTTTTTTTATTTTTATAATAAGAGAGAAACTTGTTAGGATCTTTCCCTATGTCAGAGTTTTGCTTAGGAAAAACTATATAAAACAAATCATAACTAGAAAATGGGGAATGGAGAGATGATAGGGAAATGTCAAAGTGTAGATGCTGCTCTCATCATCTTGGAGGTTGCGAGATGGAGCTATAGTGGACAGCTTTGCAGGCTGTCACTTAAAAGCATATGTAGTAAAACAAATCTGGGGGTTCCTTTTACATACATGAGGAGATGAACTTCACTTTTCAAGTTTGGCAAAACTGATCTTAAAATACTGTACATATGGGGAAAGACCTCTAACAGGGCAGATTTCTTAAGAATGAACAATAGGGTGAGTGACCACGAGCTTTTTTTTTTTTTTTTTT
>VXBA01002045.1:217659-273414 GCA_013399895.1 Serilophus lunatus
ACTGAACTTTCTTGCCAAGATCCAAGACTCTGGGATTTTCATCTGGGAGGGAGGGAGGGAGGAGAAATAATGCGATACCTGCAGCTGGTTTGGGTCTTGGGTGGGAAAAAAAAAAATTAGAAGCCATTAACTATTCTGTTCTTCAAGAGAAGATGGGCTTGGGAGTTTGGAAAGAAATTTCTGATTACATTGGAAAGATTAAAATGGTGATAACAGAATAAGTTTCAGAAATGGAAAATGGTCTGGAAAAGAAGTCTCCATATCTGCATATCTAATCTGCTTTTCTTCAGCTGTCTAACCAAATGGTGATTCTGCACTGCAGGTTCCTATTAGAAAAATCATATGGAAGGATCGCATGCCAAAGCATTTTTTTCCACAGTGAAAGGCACATTAGGTGTTGAAAAAAAATTATCAGTTTTGTTGATGTCTACATTGTGAATAGTTAAGCTGCAGCAAAATCTTGAGTGATTATTTTTGTCATGAAAAGAAATGACAAGACTTTGTCATAAAAAGAAATGACAGGGCATTTCTGTTTTGAAAGTATCTGAGTTTATCAGATTATGATTTTTAGCATATTTGTGGTCTTTCCCTAAAGCACATTGTTTGTGTGTGCATGTGCAGCTCAAGTGTTCCTATCCTGTTAGTCAAAGTATGTATGGAAGGAGGCACTTTTATTTTCTAACTGGAGTTATCCTGCTCTATGTCATGGGCCTTCTTCTCCCTCCCCAGTTGAGCCCCACAAGCCACAGGACTCCAAGCTGGGAGCTGCACTTCTCTTGAACCAGATGAGTTATAGAAGGGAGTCCTGAAATCCACCTTGCAAGAGTTCAAAATCAGTTTGTTTTACATTCCCACAGAGCACTCACCATCAGTTTGCCTGAACACTTGCTTCAGTTCACTCTAATTTTCAATGCTTTAAAGATACATAGGTTTAAGGAAAACAAAAGAGCCCTTCTCTGACCGTACAAGAGCTTGTGGGAAGCATTCAAGGACTCGGCAAACCGACGCAGCATAGCAAAGCGCGCACTACAGAGTTCTTAGAAACCCTAAAGCAAAAAGTCAACATATTTTTCTCCATGTGCTGTCCCTTCAACAGAAATGCCTGAAATAGGGGATTGACACTTTCCAGGCTCAAAATCGTGTTCCCATATGAGACTTGGAAAGTCACTGTCATATTACCACCATGTGTGCACGAGGGAAGGAGGCTGCCATCAGTCACCCAACAAGAGGAGCCAGCCACGAAGGACAGGCAGAGAGCCATCCATCCTGCAGTGCAACTTGCCTCAAATCCCTTTTCCTCTCAAATATACCATTGAGATATGGGACTTTTACCCAGAAAGACTACTAAGCGCTGCATGCTGACAATACACAGGGACAAAGCCCAGCTGGTGCACAGACTTCTTGCAAAGGAATGCAAGGACATTTTTGTGCTCACCCAGCACATCTTAAAAGCAGAGGGGTATAACTAAAACAAGCCTCTTCTTCCAACCTGTCAAGTCACAAATTCAACGTGTGATTCTTTTATCCAATTCAGTCTTTGAGCTTGTCCCCCACCAGTGGCCCCAAATACATATTTCCATCCTACTGCCATAACTGCTTCCTTTCCCACTGCAAACGCACGCATCAATGGAAACTGCCCAACAGATCCCAGAGCACCCTGTATATAACGTCACACAGTAAGAAAAAAACCTAAGGAGGACCCCACATCCATAGGGATCTTTTTTCTGTTTCCTTGACAAACCAAAAAGTTGTTTTTCTCTTCTGTAATTCAGCTGGTGTTCTGTTGTATTCACTGCAATAATCAACCAAATGGCTTTCCCCCAGCTTAACAGATTTCAACTTCCCCTGCCCCAATATATTTAAATATTGGAATTGGAGTGGACTATTTGTTTTAACCTAAGTTTCATTTGGCCTGTTTCTTCCTCATGTAGACATACGATACTCTGAATTGATAATGAATATACTATTTATTTATACACAATAACTCTATTTTTGAGGATATTGCAAAATCAAAGTGTGCGAAGACAAAGCTGATGAGAGAGAGAGAATACAGGGGGAAGGACCTTCCATAAGTTATGGAGCTGAAGCAGTTGGACATATTTCAGAAAAGAAGCAACTAAAGACAGCATATAGGAAAAAGGTTATGGAGTGAGGTATGCAGAAGATGGTAACAACAGCTATTTTTCCTAATAAGTTTAAAATCAAGACGTTTATTGAAATTTGAGAGCTCCTGGCAAATTGAAAAAAATCACTCAACAAAAACACCATCGAAAAGTATACCATTAGACCAAGGAATTATATGTTGCAGGAATTATTCACTGCAGAAATTATTCAAGCAGAATAAGGTAGCTGAATATATACAGTGGATATGCAGTTAACACTGACAACTAACTTTAGAAAGTTTTTAAGTCACATCCCATAAGGTTTAAGACAAATTCCAGAAGAAAATTTGATGAACCTGATTTTTCTATAACTTGTCTCAAAGTTTTTCTTGCAGAGGGTGGTTAGGCACTGGAACATACTCCTCAGGGAAGTGGTCATAGCACCAAGCCTGACAGAGTTCAAAAAGCATTTGGATGATACTCTCAGGCACATGATGGGACTCTTGGGGATGATCCTGCGTACAAACAGGAGTTGGATTCTGCGATCCTTCCAAATCAGTATATTCTGAGGTTTTGTGATTCTTACCAAAAGCAGTAGTCAGCTATCCTAAATTGGAACAAAAATCAAATTATTTTGATGGCTGAGAAGAAAAACACATAGGTGGAAAGGAAAAACCTTTGAGGTTTGTGCTAAATTCAAGTCATAATCCTATTAAGCCTATCTTTTTTCTTGTATTATCTCTGCTAATGACATAATTTTTTCCATTGCATCTTACCAAATGGAAGAGACTCCGTTATGGAATAACACATTGAAGAACTTCATGAACTATGAAAGAGTTGAAGAGGAAAAACCAAGCCAAAACCCTGAGAAATACTTCCCACTCACCTGCAATGGGGTGAACAGCACAGTTGGTGAAGCTGAAGATATTGGTAACTTAGACATCCACATCACAGTCCCATTGAAGATATTACATAAAGGGAAAATCGCATTTCTTGTGGGTCATCCTGTTGGAAACTGCCTGAAGGATGTTAAGTTGCAAGGCACATATGCAGAGAAAATGTGGCACGGATCAGCAGAGAAAGTGAAATATGGAGGAAGAATTAAGCAAAGCACAATCCTACTACTGAGCTTCAAAATGGCCAGTTCCATGAAACTGAGAAAACTGTAAAATACCTTTGTATGATTATTTTTAAAATTTGTTGGAAGTTTAAGTGGGCACTGGAAAGAGCCAAATGAACATCTTAAGGACTGAAGAAAATGTTCAGACTTTAGAGGCAATATCTGTTTATTAAATCAGACTATATGGGTATCTTCACATAAAAAGTACAAAATACTAAAGGACTTCTTTGAACCAAATCTAAAAGTTACAAGTAGTATCTTACATGTAATTTGATCAGCATTTGCTGGGCTTAAGATAATAAAAAGATTGTTTTGGTTTTTTTTGAACAGTGGAGTTGATTAACCATGGTAGCAACTAAAAATAGAAATGGAAGTCTTCATCATTTCAAATCAAGACTATTTTAGGAAGATGTGTTTCAACTTAAAACAAGCAATTGGGATCAATGCCTGTGTAGTTTCTTTCAAGTTTTCTGTCTTCTCATGAACACAGACAGTTAGACCAGATCATATCAATCTCTCCTGGCCCTTAGTCCTCTGCATCTTACGGGACACGCAACCAGAACTGCAACCACAAGACTCCTATACAGATATTCCCCATACTGATATTTATGCCTAAGACTAATCTACATTTTATTAACCTTTCTTCTTCCTTTCTTGCAACTGGCAGAAGAAATATTATCATTTTCCACTTTCCATTCAAACACTGTTCTTCTTTTTGTATGCAGCCCTTTATTGTGTAAATAGGACTACCATGTGTTTTACACCTTCTCCCTCTGGAAACAAAGGTGATACTAGTACAGAGTTACACCATCCTGCACCTACCTTCTGCTTGTACGTCTTTCAAACACTATTAGGAACCTAACATGGATCCAGCTTTTGAAGTTACAATACACAGAAGCATAAGAAAAGAACTGCATTAAATCATACCAGCAAACACTCTGTAGTGAGGTGAGACTAAGTACATCTAAATTGTTCTGTTTAAACCACTGCAAAGATGTGCAAAGAGTGATCCCAAAGCCTGTCAGATAAGCTGGTAAAGAACAGTATTAAATTACTGTTTTGGGCTAGAATGCTAACTGGTGTGAATGAACACTAATCAGTAGACCTAAGTAGTCACCTAGCTATATGAATAGTCACCTAACAATATGACAAGGTCTGACACAGGCATGATTAAGTCTTTCATCCCAATAACTTCAGTCCCAGAAACATCAGCAGCATAAACTATTACTAGAACTCAGTAGAACTCTGTTGTAGATGTGTTCCCGCACCAAGCGAACAACAAGGATGATGAGTAAGCTAAGGAATAAATATCCCACCTGCAAGTCCATCACCATCTTTCAGGGCTAATATTTGCACAAGCTAATGCTGCATTCCAACCACTATGCGTTAAGATACGCTACTCGCAGAGCTACCTCAGCATTTACAGTTTTGCATATTAATTTTCTCCCTAAACTAGCTAGGGTCTAACATTATGTTTTATAGGGTGTGTCACTTCAGTAAGCCTGAGTGATGCTCAGCAGCACTTGAGACAAGGTCAGCTATTCTCATCCAAGTTCACTCAGACTTCAGCAAAAAAGTTATGCTATTCAAAGGGACAGCTGTACCGCAAGAGTTACTTCTGCAGCTCACAGAGAGGCTTTACCAAGATCCATACTATCATGGTGCATGCTGCCTGTTTTCCTCACAATTACTTGCCCTGTCAGTTAATACATCGTTTGCACACATCGTTTTCAACTGGTTTAATTTGTGCCCCCACAATGAATTAGAATAGCAAATCTGAATGCTCTTGTTTCTAATTATCCTGTCAGCACCAGCAGCCAAAGAATTATGGATTTAGGTGCTCAGATTTATAACACAGTTGAAAGAAGCAAGATTGAGTGAATTGAATGAAACACCTTAGGAAAGTAGCAGGTACCAAGCTGTGGAAAGTACTACCCAAGCCACCAATCTACAGAACTGCAGCAGAACAGCAGAGTCTCCGACATGTGTCAATAAGGATATACAAGCGTTCTTCACAGGATTTACAATGTATATATTAAGAAACTAGAAGGGTTTAACAAAAATTGCAGTACTGACAGCCTTAAAGCTAAATGCATAAGTCTTGACATCATATATGGTATGGGAGGATACCACCACAAAGAGGTGCATTCCAGAAAACTCATGCCCATGTTTTGAATAAGATACAATTAATTTTTACTTATGTTTCGTATTTTTATTAGGGAATAAATAACAAAATAAAACATGTCAAATTTTGTTTATTCTTTGATGGCCTTTCCAGCCAAGCATGCTCTCAGTCTGCAAACATTTAACATATTCAACATCAGTGCTTTACCACAGAAGACATCTGAGGGTTATCCTCTTTTCTTTACTCTAATAAATTATAACTCAAAGATGAATCAAAGTACTCTAACTTGAGCAAAATAATGAAAGTAAAATTTAAATTAGAATCATTTAAATATCCCCAGTATTGAAAATGTGGCAACGCATGGCAGAGAGAGGAGGGAATTGGTTTTATTATCTTTTTATTCTTAAACAGACATCATCAAATCTTCTTTTAAAGTTGCAATTAATTCCTAGCTGGAAGAGGGCACAACACATATGGAATGAAATTTCGCTTTGAAAATCATGTGTTTGCATTCCTCCTATATGATGATTTTTACCACACCAGAAACTTCCTAATTAATTGCAATCTACTTCACTGTACTGAAACAGATGTAAATAAGAATTTTTTTCTAGTTGCTCTATTCATCTTCATTATTCGTGTATATAAAGGAGAGCACTATTGGCTGTATGCACCTACAGATTAAATTACATTTCGCCACAGGCAGGGGGATGAACAGATTGAGAGCAGCCCTGCTGAGAAGGACTTGGGTGTGCTGGTGGAGGAGAGGCTGCACATGACCCAGCAACGTGCACTCACAGCCCAGAAAGTCAATTGTGTCCTGGGCTGCATCAAAAGCAGCGTGGGCAGCAAGGCCAGGGAGAGGATTTTGTCCCTCTACTCCACTCTGGTGAGACCCCACTTGGAGTGCTCTCGGGCCCTCAGCACAGAAAGGACATGGGCACGTTGGAGCAAGTCCACTGGAAGGCCACCAAAATGATTAGAAGGATGGAACACCTCTCCTATAAAGACAGAGAATTGGGTTTGTTTAGGATGGAAAAAAGAAAAAACAAACCCAACATTTTTGGGGAGACCTAATTGTGGCCTTCTAGTGGCTAAAAGAAGCCTATAAGAAAGATGGAGAGGGACATTTTACAAGATTATGTAGTGACAGGAAAAAGGGGAATACATCCAAACTGAAAGAAAGTAGGATTAGATAAGGAAGAAATTCTTAACTGTGAGAGTGATGAGGCACTAGAACAGGTGGTCCGGAGAAGCTAAGGATTTCCCATCCCTGGAAGCATTCAAGGCCATGTTGGATAGAGCTGTGAACAACCTTGTCTAGTGGAAGGTGTTCCCATCCAAGGCAGGGAGGTTGGAAATATATGATATTTAAGATACCTTCCAATCCAAGCTATTCTGTTTCTCTGATCTCCTGCAGAGTACCAAGCAACACATTTTTCCAGCTGAATGAAAGAATGAAGTAAAATTTTCAAAACACTTCATTCATTCCTGTTCCCATTCCACTCCAATGGAAGTCAATGCTTATCCAGAACTCTTTGAACAACCCACCTGAAGCAACTTTACTTGTATCAGAAAGTAGTTCTAAGGGATAAGACATAAAATGTGACTTGAAAAAGTCCCCCCCTCGATGTACTGAGGAGGATATTATCATAATCTGAATATTTAGGAAAATCTGCCAAGTGGCTAAGCTTGGTTTTAAGTATAAAAAGGCTGGCAGAATCACAGGAGAGTTTAAGTTATTGGATAATTGGAAAGTGAGAAAAAGCTAAAGCAGTAAAAACCGAATTAAAACAAAATACTGGAGACTGAAACATGCCCAGGAGAGGCAAACATGGCCTAATACCAATCACCATCAACTTAAAAGATGGTACTTATTAAGGAGAGAGCTTCATACTCGAGAAACTATTTTGGAGTAGGCCATGGAATCACGAAGAGTGTAGCTCTGATGATGAATACTACCAGTGGAATACTCACAATAAGCTTGCTAACAAGGTTCCCTGAAAATCTTAAAAGACTAAATAAGAACACACAATATTCTCCCAGTCTAGCTCTGTCATGGCATCTGTTTTTCTTATTTAGACATCAGCACTTGTAAACTAATCCATTACCTGGACAGGGCCTTCTTTGGGGTTGGAGGCTGAAGGTCTCCTTAATTAAAAAGAGCTGGTGTTTTGAAGCCAAACACTTCCTGCTTTCACTGCATAATCACTGAGGCAGCACCTTTATGTATTACCATAAAAAGTGAACAATGACTTGCAATATCATAGACTTCAATAGAGAGTAACTCCAAAAGAAGTGAAACCTCCTGCTACACGGCCTACAGCACTTCTGAAAGGACCATTATTAGGTCAGGAAAATTCAGTCAATATGATCAGTATGAATATCTGATTTTCAGATCACTTAAAGCACTGGATCAGCATTTGGGAATCCTGCATTCAATTTCTGTCTATGCTAGAGACTTCCTGTACGACCTTGGGAAGATCCCTTTTGTTTTGGGCCTCTTTGCTCACTCCTAGGAAAACATGTAGGATAGTTCTTCTGCATACTGCCACATCTATACCGATTGTAAACCTGTACTGGAGCTGTGTCAATCACTGCCGCAGCACCTCACATGAGCTTGCCCATGGTGAACACTAAAATTCATTTCAACATCCATTGTTTAAATAAATCTAGCCTTTTGAACCTCCATTCCTTCAGAAAGGGAATACCTGTCCTGCACTGTTTCAATAGCTTGAGGGGGAGTATGTCTCGATGGGTTTTGCACATTTCAAAAGGGCAGGATTGCAGACCAGAGACAGATCTTTCACAATACCAAATCCACTTCCCTACACAACCTTTTCCTACCTCTCTCCCCAAAAGTCACTTTGTTTCATCATATGCAGGGGACACCTGGGAACAGGAAGACAAGCTAGAACTCCTCTCGATAATAAAACCATTAAATGGTGGGAAATATTTGTTTCAGTTGAGTTTCTTGCTTTGGATTTTATCCAGTCCTCCCCTCATTGATTATATTCAGGGTTTTTTAGGGCTACTCCAGTATCATGGACTTCACACTCAAAGGTCTCCTTCTCACAATGCAATAGACATCTCATTCCTCATCATTTGTGTCAGGGGCTGTATGAACCTCACAGCAGTGTCTTCAAAAAAACAACAACATAAAACCCCCACACACCATATTTAAGAGTATCCAACTGTTCCACATCTGCACTATGCTTAGCCAGACTGAAAATGTGTTCTAAGTAAGTGATGGAAACAGGTCAGTGTAAATACATGGCAACAACAGACATGACAGTATCTCACATTTTATTTCAAAAGCTAACATATAGCCTGTGTAATGGAGAAAAAAAGTAAAAGCATCGTTGAGGACAAGGTGATTTGCTCCAGATGGACATTCATGCCCATTTTGATATTCAGCCCTAGAAACCTTTCATCACATAAACACACCTCCCCAGAGGGAGGATTTATATTTCTTCATTCATTTGGCAATCAAAAGGTCAAATATACTTAATTTCTTCAAGTGACATTAGAGCTAACGTCCTTTCATTAGCATTTGGAGCTGCTGTCACTGAAGTCAAGCATTTTAACAGCACACTTATTTCTTTCTTCCCATCCCTTTTCTTCCAGGATGCTCACAAAAAGTTACAAATAGTAAAGTTATCAGCATGATTATCTTTGACTTATACTTGGAAAAAAACCTTACTCATTTTTCACACATAAAATCTTCTCAGCTTGTTTAAGCACTCAGGACAGAGAGCACAAACAGATAGAGACATTTTGCTTTTGGAAGCAGCTTTAACAATGTATAGCTTTGTGGTAGTAGGGGGGATATGGTTTCAATTCTAGCCTGGATCAGACTCTAAATATTCTGACACGGATCAAGCAGAATTGCCAAAACATATTCTTCCCTTTCAAAACATTCCATTGGTTCTGGCTTCATTAGGCAGTTTAAATGCATTTTTAAAAAATTAAATATACAATGTTAAAAGGTTACGTTGAAATAGTGAAATGACGTGGAACACTTCTAAAGTGGCACTTTGATTATTCTACTTTTACAGGCTTTGTGGTACTATAGTGTTAGCTGTCAGAATATATTTAGGCATTGCCCACACGAATAGCCTCTACATTTACTAAGTCCATCTCTACCAGCTCTTCTGGAATTACTGAATTAAAACCATTGTTTTTCTCTTATGTGGCAGGTTAAGCAGCTATAAGCAGAACTATGAGAAATACTTCAAGAACCATAGTCGGCCCTGCTACAGGGTAGGATTGAATCAGATGACTTTCAGAGGTGCCTTTTAAGTTTCTCTACAACATCCTTAAATGTCTTTTCCCACTTATTTTTCAAATTAATTTCCCAAGCGTTTTCTCGCTTGCACTAACAAATAGATTAGATTATATCACACACAGTTTTTGCTGGCCACACAAGTTGCTCAGTCACATTTTTCGTCAGCTCATTCAGTACTTAGCATCACCAAGGTCTACCACTGTCACAACTTACCTTTGTTTACTAAAGAAAGAAATCCAAGTATGACTACAAAAAGAAAAAAGCATGTCTATACCTCCTTTAGACAAAGGTGTTAGAGTGTTCTGGGGTGACAGTGCAGGTTTTGTAAGTATCATCTTACGCTTTCTTCCAACTGTTCTTTTAACAGTTTTTTAGATTTACCAAGTTTCACATTTGCCTTTTTGCAGAGCAAAAAAGGAAAAAGGTCGATACCAACATGAACCCATCATACCACTAATCTCCTACTCTCTTCTCTCATGTGAAAGGACATTCAGGACAGGACTCGGTACTTCCCAGTTCTTAGGATTAAATCCTAAATTGACCTGTTGTAGTGGTTTAACCCGGGCTGAGTGCCAGGGGCCCACTACAGCCACTCTCTCACTCCCCCTTGCCCAGCCATAGAGGAGAGAGAGAATATAACGAGAGGTTTCGTTATTCATGATAAGGACTACAACAGATTCTTTCTTAATCACCGTCACAGGCAAAACAAGACTCCATGTGGGAATGATAGTCAGGTTTATTGCTAACAAGATCAGAGCTAAGAGTGAGAGACTAAAAGACACCTTTTACCCCCCACCCCCTCCTTCTTACATCCAACCTTCTCTCCTGCAGTGGTCAAGGGAAAAGGCGAGGTGGGGGGGAGGTGTTGCTGTGGTCAGCTGCTGTTCTCAGCTGCTGCTTGGGGAGAAGAGTCCTTCCAGCCGCATTCCATGGGGTCCCATCCCTCACAGGATACAGTTCCTCTCACAAACTGCTCCGGCGAGAGTCCATCCCATGGGCAGCAGCCCTTCACCCACAGCTGCCACATGGCTGACATTCCACAGGGTGCAGTCCCTCAGGCACAGGCTGCTCCAGCGTGGGCCCCACGAGCCACGCATCCTAACAGGAGAATCCTACTCCAAGTGGGCTCCTCTCCCCACAGGCTACAGTCCCCTGCCAGGACCCGGCTCCACCTTGGGTCTCCCACGGGCTACAGCCTTCCCCAGCATCCACCTGCTCCGGCGTGGCTCCTCCACGGGCTACAGGTGGATCTCTGCACTCCTGTGGTCCTCCATGGGCTGCAGGGGCACAGCTGCTTCACCATGGGCTGCACCATGGGCTGCAGCTGGATCTCAGCTCCGGCGCCAGGAGCATCTCCTGCCCCTCCTTCTGCACTGACCTTGGTGTCTGCGTTGTTGTTCACAAGCTCTCACCCTGCTCCTCTCCGGCAGCCATCTTCATTTCCAACTACTTTTTTTTTTCTTCCTTCTTAAATATGTTATCACAGAGGCGTTCTGCCAACTACTGATTGGCCTGGCCTTGGCCAGCAGCGGGCCCAGCCTGGGCATGGGGAAACTTCCAGCAGCTTCTCGAAGAAACCTCTCCCTCAGCCCCCCCCACTGCCACCAAAACCTGGCCACAGAAAAACCAATACACCTGTGTTTGTAATTTACTTCTGTGAGAACAGCAGTGCCACACTGAAGTGATTTAGACTGAAGATATAGCTGAAAGAGCACAGATAAACTGAAACAAAAGACCAAACAAAACTCTTCAGTGATGAGTTCACCTTTTCACACATCGGCAGATAAATTTTACATCTGCAGGTAAAAAAATTACAAACACATATTGTAACTATATGACACTTACCTCTTAAAAAGCCACATTATTACAGAATTAGAGAGGTCATCTTGCAGTCTGGAACTTTTATTTCTATTTTTTGAAGAAAATCAGGTAGAGCTGATTAGTAATCAGCTTTCACTGCGGAATCCTACAAGATTCTATAAAACAAGTTATGCACATCCTATTAGTAAATAGCTCAGAAAAGTAATATATCAAAGTGACAACATACCTCCTTCAAGACATTTATTATAATGATTTAGGAAGATCTTGGGGCACTTGTAGAACATTCACCCAAACATCAGCTAAACAGTGAGCGCGTGAGCTAAACTTGACAAATTATTAGAAAATTACCAATTACTAACAAACAAGAGACCATGGTATGAGCTCAAGGTACAGTTTGAGAAAACAGGTAGGGTACATTTCATATTTGTAGTGTTTCTTATAATTCTGCCTATCTGCAGTTTAGCAAACTCAGAGACATTGCAAGGTATTAAACCTATCGTTCTCTAGGCCACAATGCCCATCCTTAGGTTAGCATCAGTACATGAAGAGTTCAACCCCTAGAAGAACAAGATGTTTCGCTAACTTACTTCAGCCAAAACTCTTCACGCCACATTTTTCAAAATGGTATGATGACCTTGACAAGCAGCAGAAATCATGTTTCCTTACAGTGCTTATAGCCCAACACATCAAGATAATCCCATAGCTACTCAATATTCAGTCACAATGAAAGTCACAGAGGCACATTGAGAGATAAATGCAGAGACAGTAAATGAACAGACCAAAAATAATTTAAAAAAGCCATCAAAATTTCACCCTTTTCATAACACAGGTTTAAAAACAAAAAGAAAAGGCTAAGAATTTTTGTTTGCATTATTATACTTTAAATGGCTATTACACCAGCTTAAAAAAAAAAAGTGCAGTAGCCTAGGGCTGAAGTACCAATTCATCTAGTTAAGTGACAGCAAGATATGCCATTCATACAACTAATTAGGATTAGCATGCTGATGGTGTTCTAAAGATAGCATTGTTAAATAAGCCAAATATACCCCAGGAATCAAGCTCACTATGTATTGCCAATCTATGTCCATCAATTATGATGACACAGTGCTAAAAATATACAAACCCCTAACAACCATTGGTCCTCTGAACACAGTCCAGCTCTCTAAACCTACAAGCAATGGACACAGGCTAATAGAAGTGGCCTGTGAAGTCCAATAGTACTTGTGCCAAGCAGTGTTCAGGGAATGCTTTTACATAAAACTTAATATTCATAATGGCAAAACAAACATATCAACCTTCTAAATCAGCTTTTACAAGAAAAAAATTTCTTGGAAACTAGATTAAAACAAGCCACTCTTGAGCAGTCATTTGTAACAGAATGTTTCATACAGGAAAACATACTGAGCTGCACAGGCAGTGCTGAAATACCTCAAAAAGCTCACTACAGCCTTGAACTGCACATCAGTAAAATTGTCCTTGTAAGGGATGCAACCTGATGAGTTCCCTGTCAAAGCTGAGGGAAATGGAGAGGTAAAGGAAACTCTGGGAAAGGAGCAATCAAGGAAAACAACTTCAGAAAAAAATGTTCCCACATACTACTTCAATGCTTTATAATACACTGGATCTTCAGTCGCTATACACGCAAAGAGGCAGGGGGGCTATGCTGAGGGGGGAACAAATACAACATACAATTCATGTTTGTACAAGTCTGGTTGATCTCTTAGCAATGTAACAAACCGAGTACTACCAGTAAAGATGGAAGTGAGCTGTTAAAAAACTCCCTTATAAATGCTATGAGTGTCATTCTTCTCTCCAAAAACCAACCAGTTCTAGTGACACTCAATTTCACCTCTGGGATAATATAGCACACATCAGTGAAGAAACAATCATGATCAGCCTTCCTAAGCAAATCCAGAATACAGCTGTACACAAACCTATCTAGATTTAAGGTGATCTACAATTCTAGACACATTTTGGAGACCTATTAAGTATGCAAATGTATCTTATTTTGCTCATCTTCCATTTTAGCATTTTTCCCTTATTTTCAGGTGTTTCTCTAACACTTTAGCTTTAGCATGATATCCCCAAACATACATCTCACAATCTCTCATTATAATGACAACAAAACAGAAAAAAATAAGCCTGCTCTTTGTAGCTTCAGCAATCTGTAGAGCTAGCATTAGTCTTTTATCCAAGCCAGTTATATCCATACCAATACAAACCTGAGAAACTAAGAGCAGCCAGACCAAACTGAATAAAAATCTATGAAGGCTAATAGTGAAGTGCATGACCAGGTCAAACAGCTATAACAAAGGTTGAAAAGAGTAATCTTTGCCCCATATATAACGGTGTCTTCAACGTTTCTAGACATACACAACACTTTTCACTCCAGCCACCACATGTAAGTCACCCATGTCTCTGCCTTTTATTGATGCATCAAATCTGATAGCATCCTTTGTACAGTCCCATGACACAGAAGTCCACAACTAATTCCTATATTGCCTTGCAGAACTTCTGTTAGGTTTTCAGCCTGTTGCCCAATAATTCTACAAGTAAACACTGTGAAGGTTTTATAGCCAAACCCAGAAACTTGCATGTTAAAGAACACTTTTGGAAAAAAAACCAACCTGCAAACACAGTATATATTCACCTTAATACGTGTGTATTTCTAAATCATCAAGGCACTTTTAAGAAGTTGCTCGTACATGCATAGAGCATCAGTAAGTACAGTTCTGGAAGATCCAAATAAGTTCAAATGCCTCATGAAGCAATAGACAGCAGATGCCATACCTGAAACAGTCTTATATTTCAAATTAGCAAAAGTCTTTGCTATGACAGGTACGTATTCAACACATTGAGATTATGCTGCCAGGCATGTTTCTTTTCATACAGCACAAAAATGAAGTCTTGATTACCTGATTTTACTTTTACCCAAAATCAGCATTTCTAAAGAGAGCATTACCCCAGCACCCTCCCAGAAAAAACTCCTGTCATTTATAGTCTGAAATAGCTATGAAGAACAAGGTATATTACACCCTGTGTGTTGTGTAAATATTCCAATACTGAAGAGGCAAGAAGCAGACACCTTATGACAGTGGAGAATTCACTTGTGTTTTGATATTTCTTTGAGAAATAATGCTTTGCATCTGCTTTATCCTGTGGGAAATTTTTCTTTTTATTTGTTGTATGCAAGCATTCAAATACACACCAATACAACTCTAACAGGGATTACATTTGATATTTAAAAAAGGAAGTCTAAAAATAAACCAAGATGCTATACCTTCAAGTTCTGGAGACAAGTACATGACTAAATAACTTCTTATCTGAAAGGAGCTTTCCTCCTGCTCAGAAAGAACAAGAAGCTGCATACATTTTCATTTCATTCACTTCCTTAGATCCTTCTCATGCTTTCTTATAGAAAATATAAATAATGAAGATACTCCACTAGCTAATTTCAGATTTGCTCACTAATGCTCCGTGGAAAGGTCTTCTATGGAGAGCACCACTTAATGCTTCTATGTCAGGCTGCATGAGGGACATGGACATCGTTGAAGCTCAGATTCTTTTATTTGGGAAACTGGAATATCCATTGGCTCAAGCCAGCTGGGAAAATGCTAGAGGAAAAAATGCAGAATACTTTCAGCAGTAGAACTTCTACTTCTAAGAAAAGTCATTTTGAAATTAACAGTTAGTTACAATGTTGGATTTTAAGTGATTGAAAGTTAACTGGGCTAAATTAGAAAAAGACTTCAAGTTGAAAGAACTAAGCCATTTTCCTCGACGCGCAGATCTGAAGTCATGTATGGCAGAATAAATCTTTAAGAAATGCTAGAGATCTTGTGAGAAAAATCCCAAAACCAAGAAACATTTTGGCTTTATTAGGTTACAACCTAATGTATAGTAGACAAACAAAGACAATTCTTCAACACTGGTTGCAACAGTAAGATGCCAGTTTGCAGCAGTTAAGAGACATTAGTTCTATAGGACTGTTTAGTTAACTTAGAGCCTGAGAGATAGTTAAGATTTGAGACCATACTTTATGAAACTGCACATTTGAGAAGATCTGGTAAAAACACAGAAATAAAGTGCCTTCTGAACATTTGCTGCAAATGTGTATCCGATTTAAAACCAGCAATCCATTCCTGCTCCTTAGTGGTGTATAGCATTGCTGTGGATTGCTGAGTAGCTGTCATGCTATGCAGCCTGGCTGCTTTCCAGTCCTGGGTGAAGCAATCCCCACAGCATTTGCATGAAAGAAATGATGGGTTCCCTTTGAAGTGAATGATCTTGAGTGAATAAAAGGTGGGTTTGGGGTTTTCTGGCATATAGAAGAATTCTTTGTCAATGCCTCTTGCTCACAAGTAAAAACCTATGCCAGGTGTCCCAGAAAGTTATGTAAATGTTCAAGTATTCTCTCTGAAGCTCCATGTAGAAAATATCTATTTCTCACATCTTACATTATAACTAGTGTTTGCAGATGGGATTGCCTTCAGCTTTTTTGTTAGCTGTATATTCAGGAATTGTCAGCTGCAAGTATGCTTTGAAAAAGACAATTTGAGAGAACTCTTGTTTTTTATCAAAATGCATTTGTTGGTTTAACTTCATAGCTTTAGACAGTTTCTGCAAATGATTTTTGATAATTACTTAAATGTTATTTCATATGAAAGTCATTACTACTAAAATCTACAGTCTCCCACCAGCAAGCAAGAAAGAAATGAACAAAGTTGAAAGCACAGCTCATCTATTGTTTCTGCAAATGCTGGAGACTATTGGCATTTTGAGATGTCTGGAGACTCCTGCAGATTTCTAGAATTACACAGTATGGCTCTCGGTGCTTCACGCACACCACAGCTGATTTACTGAAAGAAATTAAAGATGCATTTCTCAAAAATGTCATATGATCCATGCCTGACTGAAAACAGAAAATCCATGCACTCGTGGTTGCATAGTCAAGCATGCACAGCCACAGTGAATTTAGAACAGGTATAAATTTTGCACCTTAAACAGTA
The DNA here is from genome assembly GCA_013399895.1 of Serilophus lunatus. Taxonomy (NCBI): domain Eukaryota; kingdom Metazoa; phylum Chordata; class Aves; order Passeriformes; family Eurylaimidae; genus Serilophus; species Serilophus lunatus. The sequence goes on from VXBA01002045.1 coordinate 234,122, forward strand.
CATCAGAGTGTGATGTATGATGTGCTCCAAATATTCATTGGTCTACTTAAGTCCATCTCTACTCTGAAGTTTACTCTTTTCTAATACAAGTCCACTAGCATTAGAGGCTTACAAGAAGAGAGGCATAGCAGTCTTCCATTGAGAGCAAGTCTAATTTAAATCAAAATTCAAATCAATCTAAGAAATCATTAATCTGACTGGGAGGCATGCCCGGCTTGTCAGTTTATGTCCCTTTACAATTTTCTCTGCGCTATAAGCAACACTGGAAAACCCATGCAGAAATTTTTTAAAACAGTGGGAGTTGACAGCATTCTTTGTACGAGTGAATCGGTAGGAAATGAGTTCAGATTTTCAGTATCTGCATAAGGTCCTTGATCTTCACCAGTGAGGTATGAGGTAGTGAGCTTGCCTCTGTTTTTTGCTGGTCGACAATTATATTAGCCTGCTCACATTCTAACATCAATAGAACTCTTTTGAGATTTAAAGACCTGGTCAAGAGCATGTTAAATATGGTTTCACCCTACTCAGTCTTCATCTTCTTTTCCACAGCTTGGTGTCTTCCTCCCTCATGCTTTTTATTTTTTTTGTTTGTCCCACTTCCATCTGCATCCATGCTACGTTAAGATGTGCGCCACAACATCTGCCCAAGTGAAGAGATAACAACAGCTGAAGTTTGTCAAGAGATAGCTCTAGTCCTGTGTAGAGACCACAAAGTCCCGAAATTATACAACTTGAAAGGAAGACTAGAGCATCATCATTTTTTCTAAGGTAGTTTTCAAACTGTTTTGCAATCAGGTTAAAAAAATAACCAGTCTAACTAGAAAGTGAGCATGAATCCAAAATATTCAAAAAGTTTAAAAAGGGAGTTTATCCCTGTTTTGGAGCAGCTGATTATTTTATAAGATAAGAAGAATACATTATTTCCTAAGGCTTTTACAGAAGTTTAGACTTCAATCAAGTGAAACACTTTGTCTAAAAATGAACATTGCTTCAGTAAAATGAACCTGCTGGTAGATGCAGTAATTTCTTAATACACAAAAATAAAACATTTGAACAGATCTAATATTTTATGTCCTCCAATGGCTGTAAGAATGTAATGGAAAACAATGTAAATTTTTTTTTATTTTTTTTTGCAGTCTGTAATTACAAGGGCTACAAACACTAGAGCTTTATACAAGTATGAAGATCTCCATCAAAGATTACAAATCTTTCTTTAGGGCAACGACCAAAACCTAGGAAAATTTACTCTCCCAGCTCTGTAACCAACACAAATATCCATCTCTTCAGCAGGATCTACAGTGAAATCAGCACTGGGCTGTTTCAGGCACCATAACAATTTTGGTTGGCACCAAAATTAATGCCAAGACATTATTCTAGCTTTAACAAGCTCATTTTAGTCTAGGTTAAATCAATTAAATTAAACCTAACTGCTGGAAAATTATCAACAGTGTGTCCAAGCAGAGCTTGCCTCAACTAACCTGCTTCTCAATCACCTTTAAATTTAACCAGGATATCTTCTTGTTGAGACAAGACATACAGCATTTCTGGGATAGCTTAAGCATTCCCCAGTATGTAGCATTTATATTTTTAAATGCTGCAGCATAAAACGTTTTCTTTCAAATACATCAGGTTTGTTAAGTTCCTGTCAATTGTTTGCAGTATCTTAGCTCTTCTTTATTCAAATTAGGAAGTGCAAAAAGTCTTCAAGAAGATTTTTTTGGGGGGGAGGAGAGGGGTGTCTCCTTGATTATTATTTTCACATTTTAAATGCACACTTACATAGCCTTACACTAGTACTTTGAGTCAGTTTTCTATAGTATCTTTACTATTCAGGCACAAATGAAATTCCACCACAGAAAAAAGTTACTACATGTAAAAGCATTTCTGAAGTAAGCAAATAGAAAAAACCTCATAGAATAGAAATAGACTTATTCCTTCATAGTGCTTGTTTCCACAGCATTTTGACATCTGACTTTAAGGCATTTAAACTAACTCCTGTTGATCTATGGATAAGGAGACCATGACCAGAGCACATCTTGAAAAAAAGAGGATAAAACAATCAGAGCTGAATACCTGCATCACTGTTCTGAGGTGCTGCTGAGGATACAGAGGTGTTCTGTTAAATGAGTTACCTTCAACTATTCTTGAAACTTACCAATTTTCCCCTTCAAAATCCTTTCTAAGGCTCTCCTCAACTAAAACCATCATGAAAAAAAAAAAAAAAAATCAAATTTGAGGCCACTGTAAGAACAAATTTTACACCTGTTGTTTTCATTCACTGTATTTTCCTTGCAACCACTGAGACCTGTTGCACCTTTTTGTAAACAACACTCATGAAGAATCTTCTGTAATAGAGTCCTGGGCTTCATAAAGTGCCATCATTCAGATGAATACTATATTTAACCAATAACACTGGAGACAATAGAAAATAATTTAATTATTGGGAAAATAGACAAGGCCAGGTGTGAAAAATCGCTCAGATACTCCCACAAGAGGCTGGCAAAGTTGCAGGATTTCATGCAGTATGCTTCATTAGAAGTGTCATTTCAGTGCTGAAGTCATCAGAAGAGTTTATCCTAATAAGCATAGATTTTAATGGTACCAAGATATATCCTGGTCTTGAAATTAATAAATTCAGTCCCATTTAATACTTCATACAACGTATTTCATTTAATTGCTGGATAAAGAGTGTGCTCTTGAATTATATACAGAGACGGCTTGGGTTTAACAAAAAATAAAGTGTAATCCAAAAACTGGAAATGGTAGGTGACTAACAGCATTTACATTTTCAATGACCATGGTCAAGTTTTCTTTGTGTAGAGCTCTAGGATAAACTCAAGAGATGATTAGCGTAATTAAGGAATTTACAGATCTCTTTCTTTGGAGACAATCTATTTGGCAGAGATTTGCAGACTCTTGAATAAACTCCCTCCAATTCTCTGAAGTCACTATCTTCTGCTCATTAGGTTCCCAACTAGTATACATATGACTGCAGATACTGGTGTCAGTCAAAGCCCTGTCCCAATCAAACAGAGCTATTTTCTAATGTCTGACTACTTGAGGCACATGGGGGGCTTTTCCAGTTCCAAGAGGAGCAGCAAACTCCAGCAAGCTCCAACCCATCAATCCACTCATTCTAACAGCGCACAGACAACCATTCCAGTTACAGTCCCAGCTACATCCAGAATAATACTAAATAATATCTTTGGGAACAGAGGAGAAAAATCCAGACTTACAAAAACATAACTGAAATCAGACTACTGCTTTTCTCCAAGGTAGTTGCATTGCTGCAATTCAAGCCATTAGTGGTTTATATGGCACAACTGGGTATATCATAGATATGGAAAAAGCAGGTTATCCCCTGCTAGGAAAGACAGGTTAGAGACAGCACATAAACTTGCTTTATGAGATAGCTTCCTTACTGGCATCTACGATTTTGCCTGGGGTTAAAAGCATCTAATCACATTCCATAGACACTGTAGCAACAGGAGACTTTTGCAGATATGGTCCACTTATTAATCTATGCTTTATCCAAACAACTAGTGAAGATACCTCTTTTAGCTTTAATACAACTTCCAAGTCTAAAATAACCTAAGATCCTAACTAAACCACTATTCACTAGAGAAGTCATAGAATCAACAGAAGTTTGTGCATCAATGATCTGGGGTACCCAATTTGAAATACTTAAAAAATAGGATTTTGAGAAGATAGGTGTAGGGGAGGTGCTGAACCTCTCAGAGCATATATACAAACAATAGTTAGGCTATCATCATAGTTAGATTATCCTTAATGAGAAAGCATTGTTGCTGCTCTGTGAACCACCACATTTGCAGTACACTTGAGAAGACTGATTCAAGAGGAAAGAGAACATTCAACTACATTAGAAGAATTTACACTGAGTTTATTACCATTGATGTAGTAGACTAAAATTCGTTGCCATGAGTTAAAAAACAAAACAAAACACTACTACTTCATCGAAAGGCAGAACAAATCTGGACACAGATAAGAATATTTACAGGAGTTGCAGGGCCAACCTAAGAAGAGTCCTGAAAAGGATAAAAACTCCTGCTTCAGTGTCACCTCAATTTCTCATCATAAGGGATTAGAATGACATTCATAGAAGACTAATTCCTGTGGGGTCTACCATCCTTGTCTCAAGGATCTGGTATGGTCATCAGAGGAGTGGTAGTACATTAGATTGTGCTTGTGGTCTGTCTAATGTGACAATTACTACATGTTTTCTTTCGCTTGATAAAAAGTTAGTGCATCTGATGCTGCTGTCAAAATGCAATCTTGTAACAAAGCACTAAATGTTTCTTTACAGATAACAGAAAGACCAAATATGCTATCAATTTAAATTCAGTTCTAGAGATACAAGACTACCTTCCCAAATCACAGCCTATCTCACCAAACACTTTGGGTGTTCTTTTTCAAAAACCTGCTATGTGAAATAGTTCTTTGGACTGCTGAGAACACAAGTATCATCATTGGGCTATATAGTTGGGTTAGAAAAAGGCAGAGTTTCCTGTTTTATTTTTCAGATCAATGTGGGCATTTCAGTAGGATTTTGCTGTTCAGTGAGAAGGGGCAAAGAAACAAGCAGATGATTTTGTTTTAAATATCTTTTCTGTTCCTTGTGGAGCAGGCAGTACAGCAAATGTCTCTCAGAACCAAATGAATGCAAGAACAAGGAATATTTACATCTTGAAGTTACTGGAAATATGTTATACTTAAAACTCTCCTTTAGCCAAATAGAGGGGGGAAAAAGGGAAGGGAAGAAACTGCTATTTCTCACTGCTTTGTCCCAAACAGTTTTTAGTAATATGCTAAAAGTGACAAATACTACTGACATGACCATCTTTAATTTCTCTTCCTGACAGCACAACTGTGTATGGATCACATAGTTTGTAGCAAAAATCCAATATAGGTCAAATACATTGCTCTTCGACCTGAAGTTTAAATTCATGCTCAGACCCTGAGAAACATAGCCCAGCATCCTGCATTAACCCTCAGCAGTTTTTTACTTAAATGCAGATACTTAAATATACCAATCACAGCAGACCTGTGATGTCAGTGACAGATTAACTCTCAAGCATTTAGTCAGGTAAAACTAGTATCACCTGATAGCCAGTGTTAATACAAGATGCTATGCCATTGGCACAGCAATAGCAATAAACCAATTTTACAAAACAAAATTAAAGAGACAGCCTCTACACATACCTATTGTGTTTCATTCTTGCTACGGTACTTGGATATTGAAGTGAAATCTCTTACACTGAAAAAAGAATGAGAAAATCCTATCAGTTGTCTCAGACAAGAAGGCATGAGAAAGATTTCTATCTCCTTTCCCCTAAGAATGTGCTAAACCATGAAAAATGTAACAGCACGAGGAACAATGGGAAGACGCTATTTTTAAAGAAGGTGAAATAACTACTTACTTATCAGTACCTACAATGTGAATGTTCCTTTTGATACATATGGAACAGGGACGGTTATGCAAGATGTTTATAATGATACTTTAAAATTTCAATCAATAAGAAGTAACAAGAAAAAAAAAAACGAGAGTGAAATATGGTCTTTCACAGAATCTTCTATGTCCTCTAATCAGGGCCTAGCAAATGGGACTCCACAATGAGCCTTGAAATGATCACTTTCATTTTACATCTTCACTCTCCAGCCTAGGTAGAGAAATTATACTTGCCTACTCCTAGAAAGGACCCTGTAATCTACAGGTAATAAGTGACTTGGAATATTGTTATACAAGAACTGCCTTAATAGGCATAATACCCACAGAATTAACAAAAGATGTTGTTTTCTCACACCTGATTAACAGCTGGTTTTCCCTGATTTCTCTCTACCTATTGTTCTCTATTCAGTGACCAAAAACATTCCATATTGTTTTGACCCTGTGTCTTACTTTCTGTTAGCTGTCAAGAAGAAAATCTTGTCTTCCTGGCTCTTTCTTCTGATCTTTTCCAAAGGGATATTCAGACTTTAGTTCTTAGCAGAAGACCTCAGCAATATGATGAAGTCAGCAGAAACTAAAGCAGAAACTTCCCCAATCCAAAAGAAACTCGAAAACTGTGCTGTTAAATTCATGCATTTCAGCAGATGATAATTCTGATGATAATGAAGGAACTTTAAAAACATCAATCACATTAACAGTTTTACTGTTAAGCAAAATAGGCAGGTAAGCTTGAAGACAATCTAGGGCTACAAAAAACGTATTCACGTTTGTTTCAGCCACAAAAAACTGTTAATCTAGATTAATTGTCTAAATGTTGTGGTGCTAGCCTGTATGAAAAACTGAGGAAGGCCTGAAGCATATTTATCATAGTCTAAAACTTAAAATACACTGGATATTTGCTTATTCTTCCCTACAACAGATTTATTTCTGCATCTGTCTGAAGTACTCTTGGAGGAAAAACAAACAAATAAAAAAAGTGTCTGGACAAGTTAGAAAGACATTCCTGCACTCCAGAAAGCATTCAGCTCTCAGAAGGAGAGGAGCCAGGAGAAACTAAAAACGGATAGTCTTCAGGAAGATGGAGTGGAGCTGGAAGGGATATGATTAGTTCCATTTCTTGAAGAAAGGATTCAGCTTTTTAACATATGGGGAGAAGCGGCCAGTGTCAGGAGAGGAAAAGAAGTAGAAATCAGAGCTTCAGTCAATAGTCTGATTCTTGCTCTAAGACTACCTTTTATGTGCATATTTTGTGGTAATCACCTAAAACTTTAATGTAACATAGACTTTGCAAATCTAAAATGTAATTTATATTTTTTATCTAGGATGATCCATAGGAATGAAATTGATGGCTAACACCATTATTTTTGATATCCATGAAATACTTCAACTGAAAGAAGTGAAAAGGGAGATTTTGTACCCACTAAGCTGATGGAGCTCTCACTGAGAAATGTGAAATTATGCAAATGTGGGCTTTAAGAGCAACAGAAGAACTTTCTTCTATTATGCACACACAAGTAGGAACAAAAGGTCACACAGTGGTTAGTTAAGCTTCACAGCAAATACAGCCTACTTAGAAACCACACATGAGTATATAAGAACTTGGCATAAGTTATCAACAGCTACATCAGTGATGTGTATTTGTGATTTCTGGAACAACTGTTAATTTTAACTCATTTAAACAGGAATAATCTGCTGTGTTTTCCTAGAGTCGGATGAGATAGGAAGTACCAGCACACTTGGGCAAGCAGTGTTCACTCTAAAAAGAGGATTAGTTGTTTCTCAGGTCAAAAGCAAGCATAAACATGGAACACTTTAATTGAGGTATCTTTCTCCATATTTAGTCAGTCATGCTCATAGCTTTTATTAATGTCTACATATTTTTTTTATTTTTAATCATGTTTTTCTGATGAGCAACACATGCAGCTTCAGGCCCATGCATATTGAAATGTTTTTTCTTAACTATTTGTTCACAAGATGAGTTAGAGGACTGCAATTACAATATTTCTAGTTACAAAATCCAGGAAGCAAAACACAAACCAAACCAAACAAAAAAAAACCACAAACCAATTTGTATCACTTCAAGATCAGGGCTAGTAGTCCAAAGCTCATAGAAAAAAAATCTTACAGATTTCTGAAGAGCTTTGCATTTTATTAATAATTATTAATAAAGCTACAGAGTGCTTCTCTGCTAATGTCCATCATAATACCATATAAACATACCAGTATGTATTAATTCCCAGGGGAATCATTCAAGAAATTTAAAGTTAATATGACATGCCAGTTTCCCATTTTTCCCATGTGCATACAGGATCACTGAGGTTAGTGCCATTTTGCAAAGAAATTTCTTTTGTGTTACATTACATCACATTTTTGGTTCAGAGGCTTTCCTTCACACAGGGTAGATGTCTAGAATCACCACATTCCTGCCCTGTGAATTCTTAAAAAAAGAACTTTATGTGCTTATAATCGCAGATTTTGCGTGCAACTAAAGATGCAAACATAATGTCTTAGGCATTCCAAGATCACTAGTTTTCATTGCTTTCCAAGACAGTCTAGTGCTGGTAGCATTGACCCTTACAAGTGCCTTGAAATAGTATTAATTTAAATACAGTAAAGTTCTGCTAAGATGCATTTCATTTGCAAGAAATTCGAGACTTCATGCCCAAGATAAAGATAACATGTCCTCTGATAGAAAGATGCTGCCTTTAAAAGTCCTCTGTACCTCACAGTACTGGAGCATACCTTGGGATTTATTCATCCAAGTGATTAAGCATGAGGAAAAATGTTTGAGCCAAATGTACAAAATATAAAAATAGTGATCAGGTCTAACTGCTAGATTTTTCAAAAGCCCTGAGCTTTAGCCTCAAAAAAGTTTAAACCATCTCTGCTAAATAGATTACTCTGGTAACCCATTTAAAGAGAAAAAAAATGCTGCTTCTTGTGTTTATTATTTAAACAACACATTTTGAAAATTTTTTTTGGTAAACAAATAAAGGACAAATTTTACAAATCACTTGATACAGTGACTTTCAGGAAAGAGAGCTTTGGGTTTTTTCCAAAGTTATTATCTTCTTTCTGCCACAACAATAACAGCTAAATATGCAATAGTAGGACAGAAGGGTGGGGGAAGGATGGGAGGACAAAAGAGAAGTTCATTTACATCACTGGTTCACTATGTTTTGCAGGTCAGTCTGCAGCATAACACATACCAGCAACATTTGTACCTGATGATAGCTAAATTTGATGGAGTCTTGTGATAATTTGGTTTATGCTCTAAATCACAAACTAGATTAAGTATTTGACAAACCTTACATTATCTTTCATTAATATTTACAAACTACTGTAATGAAGTAAATTAGCATTTCCAAAAAAATCTTCTCAACTGGATGGAGTGTAAACACTAGAATAACAGATTTATTGCTGTTATTCAAAGCACCAGCAAATAGAGGGGATGCAGAAATAGGAATTTGATCAGAAGTCTTTAAGTCCTATCGCTATCAACGTGGCTTGTCAAGGAACACAGTATCTTGCTTTCCTCTGGATAGTCCCCTGTCTTTTACCAGCACTTTACTACATCACACGTCCTGTGGACTTTGCCCACTAACCTGAAGTAATCTGTGGTTAGTTGACAGATTGCAGTGATCCCCTATCATTTCAGAATGGCTAGATTTTATCAACATTGTAGCTTCTAATAGGTAAAATGATTCAAACTAGTTTGCTGCTAGGCAATACAGTATCTCCAAACATATAAAGTGATTTGGCACAGGAAATACCAACATGCAGAGGCAGCTCCCCTGCGCTATCCACATGCACAACTGTCAGTTTACTGAGGAAATTACACTTTAGTGGATTGAGCTGGTTACATTTGCTTTGATTTCGCCCAACTGCTATTATTACATCTTCAATTTAGTGAAACTTTATCCACTGTATACAAATCTGAATTTCCTCTTGGGATTACATACGCACCTAAGCTTTAATGAAAGCTTTTACTCAAGACTAATTTTTAGGTTGGCCAGTATACTTAAAAGTTACAAGACCAAATCCCTGTAAATTTACTCCCGCAGCCTATCTTTTATTCCAGCAGCTGAATAACTGAATCTTCAGTCGTCTTACACAGATGGGCCTCCAGAAAAGTTTGCAAAACCAGCGTCATTAGCACTTGTATTCCAATACCCAATTTCCAGCTATACTTCTAGTGTTATACATATACAGTGTTTTATCAGAGAACAGACCACAGCTTTTTGAATATTGTCATAAAGGACATGAAATCATTTCTGTACCTTGCTTTCAGCATAGTAGAAACTATGCTTTGATCATTCTTGACAACTACATACTTTAATTATTCTCAGTGTTCTCGAAGAACACGCCATAGTTTCTCCCAAAACATTTCAGACTTTCATCTTTTTTCAGGAGTATGTCACCAAAAACCTATTTCTTAACCCATCTTTTTGGGTTTCAAGTCCATTATTACTTGTCTTGCAACAGAGATAAGACTGTTATTCTGATTTTTAGAGCAGGCTTGCAGACTATCGTGTCCACCCTCCTTCATGCAGCCTTCATCAGGTCAAAGAACTCAGTCCCTCCAACCTGTCCTCATCCTCTTAACATCTAGTAATACTTAGTGCTTTTCCTTCATGACATGATTTGCCTTCTACACTGGGAAAACTAGCTAGATAAAGGGAGAGGAGAGCAGTGAATGCTGTCTACCTGAACTTCCACAAGGCTTTTGATACTGTTTCCCATTATATCCTCACTGGAAAGCTCAAGAACTGCAGGCTGGACAAGTGGACAGCAAGGTGGATTGAGAACTGCCCAAATAGCAGGTCTCAGCATTTCTATCAGCAGCAAAAAGCCTAGTTGGAGGTCTGTAACAGATGATGTTCCCCTAGGGTCAATACTAGATTGAGTACTGTTTAAATGGAATAAAGGGATAGAGTACCTCACCTTCAAGTCCACTGAGAATACACAGCTGGGAGGAATGGTCAATACTCCAGAGAGCTGCACAGCCTTTCAGATGAATCTCACACACTGAAGGGATGGGCAGAGTGGAACCTTTTATAATTCAGCAAATACAAGTGCAGGGTCCTGCACCTGGGGAGGAAGAACCAGTGCACCTGTACAGGTTGCAGGCTGACCTGCTGGAACTCTCTGCAGAGAAGTACCTGGCGTTCCTGGCAGACAACAAGTTGCCCTTAAGCCAGCATTTTTGTCTTGTGGCCAACAGGGCCAGTAGTATCCTAGATGCATTAGGAAGAGCATTGCCAGCAGGTTGAAGAAGGTGACCTAGCACTGGATTTTTCTCCACAGAACATCTGCTCACCCCACTGCTCCTCATCCATACTTAGGCTGGCAATTACTACCACCAGATAATCACAGAATTGCTAGGTTGGAAGAGATCATCTCCAAGATCATCTAGTCCAACCCTTGCCCTAACACCTCGACTAGACTAGACCATGTCACCAAGTGCCACGTCCAGCCTTTTTTTAAACACATCCAGGGATGGTGACTCCACCACCTCCCTGGGCAGACTATTCCAATACTTTACTACTCTTTCTGTAAAAAACTTCTTTCTAATATCTAACCTATATCTCCCTTGATGCAGCTTGAGACTGTGTCCTCTCGTTCTGTCAGTTGCTGCCCNNNAGAACTGGACACAGTACTCAAGGGTACTCACTCAACCTCATTGAATTTCACACTATACTTTAAAGATCACTTCACTTCCAAACTACAAAAATATTTTGAATTCTAATCCCACCTTCAAACAAAACTGCAGTTCATTCCATATTTGGTTCATTACAGTCTTTAATAAAACAGCCAACTCATTAATTAAAACCTCAAACAGAGGCTTCAAAAAAAAAAAAGTCTGTTTGGTAAAGCCTTATAGTTTGGCCACAAATAACTCCTCTACAGTACAATTGCCTAACTAATTTGGAGCCTATTTTACAATAATTTCACCTAGCTCAAATGTCTTGAATTCATTACTAAAGTGTTGTGTAAGACGCTTAAAAGCTTTTCTGCAGGCAGGATACAGAGGGATTTATTGCTTTGCCTCTATCCATAGATATTTTGTCCTGTTATAGAAAGGGATTATATTAGTTAAATATGATTTTTTCTTAAGGTATTTTTGGCTGTTCTTCATCCTGCGTTTCCTAGATATTTCCCAACTGCATGTTAATTTGTTACAGAATTTTGCAAAAGATCGAAAACAGTCTGACTAAGCCTAGAAGGCCCCCCTGCTCTTTTCCTTCCATCAACCCCAAATTATTTTAACATATAAACAAGCACTGTCATTTTCCTCAGCTTTTTAGTATCTCATCCACTTTCCACAAATTCTAGAGGTGCTTATTGAACAACTGAATAAGTCACTATGGTCAAGGTCAGATTCAAATGACACAGGAAAAATTGTAGGCTTACTTTCCTACCCACACAGAAACATCAGCCCTTTTTCAGAGGTATTAACTGCACTGGCTAACAGCACGCAATTGTCCTATTGAGCAACAACGGCTACAAAACAGTTAAAAATTTGGCCTTCGCATCCATCCTCAGAGGCACAAGACCAACTGTGTGTATTACATCCCAGAAATTTGCTTTCTTGAACCAGAGGCAGAACACTTCCTTTCAACCAACAAACTGGAGGAAGAAATCCTTCAGACTGTCAGACCAGGTTGATCACCCAAGAGACAAAACTAGCGAGTAAGTGTCCCAATTCAAGGTTGCTTTCTGAATTGATGCTTTTGAGGTTTGCTCATACCCATCATATTCACTATCATTTATTTGCTTGCAGATAAATTGAAATATGTTCTGGGGAAAGAGAGAAAAATATTCTTACAGGACCTTGGTTATTGATTTTATTCACTAAACTTAAGCTAAAGCAAAATGAATAACTTTCTCCATGTGTAGCAGAACCTTGGAGGAGAGATTGTGTGAAAGCAGGCCTTTCCCATTCATGTACCTCTGAAGAAGTCAGCTTCTATCATAGGCCTCACAAATTCAGGACCATAAAGATGAGTGAGCATTAAACAGCAGTAGATAGAAGTGCATTAAACCGCAGTAGATAGAAGCGAGGCACGCACCAGGTTGTTTGGGAGACATACCAAAGGACTCCACCAGCACAGCCCTCAGAAATGACCCCTGCCACACTGATTCTTAGACCCTAAACAAACAGGCGTGCACAAAAAGACATTGAATTTCTCATGTCTGACAGATGGGAAATTTGGAGCTGACTAAACACATGCCCGATCCTACATCCTTAGCCCAGATAGCACTTCACTGACCCCTGGCTGATGGAAATGCCAGAAGAGTATCATCTGAATGTGACCTCTTAATGTAGTCCATGTGTGAAAACCTTAAGAAACAGTTCTCTTTCCAGTGGAGGCCAAGAAACGAATGAAAAACGTTCACTGAAGTCAAAGGATTTACATTGGCATAAATCTGACACAGAGAAATTAGGGATCCAAACCCTGTCCTCCAAATTGAGGCCAAAAGGACTCCAGGCAAAGACCTTCTACAGTAGTTTCCATATCCATAGCCACACTGTGTTCAGAAATGTAAAGTAGCTAGTGCCATATTCCATAAATCTAATGAATACAAAATGTTGTCCTGAAATAAGAAAAAGATTCCTTTGAAGAATTTTTTTTTTTTAATTGTAGACCTAAAGGCCTTTAAGACTTACCAAAAGAGCCTAGGGGCATAAGATATGGAAATTGTATTGAAATTCAATAGGAAATTGGCCAGTAAATTTTATTCCAAAAATCCTACTGTAAACTAATTATTTGTAAAGAGTGGCTCTTCAGAAACCTTTACGTCTCTAAATTGATACTCCCAATATGTATGATCTTTGGCTAAACAAATTTTTATTTCCTTCAGCATTTTAACATCAATATTTATAGATTATCCCACTGATTCATCATCAAATAAAGTCCCATTTTTGTGCACTCAGATGCATTATAGAATATTAAAATTAATTTTAATGTCCTTGGTTATGGAAGGGCATCCTTTTATTGACATCTTTATTTTTCAAAAATGCTTCAAGAGATGTGTTTGGCAAATAATATTGCTCTTGCAGAGCTCCCTGCTTCAGAAACATGACTTCTCTGAGGAAACTCTAGATCTTGTAACAGAAATATCTTTAAATCTTTTAGATAGCCAGTCCACAGGGAAAGGTTTAAGAAAGGATCAAAGCTTGTCCTTTCAGCTTGAATTATTCCATTACAGCTGAATGTGACATAATTACAAAAGATGTTGGATGTGGAATCTCATCAGGATTATCTGACACTCATCTTTGTTGAAAAAGTCTCCCCAGCTGTTGCTCTGATAGCACAAATGTGACAGGATTGCAGAACACAAAAGTAGTCGCCGGTACATGCTGCTTTGAGGCTGGTTTGGGCTCCATACAGCACACTGTGACTTTTCAGGCATCACAAACATTGAAGCTTTTTAGGACTGACTCACAGGTGAGAGGGAATACCAAGAATGCTATTGAATTTCTAAACAAGAAAATTAGTTTGAAGTAGCCCATAGATTAATATGGGCTCTATGTTACATAGCTGACAGACATAACCAATTAATCTTCTTTCTTATGCAAGGCCTACATAGTTCAGTGAGTAGCTGCTCAATTATTCCCCCTCCCTCCCCTTCAAAAAGCCTGCTATATCATCTGAGCTAATTTTTATTGAGATCAGAACACAGGGCTGCTTACAACATGTAATATAAAGCATATTCCTTTTACAATCTACACTTATCTCTGCAGTTGATGCATTTTAAAGCAGCACGCGCAACTTCAAACAGCAAGGAGTACATTTCCCATACTGCAGCTATATTTGTGTGAGTGTATGTATATTTTTTGTTTTTATTCTGTGAAAGCAGCTCCATCGTAAACTATAACATCAAACATCAAATCTTGAATAATTACCCATTCCAGAGGATTTGGTAGCTGTAAAAATACTTTTCTTTCCTTCCTTGTCATGGATTACATTTCCTTCATACATTATTAATGAAGTTAAACTACTAGTAACATGCCAAATGTGCTGCATAGGAGATTTGTGCCTAATCCAGCACAAAACAGGCCCAGTCACATAATGATAGAAAAAAAAAGAACAAATGTCAACAGTTTCACACTGGGACTAGATTAAGCAGACCATACTTACTGATTCCTTACACAGGGATTATCTCACTTTTAGTGCTATGAGAAGACAAGCCACACTTCTATATTATTAACACAGAACTGCACCTCAAAAAGAGACACCAGTCCCCGAATTTGCTTAGACGCACACACACAAAAGCGCTGTTTATTAAACATCATAAGCTCTTCTAGATGACAGATGCAAAACCAAGATATTAATAATATCAAAAAAGTCCTCTTGCTGCTTTAGATCTCAATTCAACTTTCAACAGAATTTGTGGACAACACAATTAAGTGAAAATAACTATTGCCTATGGTGTTCACCTTTCTACCGTGTAAAACCTTCTTTAGCTCAGGATCCAGGTCATGCCAATATCTAGCATATATTAGCCTGACAACTAAAGTGCTCACAGAGGGCAATAAAACTGTACTAACTCTTACGTATTTACAAGACCAGGCAGTCAGCACAAAAGTGCCTGACAACTAAGCAATAATAATGTCCAAGCAGAATAGAATTTGTGGCTTTCCGTCTCCTATCTACACGGTATATTCACTAACCCCCCTAGGGCACAGGCAGATGTTTAGTGAGATAGTATAGGTATGGTTTTGCAAGATGAAAAAGAATATTGCTTTAAGATGCTTACTGTTCTATCAGGAATACTGAAGCCATGACAGACTGCAGAGCCAGTGAAAACTTGCTTTGTCATTTCAGATTTGTTAAAAATGTTCAAGGAGTAGCTGTCCCAGCAGACTAGGCAAGATCAGGTGTCATCCGTCTACAGCACTCTTCACTCTCCGCTGGATCAGGTATCATCTCTGCTACTGCAGCTGGCATTGGGCTGGTAGCAACAGCACAGCTTGTGCTGCGCCTGGCTCAACACAGCACAACTGAGCTCACATGCTGATCCAGACCTAATTAGCATTAGCAGAGATCTGGCAGGATGGATTGTTGAATCATAGACTAAATTTGCAGCTCCAAGTTGCTCTTCCATAGGTAAACAGGCTTTAAAGAATTCTGTCTTCCAACTTTCCCCCTGTTCAGTCAGAGCTAGTCTCTAGAAGTTACCTTCGTCAAAAGTCAAAACATTACCTGCGTGCTGAGTGCATGTTTTACAACCTGGGTCACTTCAAAACTCTAGACAGGAACCTGTGGCTCAGTGACACCACAAAGGCAAATTATTCCCAATAAAGACATGCTCTAAGCCGGTTTCAACAGCACTTATGGATAGACATCCTATAATTGACCTGCCATCTACCCAGGGGAAAAAAAGTCTAGTCTGCTCAGGGTCCTACAGAGTGTATTCAAATATATAGAGTAAATCATTAAAATCAAGTGAGAACTTATCCAGCACACTATAGTACATTCATTCTGAGCACTTTTTCACAAGCAGGGGAAATCAAGTGAGCAAAAACAAACAAGAAGGTTATCTTGTATAAGCTACAAAGCATTAGTAAATCCAAATAATTATATAGTCACTAGCACATAAAAACTAATTTGCTCACTAAAAGCTGAGGCTTATACTCCCTTGCCAAGAGCATGAATTGTTGCAGTCATGAGAACTTATGCCTTTAGTTTCCTAGGGCCTTCCACTAAAGTCTATGAAGAGAACAATACGTTGTGTCCACCAGACTACCTTCCCACGTTTCTTCTGCATGCACGCACAGCCCTCGTGGCAGGAACTGAATGGGGAATGCTGAAGGCAGAAATGACAAAAGTACGCGTTCAAGAGAGATGACTGGGATGTATCAATCTCTTTTTTAATAAAGAAATAATCTAGTCTGCTAGACTGCAGCAGACACTTTCTCCATGGAGTCCCTCCAGTCCATACCAGGCTTAACATTTGTTGCTCTCATAGCACTCTAGACTATGGAGCTGTTCTGAAAGAGCTTTCTGCAAATACCCCGTGAAATGCAGTTTCTCACTGTAGAAGGGAGCCCATGAGCAGAGTGTTAGTCAGCACTAAATTCTTTCCACAGCCTATGGACATGTATTAACCCAGTACTTTTCCTCCTTAGTCTAGGGCCTCCGATTTCCCTACAGTCTGTTTGGACCCCACAGGCAGCAAGAAATTATGTTTCTGAGAAGGCCAAATATGAAGGATAGGGAACATCCCAGCAAAAAGGTTTCCTGCTTTGCAAATCCCATTGAACTACATTATTTCATTGTGTTGTCTAAAGAGAACATTGAAAAATAAATTTTAAGTTCAAGTTCATGTGACTCTTCTGGCACACTTTCAGTTACTAAAATATTAATTTTTGATCCAAGTATGAAATATTGCACTTCAAAGCAATATAACACCACGAATTGTACGCTCAGCTTCAGTAAATACTAATTCATAATTGCAGCCTATGCTTTACCCAGTTTCAAAGTAGTTATCATGTCAGAAAACAGTCATTACATTTCATTCAGCAAAAAGAGCACATCCCAAATGAGGTGTCTTTAAAGAAAAGAAACAGGACAACTTGCACTGACAACATTTATCCTTTGTACTACGCAAAGCTCTCCTGATTCATCACCTATTCATCTGCCGCAGCCACATTACTGGCCTACATCTGTTCGCATCTTAAATCATAGCCTTACTGCAAACTCTCACCAGTTTTGTTCCCTTGGTAAAAGTACAAGTCCCATTCAAAAACCATCTACTGAAAGGAGATCTAGGAACTACTGGAGGATTAGAGTATAAAAATTCTACAATTATTTTTTCTGTCTTGTTTTTTCCCTAATTAACATTACTTCTTTTGTTACGTTTGACTTTTTGTTTATTTGCTTTAGGCATTGAAAAAGGCCCAAGAGCAGTACTTTTTTTTTTTTTTTTTCCCCTCATGTGGAGAGAGACAATTTCTAGTATTACTCCATTCTGGAGGGAAACAGCTGAAGTTCAGGACACTTGCATTATTCATACCTTTGTTTTTGGACCCCCAGCTTTCTCCCCCATACACCTAGGCTTGCCCCAGGCATCATGCAAAAATCTTGAAAGTAAATAGCTGTCAGTCATCAAGAGCACAATCACTAGCCCTAGGAAAGGTAGAATATTATAGTAAAATGAGTTTTATCTGCTAATACGGAAAACAAACTAGATGGCTCCTTACTGAAACAAATGGGCTGAGGAAGCTAATAGATGTAATGAACAATATCTTCCAAGGTTTGCAGACCTGTAGAATTTTGCTACCATTCAGTTTTTAGGCCTGTGATCAGTAATCTTGGCATGAGCACAAAAGGTTTTGAATAACTCAAGCAAATAAAAACAAATATATATACAGGTACCTAGTGATGTGCAAAGAGACTTCCCCAGGAAGAACAATAAGAAACACAATCCTAAATCAGAGTACTTATTATTGTCAGCCCACAAGGAGGTTTCTGAAGATATAGCCTGTACATTTATGTCCTAGAGCTACAATGCCTTGACCCGAAAGCTTTCCTGAGGAATTCTCGCTGTGCCATGTATTTGAGCCATTCTCTGCTTAAGTAATTTTAGAAGACAAAATTGTCATTTTTCCTGGTTCACTCCATAGTCCTTAAAACACAAATAACAGAGACAATCTCCATACTTTCTTCATCTGCAACAAGCAAGACCGTATGTGCAAGTAAACCAGAACAGGGAAAAAGCTCTTTTCTTGAAGGACTGCTACCAATTCCATGATGGACAGGAAGAGCCCCATGAGTCTTGCAGGAGAATAGATTATTTCACTTTCACTCCAGGTAACATTTCCATATCAAAAAAGCCAGGAGATTTGCAATATTAGAGACCTACAACAAAAGAATAACTATTTGTTGATGTCTGGTTTATGTTACACACAGTACAATAAATTAAGCCAATGAATGTTTTACAAAAGTGGTGTTAGTATTCCGTAAAGGATATTTCTCCATTAGAAAACCTTGATACTTAAAATGGATTCAGAGGGACTAATAAATTGGTCCAGTAGGCGTTAATCAATAATATAAATGAATAACCAATGAAAAACTGCCACTGGTATGCCAAAGGGGAAATCATCCAAGAATGAAATCGGTGCAATAATACAAGTGCATTGTATCCTCCAAATACATGTAAAGCATGTAAAGCATACTGGATACAGAAAAATTCCCAGTATAAAACCGTGTGCTCCTTTAGACTGCCTCAAAACACAAAATTTTATAAGGACTTCTTAAAAAAAAGGGGTTTTTTTTCCCTAATTGTAAGCCCTGATAAGTTGAAATCAAAGATGCACATGTGCTGTTCTTGTGCACTGGATATATTGTTTAAATTTCGCAGTGTTTTTCTTTTGCCATGTTTAATTATTCCTACAGACAGCTTTTTGCCAGAGCTCGGAACCCTAGAGGAAAATCCCTGGAGATTTACATGAGAAAAGCTGGCGTTCCCTCTTATTTGCCTATTGAACACACGCACAGTGACAGATTGTTTGGATGGGCAAAGCCTATCCTGTTTTAACATCTGAAACATCTGTCCAAGATCCTTAGACAGTCTGCATGCATTTACAAAGCTCTGACTTGAGTCAGGTTTGTAATATTCATCTTAGCTCTCTGTACCTTACAGCACTGTCCAGGGCTTCTGCAAGAGTTCAGCTTCTTGATTTTTGTAACTCAAAATTCCCTCAGGCATAAACCACTAGTCTCCCAAGTTGAATTGGCTGTCTGTTTTAAGACTTTTGTAAAAACCCACAGAAATCTGGCAAAAACTTGTTATTTCTGTAATTAAACTAGACAAAATTTATATATTAAATGCTTGAAGTGGTTGGAATTTCTTTAATGACAGAAGAAGCTGCACTACATCCTTCATTTTCTAAGAAGGGAACAAATGAGCTAACACTTTCAAAGATACTTTTGCTCTTTTTATTCATTCTTTCTCCCTCTCCACCAAATTCACCACTGGCTCACTGGGTGACCACGTCTCTGCATGCTCCCATCCAACAATGCTAAATGAGTAGCTGCTGTGAAGCTGACAGGAGGAATTTTGACTCAAGATTGAAAATACTGATGCTGAATATTTGGATTATCATGAAAACACAGGTCAAAAACACCCAGAACAACTTTACACCTTGCAAGAGATGTGTATTGCAATACTTAAAAGTTTCATCTTCCATGAAACCCCAGTGGCTACTTTTTGCCAACACCTGGGCAATAAAACCCACATTCTGCAAACTTGATCTTCAAACATTTTACACAACAGTGTTATAGCCTAAGTTGTCAAAACCCTTACTTCTCTTGGAAGGCACTGAGAGGAAGCTTGTCAGAAAGGAGACTGACTGCCGACATACAAAGCCCCAAAGGGGCTAATGTCTAAAGTTGCCAGCCTTCTGATGAAGCATAAATATCCTTCAGAGCAGCAGTTTTACAGGTACACTAGTATGCAATGCTAATCTCAGGACCATAGAACCATATTATCACTCATGCCAGTGAAAAGTCAAATCTCTGATGATTTTTTCACAAGAGTTGTACCTCTACCGTTCATTCAGCAACTGGCGTCACCTGCTACACAGGGGATCTAATGATTTCTGTGGCTTATACTAGCACATTTCTTTTTAAAGCTGATATTCCTTGAGGTCAGCTTGGTGTTACTGACTACCTAAAACCAGGAAGCAGATCATAAAAGATAAAACAAGAGAAAGCAAGAAATACCTTGTGTGTCTGAACTAGGTATACTAAGCAGTTGAGGTAAACTTCCCCCATCTTACCATGTCACCCTGTTTTATATTATTTCACACTCATCTTCAAAACATCAAATTATGTGGCAAGATCCCCACTGGAGAGATTTTGGCTTAAAGTCTAAGCTGCCATTTTATTGCGCCTGCTCAGAGGAGAAAGGTTGTAGCAGGAGCAGTTTTATATTGTGTTCACATTTGCTGTCCTTTATTCCTGGACTAGTCTTATGCATGATAGTTCACACCTAGCTTCATACGGACTCAGAGTGCTGTTCTGGCAGCCAGGAGTTCCTAGCGCATTGAAATGTTACAGCCTACTCAGTTTCTCAGCAAAGAGAACAGGAAAGCAGAAGCCTTCTCAGACACTAGGCATGCCATCCTCATGACCTGCTGTCAACAGAGGAGTCTTCCAGCCGTGGGTTAAGCCAATGCTACATCTACTTCACCCTACCAGATAGCTCAGATGGAGACCCATCTGCCCATTTTTTCTGCAGTCTAGGGAAAAAAACCCAATAATAATAAACAGGAGGCCTTTGACAGGCAGCACAAACAGAGTATGTTTTGTCAGTAACACCATGTAAATCTAGCAACAGATATGACATGTTGACAGATATAATGTGCAGCAGGAGCACAAGTGTGTCTAGTCCTCCCACAGGTATCCAGCAAGCTTTTCATACTCAGATCTGCAGCAACTGGATGTGTGTGGCAGGTGCAGGAGGCTTTAAGATTGCTCCTACATCCCTGCTGCTCATAGTGATTCTCTGGCTTTATTTCAGGCATTTACCAGACCCTCTGAGCCCTTCTAGGCTTGGAATTGATAACTGCCAGATTACACAGAAGAAGATATGACATTAGAGTTGATACTAAGAGAACATCAGTCTCCATGTTTTTAAAATTCTGTTCTTTCCTTATCTCTGGATTTAGGAATAAAATTTAAAGCACATATTTCTGCAAACACCAGTTATTACAGCGACAAAACAAAACAATGTCACATCCATAGGACACTTGAAGTGGTGGATAAAATTCTCCAAGTCAATGAGAGGTTTAAGTATTGCACAGGCTGAAAGAAAAATTATTTTTGATGCTCCCCTCCAATGCAACTCAAATTTTGGGATTGTTTTTTATTAGCTCTACCAAGAACTACTCCTAGTCCCATAAAGGATAATTGGTGTAGTTCCCATATCAACAGCTATTTTAATTAAAATTGTATCATGACAAAGTACACAATAAGAAGCCTCAGTGCATTAAAGAAAAAAAATTAGAATATCCTAATCTATGCACACCTAGCAGACTAATATCTTTCTATCCACTACTAAATTGACAAGTAAAATTGGCAAATATTAGCCATATACATACATAATTTCTAATGGAGCTTTGTTAATTTTTAGTAGTATTCCTCTACATCCAATAAACTGAACAAATAATTTCAACCTATTCTTAAATAAATTGTATATTTATTTAAGAAAATTCTGCATTGATTATTTTCTTCAGATACTAGATTCAGATTTTATTTCATGTTAATGCTGGTAGTACAAATTGATGTTTCAGATGGAGTGACATTCTTAGATACTCATCCATCATTATAAAAATACCGAGCACCAGTGGCTTTTTTAACATCAATTATATAAGTCTTCACTCCAAAATTCCTGTTTCTATCAGAAGAAGCAAAAACAGTCTTGCCTCAACTCCTTTTTACCAAGTCTTTAACTTCTCTTCAAATTATTCTGCTCTTCACATACAGTATCTCAAAGTCTGCACTAGTAAATTTGATTAGTGTCAGTTCTGGCTGTCCCAAAACTTCAAGGACCTCAGTGACTCACGCCTATTCAGAATGTTTTCAGCCATTATTGCAAAATAAATCATAACATTATGGCTTGAGGAATGATCCTCTGCACTTTAGACAAGTCTAAATAATTGAAAAGAAATCAGTTTGCATCATTCAGGAAGTGAAAAATTTCACAGTTAGAATAAAGAAGTCCTCCCCCAGCACCTCTAAGATGGCTAGTCTATAGTATCCCCAGTACTCATTCTCTGAGCCTACAATAGATAAATAACAGACTACAAACTCAAATATCTGCACAGTTCAACAATTCATTTTTTGGGATCTCCTTATAAACGTGACTCACATTCTGGGTTTTAACATAAAATGGAAGCAGGGAGGTGGTGGTAATGTTTACTAATTAACAAGACTTCATAAAGTTAGCACATGAAACAGTCACTATTCGAGATGTGCTCCATGCTTTCTATATGCGAATTTATGTGCCTCTCCAAATATATATTTTTCTAGAGTGACCATTTGCACATATATTCTTCAAAAGGCATTCACATATCTAACTGCAATCTTGA
The DNA here is from genome assembly GCA_013399895.1 of Serilophus lunatus. NCBI lineage: Eukaryota > Metazoa > Chordata > Aves > Passeriformes > Eurylaimidae > Serilophus > Serilophus lunatus. The sequence continues at coordinate 256,693 of VXBA01002045.1, forward strand.
TTGCACTTCCATCACACCTTTGCCATCATTTTTATTTGACACCTGCTGCTCAGATTTCAACCTCACAGGACCTGCAATTTTCCCCCAAAAAATGGATGGGAAAGCCAGTGTGGAACAATTTATTAGCCAAGTATTCAACACAAATTATCTGTATCTGAAGCCTATTAAAGCAGTAAAGTCATCATGGATAAATAACTCCTTTGGGTAGTAGAGCACACTACTTGGCACATCACAGGTACACAGCAAAGCTGCAGCCATCCAAACACACAGCCATGGTGAGACCACAGGCACGAAAAAAACCACTCCTATCTCAAATTGACCTACAAGCATGCTGCTGTGCATGCTTGTGCATGAGAAGGTAAACACACATTGTGCGTTTAAATCCCTTTCTGTGGGAATTCATTGAATTTGTGGCTTTGCCAGGGAAACTTTGTCATGATCTTCAGAAGGACCAAGATTTTAGCCAAAATCTTCACAAGTGGGATTTTCCTGAACAGGAAGAGAACACAGAGATATCAGTGCTACTTGACAAAAAGGGATAGAAGGAGGGAGAACTTTAAGAAAGCTATGTTTTCTCCCCTAAAGCTAGTAAGTGATTTTTTAGAGCAATATGGTCATGATTGATTGAACAGTTGGAAAGTTTACCTATTTGCAAGAACTGAGCAGACACAAACTTCTAAAATGGGCACATAAGTAACTAAACATACACCTGTTAGCCTTTATATAAGGCAACTTTCTGAATGAACTTCATACAGTAAGTATTACAAGATCTACAACATTTTTACTGATAAAAAGGTAGAAAAAATAACAAAGGAGTTTGTAGATGCTATTTTGTTTAAATTCAGTGTAAAGAAGCAGTTACATCATCAGTTAAAGGTCACCAGATTCTTCCCTTCCTTCTAATCATATACTTACCTCCCACAGACAGGTAGGCATCTCCTTCAGCTACTGCTTATTTGCTTTACCGGGAGAAGTAGCGATATAACCAAGTCTTACAATTGGCCACTAATTTGGTAAGTGATGGATCACCAGTAAGAATGATGGCAATGCCCATCTCTTCAGTAGATTATGTTATCGCTACAATATACTGCTAAATTCATGTGTGGTTCAGCTCACACTTCACTTAAATATTCAACTAATGAGAGCTTTCCCTTGGATATTCTTGATTGTAACAGCAGACTTTTCAGATCACATGAAATATCTGCAACCGCTACTTAACTCTATAGTAACCTTAATGACTGTTTTCTAATCGCCTATATCATCCCAACTGTTAGTTACTTTCAAAGCAGCAACTAAAACATAGTAAAAATAACGTGAAATTTCAACATGCACTGAGACCCTTGCAGGATCACCCACATCCCTCCCCTGCAAAGTCCCCGATCACACATACATTCAACTGAATTTTGCATAAAGTAAGGTTCATGCAATGACACTTGTTAATTAAGTCTGCAGTAAAAGCATCTGTCTGAAACATTCAGAATATCCCAGCACAGCTAGAAGCATTTGTGCCTACACTTGCTGTGCAGTCTTTGTCACACTCCGCGGTGGTACAACCATAATCACAACCACATCACCACACACACACTCCTCCTTCCCCACCCCCGGCCACACTATGATTCTTTGAGTAACCTAAACCACAGTCTAATCATTCATCACACACTCCTTGAGGATGCAGCCCAACGAGATTATTAACTGATTCAGTCACATCGAGTTCATGTTCAGAGACCTGTGGCAGACAACACACTCTCCATTCACCATCATTTACGGCAACCAAAAGGAAATATTTCAATACCTTTTCTGCAAAAGGCATTGTCCACTTTATTTACAAATATGAATATCCCTAATAGAAGATTTAGCACTGCTTCAAGTTTGAAAATCTCCCATTTGAAAAAAATTGTTTACTGCTCTACATGACAGAACTCTTCCACTACAAGACATCCAAGCAACATAGAATTGACCCCCAAAAGCCAGCATGACATTCTGACAGTGATACATTGCTGTTCCTTATGTCAAGAGAGTGCACATCTCAACAGCTGGCTGATGCAGTAATTGGACACACATCCTTTCGCTGGAATATAACCCCCTTACAGGCCTTGCCTTCATTCCAGCCTGTCAGGAGAATTTCTTCCACTGCACCCAAACATATTGCAAGTGTTTTGCCTGTTTGGTGAAACAGCAACTTTTTTTATTTCTTCAGAGTGCAAGACACAGCCCCAGGGAATCTTCCTCACACACGAAATATTCTTAGATAAAATTGTAATAATAAGTAAAGCTACAAGACACTCTAAATGATGTGGTTTTTAAAAAGCTGACTTAACTCTATGGATCATTTTCCACTTCAAATATGCAGAATCATGACTCTACATAGAATTTTTTTTCATAAATTTAGTTTGAGATGTTTAAAACACAGTTTATGAAAGCTCTTATGAGAATGAAAAAAAAAACACTTGAAAGTGTTGTCGAATACTGGAATGTAAGTCTCAGAGCTCCTTATCTTATGAAGCAAGTCTTTTTATGTGCATAAAATACAGTTCAATGTTAAGTATTTTCTAGAAAGCAGAGGACAAATCCTGGTGTAATCTTTAGCCCAAGTTATTTTGGATGCTTAGTGCATATAAAAGTATAACTGTGCCCGGTCCTAAACTTGAGGATCTTTCAACACTTCCATTATAAAAGCAGTTTTTCAGGGGCTTATAACTCAACTAGAAAAATTTGATTCAAGATGCATCTTGGCATGAGAATGTTCACACTGAAATATACTAACAAGTTGAGCTAACAGATATGGGAAAGTGCATTTTTCTCGGGGTATGGGGTCCAGGCTTGCTGTCTCCCTAAAAAGATTATATTTGCACTTAAAAAGTTCACATAATCCACATACATGAGATCGGTTTCAAGACAACAGCAAGCAACCTGCATTTCTGCCTACCTGCCTTTTAAGTCTGCACTGGGCAAATGAAGAACAAAAACCCTTACTTCCTACAGCAAAGCGATAGTCATGTAGAAACTAAAACAGTATTTTAATGTGTTGAAAAGAATAACAATACAAATGAGTTCTTAAAAACACACACACCTCTGAAGCCTGCTCCTAAAGGAGATTTTCCTAATATACAATACCATTTTAAGGTTAAAATAAAAACTACTTAGATACTGTACTGAATTCCCTAAATTACTGTTTTTGAACCTGATATGGAAAAGAATAAGAGCCCTTCCAGCCAGTCTTGGGCAAAGGAATAAGGTAAATTGAGAAGCCAGATCTGATCCTAAAAACTCTTTTCAATAACACGAGACTTTGGCAACAGCCAAGGGAGAGGCTGGCTGGTTATTTTAGCCAATGCACATGTGCTGCTGCCTGCAGCTCACAGCTGCTGAATCAGGCAGAGGGAGCAAAAAGACACAGGCAGGCATCTTTAAGCAGAAAGAGACTCAAGCAGCAACGTTACGTTTGGATTCAAATTTCAAATGCACAAACGTCCAGCAGCCCTCCAACCCAGTGTTACAGCAGCAAGCACCACTTTGCTTTCACCATGCCAAGCCACAAATTAAACAACAGAGAAGTGTTTGCCCACTCCACAGTATGGTGCCCTGGGAGACTACCAACGAGATTAGGATTAGGGCTGCCACCAGCTCTGAAAGTCTAGGGAGAAGACAAGAAGCTATGGTTGAGAAGAACATGGGTGCCCAAAAACAAATATCCTCATTCCTGCTATGTGTTTTAAGCACAACGAAAAACTACCTTCCAGAGGTTAGCCCCATGGCCTGGTGGAGAGAAAGCTGATCCTCCCCACTCCCCGCCATTTACAACTGAAGAGACTAAATGCACGCCAGTGTGATGGGAAAAAACAATCCTCCCTGCTATTTCTTTTCTTTGTATTATAAATACCCACATGTAATCTGACTATAGGAACAACTTGAGTACCAACCAAATTGTATTAAAAATCAGTGGGAGACCCGGAGGAGATGAGAAGGCTCAGCTCAACTATTTGATGCTGCTTAACTTTTGCCAGTTTCAAGTGTCCTTTACAAAGATGCATCTTTCTTTTCCCAACAACAGCCCATTTCTATTATATTTGTGGGTTCTGCTAAAGAGGAGTAGGGGGTCCACCAGGAAGGTTTCCGACCACTGTTATGTGCCAAACAAGTCATAAACCAAATTATCTTTTTCCACTCTTTCTGGAGCTGTGCTGTAGACAACAGTCCCCCCCCCCAGCTAATGCACACATACCTCAACTCTCATCTCAAAAACAATTACACATGACATGAGCTTCTTTAATTCTCTGTCTCTGCCAGAAGGTTACCATGACCTGAGATGTACTTGGGACATTGCCAGGTGTCTCATCTCCTACCCATTTGTAGTCAATGAAGGTATTTTAATAAAATGTACAGACTATTCACAGTTGGTATCTAGATCTCTGCCTTGTTGAGCCACATATCAATACCCAGGCACCTACCCAACAAAGAGCTCCTAGTCTTCTTCAGAAATCAGTATGTCACAGATGCAAAAGAAAAAAAAAAAACCACCAAAAACCACAACCTTATTTAAAGTAGCAACTCTAAATTTTGTCATTTAGAATGAAAAGCAAATCCAAGTCAAAACGGCTACTGAACTGCCTAAAATCAAGTCAAATGAAAACACGGCCCAGATTTTGCTATAGTGGGTTGTTTGGAGGGGGTTTATTGAGGGCTGTGTTGCTGTTTGGAGTTGAGATTTTTTTGGAGGTGGAACGTATGTTATTTTTTAGTAATATAATCAAAATGCCTGTTTTACACTTGAGAGCAACTTAAAACCTAGTGGGGAGTCAAGATTCTTTTTGTTTCAGAAGACAGCTGTCCAAGTTTTGCTTTCCCTCTTCCTCTCCCAGGTACTTTTCATCATCACACTATTACGATGTATCAGTTAATATAAATAACGCCACAGCAGCTAAGTCCCCAGTAGTCTATCATATACCTCACTAGTAAGAAAATTAGGATAAGATGGTGTGTATTTTACTAACAACAAATTTAAGATACCATCTCTGTAATTTTCTACACTTAAATGCACATTTTATATGAAGAAGCCTACATCATTGCTGTACAAGTGTACTGTAACAGATACATACACCTATAGGATCTGTTCTAATTGTGTACTGCATATAGACAAGCATGAAGAAAAGCTTATGGGCCCAAAGGCTTTTCTATTTTATCCTTCCATCTCAACTCAGCTGCCTGGCTGGCAGGAAAGGTACATTTGCTTGGAAGAGACAACATACTACCACAGTATATAATCAACTATAACTAGCAACCCCTTCCTCCTCTATACTTTTCTTTAAGACCTGATTTTTTTTAAGGTGTAAAGTTCTTTAATTGAAAAATGTCTATCTGTTGCAAAAGCAAACCATCTATAGGTCTCTATATTTCTTGAAGCATCCTCTACACCTTCCCTATTAACTGACCTCAACTAATCAGTACTCAATTTAAAAAAAAAAAAAAATTGTAAGACAAGCATGGATAGTACACTTCTGCACACTAGCAGCTGAATAAAACACAGGAGCATACAGAATCTATAATCTTAAATTCTGTGAATCTTCAGAAATATAGGTAGAGTCATGACTGATCATAATCAAATAATAGGGAACCCAAATATGGATGTATCCTTTGTGTGATTAAATACGGCTCTACTTAGAGAAGTAGCATCCTGAAAATACAATGGAATGAGATGAAAGCAAACATGGAGAAAGAAGAGAGAAAGATTAATAAGTCACAAAGAAAAGAGCATGGAGTTTATCAGCAGCAAATTAACCACAGATATACAATGTTATTAGACCTCTTAGAGGAATAGTTGCACCAATTTCTTGTTGAGAAATAAACACACCTCCACCAAAGACATCCTATGCAAAGTTTGGTAAAGACAGACTCCAGCAGGAAACAGAGGGGAGCAGGGAAATCAGTTATTCAGAGTTCACTTTGAGCAACAAAATTACTATTGTTGCTCTGAAATTGTTCATGCTTTAAAAAAAAAAAACAAAAAACTTTCTTCTGTGGTACAGGGCTACAAAGCACTTGTCTTCAAGCATTAAATTATGAAGGTCTGGAGAAAGAAATAGCCTCAAAAATCACCATGGACAAAGATGCTTGAGGAGTGAGCATACATGATGACCTCATTGATCAAGAAGAATCTCAAGATGTTCTGTGACAGGAAGCAAATAAATCCAAATATCAAGATTATCCAAAGTGTTCAATTCCATGTTTTGTAAACCACAAAGCATAAAGTCTTTATTGTAAACACTTACACATTCTTACAGTATATTTCTATTTGAGATGCTGCTAGATTCACAACTGATTCCACCATTACTGTTTGTGTGGGTATTCTTTGTTTGGTTTTTTTTGTCAAATATGCCAGATATTTTCTGGTTATAACTGGTTTATCCAAAGCATTCACTATATTTACAATCATTTGCCTTTGACTGTACAGACAGTGTACCTACAGATATATATGTGCTTCCACGTTTTTATTTTATACCTGGTGTCTTATAGAAATACTGTACTTTGAAATAAGCACTTACACCACAGTGCCTACTCAAACTAAAACTGAATAACTGGCTTTGACATAACATTTAGATAGCATATAATAAAGTCCATTGCTCAGTTTACTATGCAAGTCCACAAGAAAATTTTAAGAACTCAAATATAAGGTTTAAGTGCTAAGGAAATATTAAAGGGTTGAGTAAACAATTACCCTCAGCAAAATTCGAGTCTTCCTGAAAAGCTTCATCTTTATCTAAAAAGAAAAGTTTAGAAGATATTTTTAATAGTCAGTACACATTACATACACACAGCTGTATAGAACACCAGCAAAATTAAAACTATTTAGGACTGAATGCTCAGGTACCAACAGATTAAACTGTGTAGTTTGGCCAATTTCCATTTTAACCTGCAGTAAATTTTATCTATGAGAACAAATCAAAATTCGAAAGCAGAAACGTTTTTCAAGCAAAGCTACAGTAATTTTTTTTTTTTAAATATTCCCACTATTCTTTGCTGCAAAATCTCTCTGGCCAAGAGACACCGATTCACGACAAATGAACCCAAAAAAGCAAATTATAAATATGACTGACAGGATACCAAATTAAAGGAACTGCACTCTTCTGTTGGGGGATTACCTAGATTAGCATGCATACTCATTTTACTTTTGGCCTGAGTGCCTCTCCTAGCCTGCATTGCAATCCATTTTTTTCGTTCAGCAATCTTAACACATTTTAAGCAGATGTATCATCAAATGCATTACATGCCAATCTGTTTATCATTAAAATGAAAAATCAATATGTCCAATTCAAGCGTAAACAGGAGTTGAACATTCAAGCTGTCATTGAAGATGACATAATTATAGAATATGATTTGTACTTGGCAAATCATTATTTCCTGAAAAGGACAACAGACAGTAGCAAGAAACTTTTCACAGCAAGTCACTATAGTGCCACTTAGAGCCAGGGAATTATTTTTATGAATGCAGAAAGATACCAGTGCAGCCAAAAGGAGCAATGAAAAAACAATCACTGTTAAATTTAATCATTATGTATGTTTAGTTGATGAGGGAACACGCAGCTTTATGTTACTGGGCTGAGTCCAGATTTTTATTTAAAACAGGAGTACTGAAAATAAGAACTTCAGAAAATACTATGAGGTTTCTGTTCTGGACCATTAATTTTTTCAGTCAAATCAAACTATTTTTTAATTGAATCCTGATGCTAAAACTTGGATTCTACATGAAAAGTTTGAAACTAAAGCATATAGAATAATTTATGTTGAGCTATTCAGCCCGATACATCTAGGACAAAAAAAAAATAAGACAAACTCAAAATAAAGTAAGTCTGCTTACTGTGATGACATAGAACTAATAACAAAAGGAAACAAAACTTTGTCCTAGCCAAGAATCTAAGTCATTAACTACCATTTCTTTCTAGTAGATGCTTAATTTAAAAACACACTTGTAAAATGACAGAAAATACTCAGGAGGAATACCACATCTTTCTGTAATACTTTCAAGAAAAGAACTTTCAAAGACAAATAGGAATTTTAGAAATACTCTTCAAGCCAGTACAAAAAAAGCTTGGCTTTCAGGAGGAGGAGAGAACAATTTCCAAACAAAGAAGTCTCTAAATATGTCAAGTTAAATATTTAAAAAATGAGAGATACAAGAAACCTCTTTCCTGCCATACTCTTAATTTGATGCCAAAAGGAGAATTTCACTTCAGAAAAGGAAACAGGAGTTCTACCTCTCTAGTTTTGAATTATGATTCACAGACACACCTCCAAATCTGGCACTTATGGGGCTTTTATTAACATTTTGCTCCTTCTTGCACACCTCATGATTCTTATTCTCTCCCATTATTGAATCACTACTTATTGAATCAGGTGTGTGTGTGAGCTGCACAATGAAAGAAAGAAAAAAACCAAGGCTCTCCATGTCATTCAGCTAACCAGCTGTGAACTTTTTCAGACAGACAAGAACATGCTGAGAGTATATGGCAGCCCTCATCAGACCCAGGATACTTTGAGCTCCCCAGCTGAACAGTTGACAACTTCTATTTGCACATGAACCAAAACATCTCAGTCTTAAAATAGCCTTGGTACACCAGAAACCCTCTAAGATTTCAAACAATGATATAGAAGTCAGTACACTGCTAGGCCATAAACATCAACAGAAATCCCAAATCCCCATTTATTCTCCCTAATATCAGTCCTGTAGAAGGGGACAAAAGCTAAGTGGGTGCAATGTGTGGGGGAGGAGAGAGAAAAAAAGAGAAATCAGCATTCTAGTTACAGTTAAATCATTTGCCTTCTCCAGTTGAGTTCACAGCTGCAGACTATCAAAAAATGGTATTTCTATCTTGAAGATAGAAGGAAACATTAGGCAGGCTCTTACTTTCCTGTGTAACTATCAGCTAAGATAACAAATTAAAAGGAGCATTGTTATCCTAACTAGATGATCAGAAAGAGTAAGTTTCATAAGTGTGCCACTCCACAGTATCTTTATTTCGTTGAGACTAATAACAACATTAGACACTTAGCACATCTACGGATTTTACTAGAAATATCAGAGGCACCTGAACACTAGTTTTGAAGCGTCTAAACCTACCCTGATTATTGCATTTCCCTCCTTCTCCTCAGGTCAAACTTTTTACAGAACTGAAGGGTACATTCCAATATCTAAATTACATGTGTATTTAACAAACTCCCATCAAAGATGCAGCAGCAGATACTCAATTGATATTCTAACCTATACGCCAAACAAAATGATTTTCAAACAGTATGTGTTGAATTTGCACAACCAGTTTCTTTTATTTAGCAAGAACACGCAGACATGCTTTAATTTTAAAAAACACTTTTACATACTTGAAACAGAATCTAGTGCATAATATAATGGCTCAAAGATTTGCAACACCAAGGTTCGCTAACGACCTTTTAAGTGATGAGCTGCTAGTATAAATTTAAGATTCCCTAAAACACTAAAATTCACATTTACTTGGTCAAAAACAGTATCTCCCCTGTTACTGCTAAAACTAGGACTATCTAATCTTTAGAAAGAGAGCAGCAAAGAGTTTGATGTTTTTAACATTGGCATAAAAGAAAGGATAAAACACGCTTTCTTCTGTTACTTGCTTTGATATAAAAATAGAGTTCAATTCTCTTACGTACGCATTTATGTATATTCAACTCAATTAAGCAAGAAGCGTAGCAAGCTGAATACACTCACTACAGTATCAGAGAATCCATTAGTAAAGCCAGAAGGGAGGAGGAATGGAGATTCTAGTTTACTTACCTATGGGGGGTGTGTGTGTGTGTGTGTGTGTGTGGAGACAAAGTGTTGTTGCACCAATAAGGTGAAAAAAAGACACACTAAAATCCCCAGGCATCATCTCCCCTTGAAAATTATAAGCCAGCTAGAAAGCTAAGGACACAGTAGCACAAAACAAGAAACCCAGAATCTCAAACACACAGAGAAGTTCACAGATCTAGGACTAAAAGAAGCTTTGAGAAGTTGTATGCTTAATAGAAGTATTTGCTAGCTCAGACCAGCCCACAGGCTTTTACCTACCACATCAGCCACACACGAAATCCTCTTTACCAGAGGTCAAGCCTAGTCACTCCTCAGGCATGTGTGTACTTCCTAAGTCCCACTATGTTTGAAAACATAGTTACTACCCCACCAACAAGAATAGGCTGATCTCCTCTATCACATGCAATTCAGTTTCTAGAAAACATGAACTGAATTGAGAACCCACACAATGAAGACACCTGAGAGACAGAGAAATAGGCCAAGACATCAGCTCTATAGTTTTAGGGTATACACCTTCTTGAACTGAGTTACTTAGCTTTAAAAACCTTTTCTAGATAAAAACTCAAAGCCTAATTCCACTCACTATTAATAGTGGAATTACTTAGAATTCTAAGTAACCAAACATTACCTCAACAAAAGAGAAAAAACTTCCAGCAAATATCAAATCCACCAAAAGAGACAAGAATATCAGATTTTTCTGGCAAATATACGCACATACTTAGACTTACCCGAGGAATAGGAAAGAGATGGAGAAAAAGGCAAAAAATTTGTTGAAAGAAACTTTTCCTCTAAACCTTCAGCTTCCCAAGACACAACCCCAACCCCAAAAAATAGTCCTCCTACAGCTGGTATTTGGAGTGCCAACACCTGACTGGAGCTAACAGGTGTCAGGAGTTATGGAAATGGTGCTGTTGACTGCTACTGTGTGTGTTTTCCTCTTGCACTTACACTTTCCTCACACTACCTGTCATAAAACCAGTATTTTGGTTGCCTGTAACAATGTTAAATTACAACTAGGAAGGCAGGACGTTTCTGTGTTGAAGAAGCATTCTAAGAAAAAAGCCAACCTTTGATAAGCCAATAGCTTACCAAAAGAAGAGAAAGATAAAACTTTTTTTCTCTCCTAAAAAAATTACATATTAAAAGAAGTCTGGAAGCTTGAAAATTTCTGTGTACCTATGTTCTTTCACTATAACCAAGCATATTCCAGAAGGTAAGGTTCTGCACAGGGGTGAGTTTTCTGTATTCGTAGGAAAATGCACAAGGCTGAATTGTAATCTGTATATGAACTGTATGTAAATATCTCCAGAATGGAAAACTAGAGTAAAAGTGCAAGACAAAAAAAAAAACCAGAAAGCTGCTGTAAGAGAGAGGCTGAAGAAATAGGGAAAGAATCTCAAAAGTATGTCCTCTGGTGGAGTGATGGGATAGGAAGATCACAATCAACTCTGTAGTTCATTCGTCCAAGGAAAAAAAAATCTTCAGGGATGCCTAAATGATACGAAGATGCCTTCCTCTTGTATTATCTTATCACCTGCAAATATAGCATTACTTTCTGCTTGTACCATAGCTCAGCAGCATGAGAACAGCCCAAAATTGGAACATGTTGTGTTTCATTGTGCTTCAGGAGGTTGGGAAAACCCACTGACAGGTTTACTAAAGAAACAGTCTGTCATTTGATACAGACTGGGCAGCCACAGCCTCTGCTGCATGTGAACTGACATTGACTGGCCTTTTCAGGTACTAGGCAGGGATGGAGTCAGGCAAACAGTGATGCTGCTGCCCATCATGCCCATTTCTGTGTCCATTGCTGAAATGTTAGCCTTTCCAAGCACTACAAAGACCCCTACCTGCTAATTCACAGGAAAAACTCCTGCCATAGCAGCAGCTGTGAGTCTGCTTTATTATCTGTAAATCTTTTTCTCTTACCCCCCTGCCTGTAAAGTGCCAAGAAGGAGCCCAGCTGTTCAGCATTGCATTTCTGATTTCTCTGGAAAGGCCTGGAGAAGCAACAAGCGGGCAGCCTTCCTTTTCTGTTGGAGAAGATGAGCCTTTATAACTGACAAAACAAAAAAAAAACCAACTTGAGACTTTTTGTTGGTCCCCTGCCCTGTGTGAACTGAAGAATCTTAAAATCTTTATGCTTGCCATATTTTGAGCCTCCCTCTGCCCTCTTGCAGGTCTCACATCTGCAGAGGGAGTGTCTCTGCCTATTACTCAGTTCAGGGCTATACATGAGGCAAAGCCCATATTTCAGGCTTCTCATCTTTTTGCAGAGACAGTGCAGTCTGCTACTAAGCACACTCAGAAGAGATCTTATCGTGCCTTTTAAAAAGATTTTTCTCCCAAATCAAGCAAAGTGGGAGTGGCTAATGTCATCTATATTCATACCATGTTTTATAGCTCAAACATCAGATCGCTCCTGCTGTAATGCAGTTTATAAAGTGTGTTTGGAAGGAATGAAAACAAAGCAAAAAATTTGGTGGGTTTTTTTTTCTGCTTGCAGATCAAAAGGCTTACATGCCATACTTTCACCACAAAGCAAATGTTTGTGCTAAGTAAACTCCCAACAATTGAGATTATAATGAAAGCACTAACAGCAATTTTTGTTGACCTACAGCTCACTTATAATCACAGGTATATTCAGTAGCTTTTAAAATCCAAGAAAACAGAAATAACTTCCTAGCTGTTCTTATAATGCTGTGTTTTCTAAGCCTTCCTGCTTTAAATTGGGCTGTTCTTTCATGGCAAGGTAATTGCCGCAAAGTGTTCACGGCCACTTGTGTTCCCAGTGCTCTGAGGCGAAAAGAAAAATGTATTAAACACAAACAGGCTGTGTGAAAATGTTTGGTCCCAGAAACCAGGAGGGAAAACAACCAAAATACGTTATAGTTGCTCAGTAGCAAGCAGAAATAGAGAAATCAGCTACAGAAAGATCTATCTCCAGCATTTTTTATCTGCCAAATTTGAAAGATCTCTTTCTTTTCTTCCTAAAGTTTTCATGTGGAATGCATTCTTTTAAATAGCATGATGCTAAACAGAGAAAGGCAGAACGACTCTTATCCCCAGAAACGGTGATATGGCTAAACCTTGCCCAGGATGGTGAAAGCCTGCAAAATAAGACAATAGAGAGCAGATGAGGAAAAAAGCGAGATAAGCAGGTGTGGAGAGTTCAGTCACAAGAGCAATGGCTGTAGATAGTGTGAGCAACTCCATAAAGACATGTTCCATGATGGTTCACGGAGCATCACCCCTTAGAACCAACAGTGCAGAGATGGCCCAGCTAAATGGAGAACTAATTTATGTGGCATGCTGTCCTCACTAGTTTGTATCAACACCATCAGCAAAAGCAGCTGGAAAGAAGATAGCCTCTCGCTACACCAAGCTGTCCCTGTGCTCAGAAGTGTGGTACAACACTGCTCTCCTGGTAAGCAAGGTTCCTGAAAGCTGAGAAATGTGGAAGAGAAACCTGCTTACAGGCTTCCCTCTTCTGCTTTCTTTTCTACTGGAGTGGTTTGAACTCACTCATTATCTCCCAAATGAAATATTAAGAACATCTTACCTTTCCTCTTCAACTATGACCTCAAAGGCAGCATTTTTAACACCTGGAGGAAATGAAGACATTCTTACAGCACTAATAAACTTGTCTTTTAGTTTAGGGTTTGGACTCTGTGAACTTTTTTAATCTGGCAATCTTTCCAACTCTATTCTGCTTTTTATTATACCCACATTCTGTTTCCGAGCACTTTTTGGTAAGCTGTCTGAACACACCTGAAAATATGACTTTATGGGATTGCCACAATGTCATCAAAAGCCACTTTATCTAACCTACCCCGTTAAGCTAAGCATAAATTTGAACAGCAGACCACATCATAAATTCCATCAGAACAAGTATTTTTCTGAAAGCATTCTACATCTTCTCTGATGGAAAGTAGTGAAAAGGAAAGAAAAAAATGAAGTAAGGAACCAACCGTCAGCTGGTGAATAAAATTTAGCATTACGTCTCCAAGTGAAATACCTTTTAAATGCAGCATCTAATAAAGAGCCAGCACTCGGACACAGTGTATTACAGTGAGTAAGAGAGCTTGGCCACAGTCCCAGATGGAGAACAACCCACCGGGTGTTGCCGTCTTTGCCCTCCCTTGAGCAATTTCCCCAAATGCTGCTTAATACCTTAACCTTACTAAAGCATGGAGACTTTCCAAAGGCTGGGACATAGCCTGACCAGCCGTTCTGGCAGCCGTGGTGAGCTGGTGGGAGTGCTGCCGAGGGGCTGGTGCCGGGGCAGCAAGGCCTTCCTGGTGGCTCGGGGGTGTCAGGACTGGAGCATCTCCTCACATCAATAGGGGCTGGGCTATCGTTAAGCTCTGTTAGCCCTGGCTTAGCCAGCAACTTGTGGGCACTGAAGAATTTTTTTGACTCTGTCCATATTTCATCTTCTCACACCAAAGAGGAAGGCAGTGGCAGGTGTCCCAAAACAGAAGTAGGGCTTCCCTAGGCCAGGTGGGATTTTTCTCTCCTTCTTCCCACCCCTCAGCCAGCAGGGATGGGGGTTCATGATACCCTGCACTCCTGGGCAGGTTTGCACCTGTCCCAGCCATGGGTAAGGCGGCACAGTAGTGGCAATCATGAGCTGCCCGGGGCCATGGGCCAGCTCCATCTGGCTCCAAAGGCCAGGTAGTGAGACAGTCTTGTCACGTGCCAAAACCTGACTGTTACATCCCGAAATCTCACATCAGAACTTCGAAGCACATGCAATACCCCTTCCCAAACATTCTTACCAAAAAATTCCAGCAGCCGGGGTGGAAGATGCACTCCAGGGGTCTCCATGGTGAGGGGGGGCAAGTGCCCTGAAGGATTGCTGCCATGAGTGATGTGCACCACAACAGTGACAGCCCAGAGAAAGCAGAAAGGAGATAGAGCAGTTTGCTTTAAGGAACGATGTGAGAAAAGACACAAGCAGATAACTTTGGTGTTCATATACCTTTACAGCTATGTATTGTTCAGCCAAGATGCCAAAACCCAGGAGCGGATCAATCGCAGGTCATCACACCGAATGACCATGAAATCATGTGTGAGAGGAGAGCAAAGCCCAAAGAAATGCATTTACCTCATCTGCTTCAACAATCTTCATCACCGTTATGTTGTGCCCAAAGTAAGAAAAAGTACTGTTTTGTAACAGATTATATAGTGTCAGCATTTTTCCCCCTTCTCCTTCAGAAACATTCAGTGGCCACAGCCAGAGACCACACATTTTAAATGGAGCATTTTATAGCTTGAGGGATAGACTGGCAGCAAAAAAGGTAAGTAAGACACAGGAGAAGCAGTCACTTGATGAGCATGACAGAGACCCCCTGAAGAGGGTGAGCACAAACATTGCCAGTAGTCATGGCATGAGGGATGGGTCCCTCCATGCTGTGACAGACAGAAGGTGTGACACCTTGCCTTCTTTTCAGACAAAAGCGGCAGGGAGAGTGTGACACTCCAACACTGGCAGCACTGTTGTTCTGTAGTACCTGTTTTTTGAAAAATGTGACATCCCCTTCAGCCTACACCTGCAGCCCTTACCAGAAGGTCTAATTTTACCAAGTATGGATGAAAATGATTTAGGCAGCAACACAAAGATCCTGGGTTTCCATGCACTTTGGAAAAGGTTTCCAAAGAAACATAGAAAGCCATGTCAAAAAAAAAAAAAAAATTGAAGTCGTACCTCCTCTATGGATTCTCTGTTAAACTCACAAATCTTGAAAATTTGAGTCCAGCTCTTATAAAATAACAAGAGGTGATTTGATTCATTCCCTTTGCTACAACATGACACTGCTAAGAAAGAAGTTCAATGACAATATTGCAAAGCATGAGGCATGTAAGGAGAAGATAGACATGTTAAGTATATTGTACCGGACATGGGATGCGAGCAAGATATGAGCAGAAAACTTCTGCCACAAATGACTGAAGCCATACAATGAGGCTTGAAAATGAATGCTAGGCTGCCCAATCCTTATTGATAGGTGGTGCCACCCTATAAATCAGACTTTTGAGGAGCTGAGGCTCAACAGAGTGTGTTAAGACTCAGGTATAACTAGACAGTCCTTGTTTCCATTGCCAAGCAGCTGACTCACTGGAAATAAGAAAGGGATGGCACGCACAGAAAACAGAGGCACCATCAGGCCTGCTTGATGGGGAGACATGATCTGGTGGAACCGGCATTTGCTTGGAAAGGAGAATGCCCTTTCAAAGTTAACAAGGGTAGAAAAGACTAAGCGAAAGCCTGCTGAGCTTTCTCAGCCTGTGTCCAGACACTGTTATGAGGTGGACAGAATCAGAGATGCCAAAATAGCTGCTAATCCCATCTCTCAGCTTTCTGATACTAAAATAAAGAACAACCACACATGGGAGGGGTGGTGTGTGCATGTGTAAAAAAAAAAAAAAAAAAAGTAAAGAAAAAAGGGAAGGGAGGAAGATGATGCCTGTAAAGAATGGGGTTTGCTTTGTCCTGCAGAAACAGCAGCCAGAGCAGGAAAAAGGAATGTGCATGTGTGTGCACACCATGTGGGACAAAGGCAGTGTATTTCTCTTCAGCCAAGAGCACTGCTGTCATCTGTCAGTATTGTATGACTGTGTACAAGAAACACCAAAGATTATTTGCCTTCCAGTGCCTTTGACAATACGTTTTTTGTGTTGATTTCCTCATCTGAATTTTCCTTTTGGCTGCCCTGCTGAACGTGTATACATCTAGTTTTGATGACACTCGAACAGCAGGCTTGCATGTCTGCCCGAGTGTAACACACGCACATATACACACACACTTGTCCTGACCTCTCTCCTCTGAGATCTGCTGCATTTGAAGTGTTTTCTTTAGCAACTCCCTTCCCCGGCTGGCCTCCTCGGCCCGCGGAGAGCTGCTCCCC
>VXBA01002045.1:295918-429967 GCA_013399895.1 Serilophus lunatus
TGGGAGACACTCGTCTCCGGCCGAGCGCGGGTTCTCACCGAGCCGGCATGCAGCAGGGAGGCTTCTCAGATTTACGAGCGCACACGTATGCACACATACATAAATAGATACACATGCACACACATATATATTGCACACGCATACATATATATTTTACATGCATACGCACACCTATGCGCACAGACGCATAGAGTGCTGTGGGGGCTGTGCTCTGTAGTCTGCCCGCAGATGGGAGGGATGCTCTGAAGGCTGTAGCGCCTCACGACCATGCAGGGACCGGCCACGCACAAACCGTAACGATGGAACCCATGCCTGATAGGAGAAGGGGCCGTGATCGCCTTCCAGCCTCTCCTTCCGTCTGACTTTTTTTGACTTTTCCCCCTCACATCCCAGGGCCGAGGGGCCGTAGCGGGGCCGGACGCGAAGCGAGGCCAATAGCCGCAGCCCCTTCCGCGGCAGCGGGCTTGCTCCCACCGCCAAGCCCGGCCCGAGTTGCACATTAACAGGCTGGAGCGGCCCCGTGGTGTAACAAGCAACGTATAAAAATGAATCGTCTCTCAGGTTGTAGTAAAACGTCCTGTAAAGTCCGCCTATAAATGCTGGTATGCACTTAGCGCACTCGGCTTCACGTCTTACCGTTGGTACGTAGTATTTGCCATTCCCTCCTCTGCCCCCCTTTTCTCTCCCCCGAAATCCCGCTGGCCGTCTGCGGTCCTAACGCTGGGGCCGCTTGCCCTGGGACGCGGCCTCATCCCCAGCGAGGAGGGCAGAGCTCCGCGGGGGTACCACCGCGGTGCCGCCGGCCGCAGCCGTCGGGGCGCTGGGGCCGCCTTGATGCCTCCAAACTACGGTGAGGGAGAAAAACAACCGGGACAGGCACTGCCCTTAACCCTCCAGGGCGGCAGGAGCCCCCACCCCCGGGGCCAGCCTAGGTGGGGCGGCTCGCAGCTGTCCCTTCTGCTCCCGCCCTTCGAGAGGTCTGTGTCTCTGTGTCTGTGATAAGAAGAGCTACACAAACGTTGCTGCAAGGTTCTATAAAACTCAGCAAGACTCCCCGCTACAAATTCATTACGTATCTTTTCTAAGGGGTTAAAGAGAAACAAGGAAGAATATCTAATCTGAAGGAGCGCAGTGCTGCACAGCCTTGGTGGGCAGGCGCAGGTAAGGATCAATGAGCGCGCAGCCAACAATGCAGCCCACAGTTCAAATCTGCGCCTGAGATTTACACAATCGGAAAAGAATCCAAGAAACAAGCCCCCTGGCCTGTTGGGTGTGTATGTGCAGAAACGGCAGCACTCGGGAAAACATGAGGGGGGAGCCGAGCTCATCGCTTGGCATGTATATTTAGCGTGGTGGTAGTCCCACTGCCTCACGGGGGACTACTTCCATGCTTAAAGTTATTCACATGCTTGAGTGATTTGCTGGATTGTGGCCATATGTAAAGCAATAAATATAAGTGGCTACTTCTGTGCAAGTAAGAGATCTAGAGATCTCACAAGTAATTTTCCAGCAGATCCAGACCTCACACTTTTAAGATAAAAGCAAAGAGAACTCTTTTCTTTCATTCAATTAAAAAAAACCAAACCCACCAACAATTAAGGTCACTGGGACAATGCAAGCATAAAGGAACATAATGCCTTTCCTTTATAAATATAAAACTGTTCTGGGCACTTTCTTGGCTGCAATATCAGGAGAGGAGCCGGAATCTACTAGGCCTGTACTGATGCAGTTGTTTTCGACCTTACAAGCCACAAACCTTTGCATCTATTTTGGTGGGTGTAGAACTAAGGAATGAAACAATTTCTTGCCAAGCTGGAGGATGGTGTGCTGAAGAGAGTGTGTCCCACCAGTTTGATGCTTCTTTGAAGTCTGCGGAGCCTGAGCTGGCAGTGGTCAGTGCAAGGGCAGTTCCCAAGCAAGCAGAAACTCTCTCTTACGAAGTTCAGAGTGGTTGAATTCCCATGATTTCTTCAGGGAAGGTCACGCATGCTTCTCACTCCTAAGCAGGGATGGGAAGAGCAGTGGAAATGGGGTGGCTCTTCTGCTCGTTCTTTTCTATATGCAGAGCGAAAGTCTCTGGTAATTCTCTCTCTTTTTTTTTCCTTTTTCCTTTTTTTTTTTTTCATGCAAACTATAACCAGAGTTTGAGTAAAATAATAGTATCCAGCTTTTGGCAATGCTTCCCATAAATTCATGGCTTTGGCCTGGACTGTCTCATGGCCAGACTGTAAATTTTCACGTTCTAACTCCCTGTGACAAATCTCTAGCCCCAGTCATTGTTATTTCCTTCAGCTTTCTCATCCTTCTGGCAAAAACCTCCAACTCTGGTATTCTTCCCCCAAAACAGAAATTCCTACCACAAGGGCCATCACCCTGAGAACAGTTTTTAATAAACATGTTTGGAAAATGAAAACAAGACACAGAAAATATATGAATATAAGTAACATCAAATGAAGACTTGGAAGGGGTTTCAAGTAGCATTACAAATAGGAAATAGCTTTCCAGAGATAAAAATACTCCATGTGTTTTGTTAACACCAACAGGCAGTAGAGCTTTTATTCTCATGGTTTATTTGGATGTTAAGGGACACCTTTGTCCTACTTGATGTACTTGTAACTGCTGGCTGAGCCAGGAGGTCAGAGACTTCAGCGTGTAATCAGTGGGTGACCGGCAACATCCCTGACAAATACTGTCGGTGTGACACGATCAGGGCACAGCCATTCTCACATGTCAACAGCTACGGCTCAGTGAGTCTGAGTAGAGGACATAGGGAGGGATGTACAGGCCATTTTTTTAGTCCTGGACCACGTACCTAGATGCTGTTTAAAACGTCAGCCCCTGATACACAGCAGGAAAAATGGCTACTACAGACAGAGGTGATTTTGTTTTATTTTGGTCTGGCATTTTTCTTGCAATAAAAGGGGTATTAATTGCCTGAAAAGTGATCTCATTGGTCATTTAGTGACAGTTGTAGGTTCTCAGAAACTTATAGGGTGTTTTCTTTGGATTGTCTAGGGCACAGGACATGTTGCATTTTTCTGTCTTCTGAATAAAAAGACTTCTGAAACTGGAGCACAGCTCTAACAATTCTTTCCATGACAATGGAGCATTTCATTCTTGTGATGGCCAGGCACTGCCATTTGAGACCACTCAAATTCCCTCTGGTAGAGCTGGCAATTCTGCAGACATAAATAACACAGTTCAGTGACCCAAACAAGCATGATTTACATAGAAATATTGTGGGCCTACACTGGTCAGTGTAGTGTTTTCCTCCTTGCACTGGAAGGAGCGGAAGCCGTGACATGCCTGTCGATCCAATGAGGCATGTGTGCATATACTTAAACGCCATCAGCTTCCAATGGCATTTGAATAGTATGGATGAGTACAACTCATCTCATACTTCAAGACAGCAGGAATGGAGTGTGTGGCCACAGAACATGCTGAATCAGGACCAATCTTCAAGGCCGGAGAGAAAGGACTGGGAACAGTTTCCCTTCTTAGGGCCTTGGAAAGGCTCATTTAATCATGCACAGCTAGGCAAGGAGAATAACTGTGAGGTTATGCAGTGCCTAGATTAAAAGAATCCTCAGTTAGAAAACACTTAATCTCTGGCCACAGAAATCAATCAGCTGTTTGGGACAAGGGTATGTCTCGTATAAAGGGAAATAGATGAATTAAAATTGGAGAAAGCCTCCTAAAGGAGCTCTGTGAAGGCTTTTCATGGGCTAAGGAAGAGATCGTGCTGCTCAGGCTATGAAGACCATGCTGACCCTGTGTGGAGGCTGCAGGAATGAGCAAGACATCATGCAGACTCATGTTAGAAACACGTTGCATTAGAAATCACCGAGCAGTTCCCTTAATTTTCTCTTTTGGCTGGAGAAATGAAGCTAAAGGATGCGTAAGAAGAAAAGATGAAACAGCTTGAGAAGAAGAAGAGAGATCTTATTTCTGGTTACTGTTACATGTCTCGTGCAGTGACTGTCACAAGAAGAAACCTCCATTGAATGCAATTCCACTGAAACCAATGAGCTGTCTTATTAAGAAAAATCTGTGTGCTCTGTAGATCATCTAAGAGGTGGTGTAGTATAGAAGTGATAATTCCAAATCTAATTCTTTGGTGACGTAACCCAAGAAATTTTGTTTTACTTATTTATTTTAATGGCACATTTTCACTTTCTTAAAAGAAATCTAATTGAATCAAGTTTGCAGAGGGAAAATGGGACAGCTAAGTTGGTAATCTTAATGTAGCTTCTATAAAGCTAATGAAGATACTTGTAATTTGGTATTAGTTATTCTTCATGGCATCTGATTAATTTCACTGTAAAAGTTAGTTTATACATATATACAAGCAGAGCATGTGGAGTCCTGTGGGCATGATGCCCATTCTGACTATTCCAGAGGATTAGGCATGCCAGGCTGTTACAAAGAGAAAAGCAGAGCCTAGAACAGGCCTTAAAAGGTCTTGTCCTTTCACCTTTTCCATTGGAGGGAACTGCAGGGTGCTTGAGAAGACACCTTCTCAAAGATTTGTCACTCAGTATACTGAGGCCTCCCAGAGCTTCAAAGAAAAGCCTTGCTCTGTCCGTTAGGAGATGTGTGATTTGAGGCTAGAAATGTGGACTTTAGCCAAATGAGCGAAAAGTATAAAATTGCAAAAAGCACTTATTGATATTTTGGCAAGAAACTCAATACAGTATCTGACACTCGTCTTACACATAATGCTATAGTTCAACACTACTTAAGTCTTAAAGGCATGACATCAGATATATAATCCTGGCTCCCTGGCCTCTGTGATTAAAATGCTGTCATACAATCCAGCTTAGTAACTGGTGTTGGACACACTTGCAGTACCCCAATGGGCTCTTGATGTTTTAGACCGTAGCCAAAAGACTGCTGCAACAGTTGCTGTAGACTGGAGACACAGTAGTAACCTGTCTTTCAGCTGCTTCACACTCTCCCATATTCCCCTGTAAAGTGTTTATGGATGGGATCTCTCTTTCCTCTGAAAGTGAATTCTTCTTACTAAGTCCTTTTGTGAGCAAAGAGTAAATCCCAAGGGAGATGTGACTGAGTTGGGTTTGGGCCCCCAGCACCAAGAGGATGAGACAGTTGCTGGGTACTATGTATATGAGTGCCTTTAGCACAGACGGTCTGACAGACACACCATGTTTTCTGGACACTTCTATATGTAGGGCCCTTGGCAATGGTGTTACTGATCCATCCTGAAAAATGGCAGGTCCTAAAGCTGAGCCTAGCTAACTAGATTTCAAACAGGCTATGCATATGCTGAACTCAGCAACATGCAGGACACCAGTACCAGTTTGTATTTTGAGTACATGGACAAGGTGAAGCCACTATGATGGTGTTTAAACTGAAGGATCTGGGATGCTTCCAAACTTTCAGATCCAAGTGCATATCCTAGCCATCTAGATTAGTGTAATGCTTTAAGCAGTCAAAAACATTGAAAAATCCTATATATTCAACCAAAGGAAGGAAACTAGGCATACAAACAAAGAGGGAGACACAATATATTCTCATCAGTTCCTTGGTGTGTGCTAAAGGAGATGGGCACCTGGAAGGTCCCATGGAGTTCATATGCCATGGAGGCTTGGTTCAGACACTATTTTTCAGCTGCCCTTATCTGAACTAGATCAACAATTGTCTCCCATGTGATGCAACCAGTGACAGAATAATAGGACACAGTCTCAAGCTGCATCAGGGCAAGTTTAGGCTAAGCATAAGGAAAAAATTCTTCACAGAAAGAAGGATTGGCCATTGGAGTGGGCTGCTCAGGGAGGTGGTGGAGTCACTGTCCATGGAAGTGTTTAAAAAAAGACCAGATGTGGCACTTAGTGTCAGGGTTTAGTTGATGAAAGGGTATTGAGTATTAGGTTGGACTTGATGATCTCAAAGGTCTTTTCCAACCTAGTTAATTTTGTGATTCTCTGTAAAGACAAAAGCGCAATGATGGTTGCAAATGCTCAGGTAACTTGGTAAGGAAGAGCATTTCAGTATATTGACAGTAAATGAAACCCCTAATTTCTACCTGGAAATGGGTACTTATTGCACATAATGCATACTTTATTTTTTCTGCTGTGTCTCTTGGCTTGGGGATTTTTTGATTGTTTTTGTTTGGTTCTTGTGGGTTTTGTTTCTTTTTTAATGCATTATATTAGCAGTTCCAACTTCAGACCTTTTCTTCAGGTGAAAAGCATTATTTTCATAAAAGTCTCTAGAGACATAGGTGCTTGTATGTTTGCCTATAAACTGGAAATTGCCTACCTTCACTAAGCACTACAAAAGGTTTCAATCAGAAAGACAGACATAGCTACAGGAATAACTGACTCAAAATGAAGCAGCCATCTCACTGCAGTATTGTTAAGGAAAGCTTTAATGGGCTGAGACAGATTTATAATAATTAGTACAACCTGCTTATTATCTGAGACAAGGCATGTGCATATAGCATGTCTCTCTGTGAAATTGTAGACAAGTGTGAGCTGATTACATTACATGTAAGTAGCAGGGTGAAACAGGACATTTGGTCCAAATACATGTAAATAGAGTACCTAATAGTTTAGGTACTATGCCATCAGTGATTTATAACTCCCTGCTTTGTCAAATCATGCTGACCAGGTTAGACCTTTTCATTTGGTCTCCTCAGGGAAAAGAGCACAGGATTTTAGGGACTCATCTCCAGAGAAAGTACCACGGTGGTAGAGATGCCAGCTTTTTGTTTTCCCAGTGGGTGGTCTGCTGCAAAATTTCCAAAAGGCAAAGGATCTAGAACTACACAGGGCCTCCCTTAAGCCGAAGCCTTTAAGAGATTTTTTTATGTGTAATTTAAGATGTTTGCTGAGAAAGAGAGACAGATTTAACTATTTGCAGCTTATGAATTTCCATTAGAAAATCTTAAGGAACCATCAACACATTTCATATTTGACTGACCACAAAATCACAGTTTTTTCCCTCAAATCTATTGCCCCATAGCAATGTGCTTTGTTCTTCTCCTTTCTCATTAGGCTTGTGCTTATTTGGAAACTGCCAGAGAACACACTCAACTGCTGTCATTCACACTAAGCAATATGAACATCCAGGAAGATTGCCACTAGCTTCTTTTGGGACAATTTCCAAAGCAAGAATTTAATCTGGAAGTCTGGGTGTACTGACATCTCTGCTTAATGTTTAACACAATTCCCCCAAACTCTCAAAAGTTTCACTCACCCCTTTCTGTGCAGAGCTCTCTCTTTACCAGCCTGGAAGATCAAACTGAAGAGAAGTGAGTGGCATGCAGCACTCTTGCAGGTATAAACCTCCGAGTCATCCTAAATGTGTTGGAGCTGCGTTGCAATAGGCAAATGCGACTACATCTAATTGTCTCCGTTATTTAAGTATTACGTTTTTTGTAGGAAATATATAACTTTTGTTTGACAGTGCAACAGGGTGGTCCTCTTTAAGTAGCCAAAAGGACCTGGAGCCAGTTTTCCCTCCTGCTCCCCCCAGTAAGCTCTTTTTCAAGGAAGTAGATGTGTGAAGGAAGAGCAGACAAGATAGAGACTGGAGCCAGATGTTCCTCTGAGAGCTGCCTCCTGACTGGGATAGAAACTCAGCTGTTTGCTGACTCAGGGGGATTCCAGGCAGAAAGCTCTGGGATTTGCCATGTGTGGGCAAGAGAAAGGCACAGCCTATATTCCCCTATGTTTACTCTCCCTAGTTTGCAGATGCAGCGGGAAAGCATCTGCTTGGCTGGGAAAAGGATGCTGCAAGGATAGTGAGTTTGTGTCATACAACCCTTTCAGGAGAAAGTCTCTGCTTCCCAGACTGTGCCGATGAGATATAAAGGCACATTTCTCCTGGGACCTGTGTTAAGTAATCCTGTTCTGTGAAGTGAACTGCTGCCTTAAATAGTCCAGGCATTTGTCTAACTTATAGGAAGAATGCTGAGGAAATGGCTCTGCTATGGATGTGCTGCAGGCTGACAGCTTGCACCTGGCCTGTAAAATAGATATTTCTGGACAAATTTACAAACAACTCCTAGCTAGGATAATAAGCTGTTTGGCCAAAGTCAGCATAAGCTGTAGCACACATTATATCACCAAACAAATAAATCCATCCAAAAATCATGGTTCAGTCCCAGAAAATCTCTCTACTCCAACTTGGGTATTTAATGCCATTGATTCTGGGGGAAGGCAAAGCTTTTCTGCACTATTGGCAGTCCCTAACCAAGAGTCTGGTGGGATGTGGCTTTGTAGGCTGTACAGATTGCTTGCTCAGAGGTGACTACAGATAATATGCCATGAAAAGTGAAAAAAAGTCCATTTAGGGTAGGTTTTATTTTATACTTTTTCCAACGTTCAGAAACAGGTATCTCACATGCAAATTCCTTGATAATGGCTAGATGAGGCTCTTGCTTATACATTCTGGAAAGGTGCACCATTGCCCAGGACTTCAAAGGCATGCATAGCAAGCCTCTGTGCTCTGTACCTGTTCTTATTCACAGTGTATTTCATTATGAGACCGTCAGTGACAATTATCCCCACTGCCTTTTTGCTGCTGAGCAGGCATGTCATTCAGCTGCATCTAAAATACCTCCTCAGGCACAGAGTTCTTGGTGGGCTGTGAACCACCCGGGTTATCTGTCCTCTGCCACTGCAAGCTGTGTGTGCAGCTTAAAGGGAGAGGGCTTTGCATACAGGAATGCCAGCGGCTTTGGTCTGTCTGGTCCAGCAGGGCTGTGCTGTCTGTGAGCTACTTGGAGCTGGCCATCACCAGAAGCACGCAGCCCCTGGGATGATGTGTACTGCCAACCCAGGCCTGTGAGCACAGATGTCTGAGGTCCTGCACTGCAGCCAGAGGAAAACCTCAGCCGCTCAGCAAGCTCACTTTCACTCATGGCCAGGATTAGGAACACCTCTCATCTTCCTTGATAAAATGCAGTATGAAAGTGGATTTGACCTGCTCCTAAGCCAAGTGCAGCTCAGCAACCACAGCTTGACCAGCTTTGCTTCATGTTGCTGCACCTCACACCTTCACGGTTTTGAGGCTTGTCTACAAAAACCTTGGTCATAAAATGGTAGCATTGGTGATGCTGTGTCACTGCTTCAGCTTCTAGATGGGAAGAGCAGCAGAAGCAAACTACTGGAGAAGGAGGCATTCCTGCTTCTGTGACTGCACTAACATCCCCTCTGGAAAAATAGCTTATTAGTATGTTATGCTAGTGCTTTTAATTGGTAGTTCTTTGCTGGCTTTGCAATACAACAATCCCGAGGAAGACGAGTTCACATTCAGCTAAGAACTGCTAGCTAGCACAAGGTGAGAAATTCCCTGCTCAGAAAGGCTGCCATTTAAATAGATAAGGCAAATTGTAGGAGGAGAAACAGAGCTAGAGGAAAGTGAAAAGACTTGCTCAAGGTCACATGGCAGATCAGTGGCAGATCAACAAAACAGTCTGGTTGTCTAAACTGCCAGTCTACTGTCCTGCAAAATTTTTGGGAAAAGGTCTCTAAAAGCTGTAGATATCTTCACACTCATCGTGTCCTTTGCAGATGATATAACTCAAATTCTGACATCCCAGAAATAAGAATTCCATATTTTATTCACTTGGAGTATGATCTCCTAAGGTGGCTAATTTGAAAGTGAAGCGATTTGTTAAATCAGTCATTTTTTAAAAAAAAAATAACTTTTGGAAAATGTAGATGAACCAAAGCTTTTTTTTTTTTTTTNCCCCCCATGTGCTATTTTGAGTTGGCATGTGTTTACAGAGATAACATTTGATGTCATAGTTGCCACATTTGACAGAGAAAAGCCTGAGAGAACCATTAACTATAGGACGAGTCAGCAACCTAAGGCATCTTTGTCCTTTGCTAAATGATTAGCTCAAAGCAATACTCCTTCTGAAGTTTCCAGCCCAAGAAAATCCCAGAAACAAACATTCTAATAGCTATTATAAAATAAAGAATCCCTTATACATAACAGAATTTTAAATTGTGCAAAATCAACTCATCTTTATTGCCTACAAGAAAAAATACTTATTTGCATTCCTTTGTAAACACATTATAGCAATGTTAACTACAGATTTGAAAGCATCAGTGAATGAGAGAATAGAAACTAGAGACAAGCAGGAGTCCCGATGCCAGTTGTCTATTTCTGCTCTACCACTTTGTTGCTTTGTAACCCTGGGTATGTCACTTAATGTCCTCACCTCACTGCATCTATATGCAAAAGGCAATGATGATTATTCA
Organism: Serilophus lunatus; assembly: GCA_013399895.1. NCBI lineage: Eukaryota > Metazoa > Chordata > Aves > Passeriformes > Eurylaimidae > Serilophus > Serilophus lunatus. The sequence continues at coordinate 306,157 of VXBA01002045.1, forward strand.
CAGAAAGATTCTACTTGATCCAGATACTTTACCCTTCCAGGCATCTGCTTGTGAAGATTTTGGGAGAAGTTTTTTTCTCCCCAAGAAGCTATGAATCCCACAGTATTGCATTCAGTAGACCACATGTTGCCACCAAAAAGAATTGCACAGAAACTAAATTCCTAAGACTCTGCTGATCATAGATGTTTTGAAGACCCATGAGGGAGAGGATGATGCTGGTCTATGATGAAGCCTCAGACCACACTTTATTCTCTTAGACAACTCCAAGAAAGCAAAGGAGCCACTGATATCTTTGCCTACAATTCAGTTGGTTTCTTGCAGCTGTGGTTGCAAGAAGAGGAAGATGCGAATGGGATAGAGACAGCTCAATTTGCCTATGTAGGGGAAGGAAGGCAGTAACCAGGAGGTTCTCTGGATAATGGGATCTGAGCAGTCAAGGGAAGATCCATCCTTGAAGCATATTTAAGTTCACCGGTAATTGGTTAAGAAAAGTGAGATAATTTTTAACACACTATTTTTAAAACATTTTTCCTGTTCCTTGAAGAAGTGTTCTAGCAAAAGATGTGACACATATGCCTGTATTAGTAAACGCTAATACTGGGAAACATGACACTACATTCAATCCATAAGAACGTAAAGTTGTCTTATATAAATGGCAATTTTAGGCACCTAAAACTTTTCCATACTTTCCTTTATACTAAAAACATCCATGAAGGATGTCTATATGAGGTTGCTGATTTATTTATCTTTTGGTTAAAGATTCAACACAAATGGCTCACACAGTGTTTCCAGGGATAATGAAATTCACCTACCATTTGTCTCATTTTCCAAAGGGAGAAAAACACCTTTATCCTGCTGCAAAGCACTGGCTCGTATGTGCTCAGGAGCAAGGATGTGAATTTGCTGAAAAGGTTACTCTGATGTTAGGAGCATGCCCTTTCATTTCCCAAATCTAGTTTGGACATACTCTAAAGAGACTCTTTAGTGTTGGGCAGCTAAATTATCTGAAGCTTACACGCACGGTCACCCCCACCAGCTCACATCAAACTCCGGCTGCTATAGGAAAGATTCAAGTCAAGCCGCTGCGAGACGTCCCAGCTGTACCGTGCTGATGGCAAGACAGGGGCTGCTGCTTGCTTCACTTCTTGGAACCACCCAGGCATCTGTCAAACAGACCTGCAGGCTGCCCTGCACCCCAGCTATCCAGCCCAGGCTCTGGGCAGGCTTTTCCTTGGCTAACTTCGAGGGCCAAATGATGGCTGGAATCACCACTTTTTGTAAAGCAGATTTTGCCAAAAGAATTAAACCATCTAGGCCAAGCTAAAATTTAGGGAGGGTTGAGCTCTTTCTCCATAGAGATTGTAGGAACTAAACATTACTGGAGTCAGAACACTCACAGCCGTAGACCATGAGAGACATCACTGACAAGGACACTGTGGCATTAGGAAGAACAGCAATGGGTCATATCCCCTCTGAAGCTTGTAAGCCTGAGTCGCAGGCAATCAGCATGGTTAAGAGAGGTGACAACAGCTGTTTTGGTTAGACGAGATTTTCCATTGTTATGGTGAAGAGCATGCTGAGGAAAGACCTCAGCCTGAGTAGGCCCTGCTGCCTGCATCACCTCTTCTGCAGCCATGCAAAGTTGGGTAGCTGCTGTTCCCACCCAGGAAGGGCTCAGGGATTAGGTGGCAGCAGCTGTTGCTGGACACAAAGAGGGGCTGTCATTATCAGCTGGTCTGGAAGTGACATGCCTCTGTCCCCAGGACCTTGCACACAGTTTCAGTCCGTCCCATTTTCTCTTCCCTTCGTATGGCAAGCTGGACTGCCTCAGTCTATTTCTTCTCATCCCAGAGGAAGAAAGCAGTGTTTTGCTAGGCAGTGGAGAAGCCTCAAGATGAATCTTTACTTATGGGTGGGGATATGGTGCCGATGAGTGATATTGAACTGACAGCACTTTAGACTCACACAGTGCATGTACGGGTCCAGCAATACCTCCAGCCCATCTTGGGTCAGGACCTTGCTGTGCAGTATTTCCCACGCTCGGCATGAAGCTCCAATAGGCCCTGAGAAGGAGTCCTGGGGGCACATACTGGCTCTGCCAGAATGCACTTAGTAGCTTGTATCTATAAATGAGCATGAAGACCATTACTTGTTATGAGGGCTAGAGAGGGAGATGTGGGGAGCTGGAATCCGATGAGGTTTGTAGTCAGTGCCACACAGATCCTCTTAAGATGGAACAGGAGGCTACCACAAGTTGTTTGCCTTACGGCAACACTGAACAACACAAATTTCTGCAAAAGCCTTCTTCAAACCCTATTTCATCCACACATGTTGGTGAATAACGTTAGTGGCACTTGTACCATGTAATGGGGAGCACCTGAAGAACACAGTGCCACCTCTCAGGTATCCCAGTTTTGTGGAAACTTCTTGACTTTATCCTCTCTGTGCTTACTTTGCCATGATAAAACCAAAGACAACACTTTTCATTTTTGCCTTCCCCAGGAAAGTTTTATTTGCCTGCTAAGCCCAGGAAAACAGAGTCAAGAACAAGAAAAAAAAAGGAAAGTGAAAATAAGGAAACAGAATTAGATTGGTTTTTTCCCTTAAAAATTTTGAGCATTCTAAAACCCAAATTTTTTTTTCACAAAAAGAAAAAGCTCACATCCGTTATTTATAAAATTCCATTTTTTTATGTAGTATTTTTTTGTCTCCCATTCAGATGACAAAATCACAAATCAGACACAAGTATTACATGTTGTACCAGTAAGTGTTAGATCCCCTGAAATCTTTTTCCTAAAGATTTGGCAACAGAGGTGTGTTTGGAAGAGGGATAGAAGGAACAGAGGTAGCTGAAGATCAAAGAGAAGGGTGATTAACAGAATACAACCCTCTTTATCTTGTCTCTAGATACCAAAAATATTCAGGTGAGCAATGAAAATGGCAAGTAGGCATTACATCCCTGATGAAAGCCTCAGTCAAATGAAACAGACTTTCAGATAAATCCATTTTCTTCTTCAGATGAATATATTCAAAAAGGCACACGCTTGTCAGCTTGGGCACTAGACTTATTTTTAAACATTTATCTAGTCAGCATGCCAAACTCCTAGATACGTTCACAAGCAAAATTCTTAAGCCTAGTGCTTTATAGTGACAGAACAGCATTGTTGTCTTTCTTGGGAAATGCATTATTTCATCTGTGTCTGCACACAGAAGTTGCATCGCTTAGACCACTCAGGCATAAGAGCACAAACACAACCATTCCCCTCTCCCCCAAATCGTGACTGCCATTATACCAACATAAAGACCCCATACCGATGTTGTTATTCCTCACCAGGAAAAGGAATGAATTGCAAGCACCTTCCTACCACTGTAAGTCAATTGATAACAGGAGCTGTAGATGCAGTTAAAAGACCCCTGTTGTGCCTCCCTCGCACCAGGTCTCTCACACAACCGACACAGTTACACTTGTACAAAACCTAGCTATAGAGCAGGCTTTCATGGACTAGGAGTCTTTACCCTTTTTTAATCCACTTAGACTAACAGCAGTGCACTGCTAATTCACATGGCAAAGGGCAAAGGGCTTTTTGCAAAGAACAACTTTTTCTTGTAGCAAAAGTAGATGAACCCACTTTCCTCCAAAGAATTGATTACCGAATGCCTTTGTGGATTTTGTACAGCAACATGGTCATGTGAACTAGGTGTAGTTTGGTGGATGCAAAGGCTTAACTCCTCTTTCTCCAACCATATGTGGGAAAGGAAGGAATTTGTTTTTAAGTTTAGGATTGCAAAAAAAAAATATAACAGCTCTCAATTTTTTTTTTTTTTTTTACACATAACCTACTTGGTTTTACATATAACAAGCATTTTAAAATAATAGCAATACAGAGCCCTCTCAAGTTTTTCTAAAATACTTGTCATGCAAAGAATCTCAATCTCCATTAATCTTGCAAGACATTTTAATGTGCGACAAAGAAAATCATAAATTTGTTAAGGGCTAATTTTGTCCTGTTAACATTTCCGATAGTCCAAAAGAGCCTTGGTCCACAAAGTAGTTTCTTAGGAGATAGACAACTAAATATTACAGCTTTATTAAATATTAAAGGATTACATGCACTTTACATACATACTTGTTTAAATTGGGGTTTAGGCCACTCAGGATTTTCACTAATAGAAATCAAGCATTTCAGAATCCAGGCTATTGCTGCTGCCTCAGCTGAGCTAGGCTGCTAAAGGAATTTTTAGGTATGACATGGTCTCCTATGTGCTACTTATTATTCAATTACGTTAGTACTATTTGACCCAATGCAATAGGTGGCCACTGCAATAATTCAAAGAGAGTAGAAATATATATACACACACACATGCAATGGCATTGCCACCAGATGTGATTGTAAGCTGGAGGAGAGTATTCAGAATTTTCTTTCTTGAATTTCCTTTGAGCAGTGGGCGAACCCTCAGCAATTAAATGAACATGCAAATATTTTGAAATTTCTAACACTATACAGATATGAGCTCAGTGGCATTCATACAGTAAAAGTTAGGCTTGTGCTTCATAGCTTTGCTGAAAGAACCAAATAGATTTTTCCCTGGTCTCTCAGCAAAGGAGTTACATGTATATTAACAAAAATACTTTCTGTACGAACTGGTTATTAGTCACATTCTGTTGGTCTGTCAGATTTTGCTTCCTTCTTGCCTGACACCACATCTACTAAATCTCTACTCACCTGTAGACTAAGGCAAGTAGAATAAAACAGGACTTGATTTTTTTGTATAAAGTATTACCAGAAAATCTCAGTCTGCATCAACAACAACAAAAAAACCCCACAAAAAACCCCCAGACACCAACTAAAACAAACAACTTTCTGGATTAGTAGAGATTAAAACTATAAAAAGTCATTTTCTTCTACTATTCAGTCACTTCAGAAGGTAGCCTTAAATCTGCACTCACTTGTGCTTACCATTCTTTTCAAATTTTCCAGTGAAAATTGAGATTTGATTTTCTTGACAGTAAAATGTCAGCGGCAGTAAAAGCGAGGCTTTTCTTGCAGACCATGAAAGAGATTAAAATTGCACAGTCCTTCTTTTCCTCTTCCTTTCCTTGGGCTCAGTTTCTTACCCTGTGATAAATGGCACTTACATCCAGGCAGACCCTGCTATATCACAAGCATGTTTTCCTTAAGCATAACATTGTGCTCTCTGTACCAGCACGCGGCCGGAGCCTGGGGTAGCGTGGAGCACATACCTCCATCCAGCTTCCTGAAATGCAGCAAGGATATGGGTGTAAACCATCCTTTTTGTGTGTGTCAGATCTGGAAAATAACAACTGATTTTTCTTTCAGTAAGGCATAGAGCCAACATAATCTCCAAAACTAACTATGATGTTTATAATTTCTGCTCATAACAATAATTTTGGTCTAATAAATATCAGAGGGATCGGGAGGTGGTAGTGATGTTGTCTTGCTTACTAACACAGAACTTTTCAGCTCTCACCCTGCAAATGGTATCACACAGTTGGCGCTCCATAGAAAGCAAGCTCCACTTTAGCAGACCAGATTACAAGTTTAGGGCTTTTAAAGGCTGTATCCAAAACTGGAGAAAACGGACTCAATTATTTTCCTTAATTCTGTGATTCTTGGATTTTGCATCCAGAGACTCTTTGCTAAGCGCATGAAACAAAGACCTAGCTTCTGCATTGACATAGATGCACAGAGCTGATAATTTTGCCTTTGTGAGGAGGGATTACTAATTCCTGGTGGCTGTTTCTTGTCTGTGGGACACGAGTGCTCCATATTACCACACCTCAGGGAGGTTGTTCTAGTTCCCTCCTAGCCCACAGACCTCCTTTTCTCCCTCCAGATGGGGCAGGGGGCAAAGCAGAGGGATCACATTCCCACATTTCACCCCAACACAGAGTCAAGACATAGCTGAGCCAGACAGAAGGACCCAGGAGCTAAGCAGTACTCAGGGTCAGACTGCATAAACACAGTCAGTATTAAATCTGTATTATTTGCTTTCACTGCTGTGCCTCAGGTCTCTGAGAACCTTACTGTGCCAGGCACTGTACGAGTCCAGAACAAACTTACCCCGATATAGAATTTGAATAAGGACAGTATTGAACCATGACAGATTTAGAACACAGCCTTTAAGGATATCATTAAAAATATTTTAAGCCTCTGTTTTTTTTGAACAACACCATCCCCCACTGCTTTAGAGGGGAGACCTGGTCAGGTACAAAATAAATGTTTACAGAAAGGTGTTTATGACCCAATATTAAATAATAATTTAAAATGGAAATGTTGACAGAGCCTGAGTGCTAGCAATACTTCTCAGAATCTTGATGCATCCGGGAATTTATTTCTTTTTTACAGCCTACGATAAAAAAGAGAATAGCTCTATCCATGATTTAAAATTTCACATTAAGGGCCAACCAAAATGATATGTAATCCCAAAAACAGGAATCTCTACTGGAAACAGGAACAAAACCCCACTGTAAATGTTTCAGCAGGAAAAATAATATAAAAATCATCTCCGTATGTTGCATGGATTCCCTTTTCTGTTTACAACTCATTGTTTCAGAAGCCGGGATTTTTAACTAGTTCTGTCTTATCATTTCTCTATTCCCCTTGTTTGTATTTTTATCTTAAAATATGTATTTGCTTCAGAAAAGTCTTTATTTTGACCCACTGGTGGCCTGGCTAAGCGCTCAGCTGAGATTGACTAATATTTCGAAATAAATTGCTCCCTCTAGTGAGATCACGGCAGTACTGATGTCTAGCAGATGCGACTGAAAACTGCTTGAATGTGTTTCCCTGTATCACTCAATTAAGCAGTTGGGTCATCGTGGGTTTGATTCTCTGCTTCTTACCCACACAGAACTCCAGAAGATCTTAAGAGGAGGCTTGCCTGAGCAAGGAGTGCATGATAAGGCCTTCTGCATTTAAGATAATATTATTTACAATGGCTTATGCCTCCTACACCATTGAATTCTTCCCTTAAACAATGTGCTAATTAACTAGTAGACCTTTGGAGGAGCACACTATCTTGCAGAATGCTAAAACCTTTGCTACGAATAAGTTTGATAAAAACAATACAGTTATAATCATCTCCTTAATTCCTTTCAGCTCCAAGTTGTATGAAAAAAATACACATCCAATTAAAGGTGGACCTCACTCCAAACATAAGCTGGATGCTTCAGTTTGCTCTCCAACATCAGCAGCTTTTAAAGTAAAAAAAAAAAATAAAAAAAAATATATGGCATATTTTGTGGCATCTTCAAAAATCTCCTGAGGAAAAAAGACATTTAAAGGAACAGCATTAACATTCTTTTGATCATCTTCTAGCATCATGACCTGGTAGTATTAGAAGTAAAGCATTTCATAATGAAATGGTGCCCCTGCTCTTTTTGATTAATAAATTACTGAGGGAACATTTGGAAATAAGTTCCAGAGAGGCCAGGACCAGGGTGCTGGGATGCTTCCCTCTAATTTGTGGGAGCTATTCATTAGCAGCGTTGTCCCAAAGCTGCCGATGCAGACGCTGGGTGCTCCCTCCCTGAGCTGGTTTAGCCGCCACCCGAGGAGGGCACGGCCCGGGCAGCCTCTCCTCCCAGCACACGCGGGCGGCAGCTCCCAGAGCAAAACCCTGCTGACAGAGAACTGGAAAACCAATCTCGTTATCAGTCATTCTGCTCTCTGCCCCTTTCTGCCTGCTGGCAGGGCAGGGCCCGCCGAGGCAGAGGAGCTGAACCCGTGCTGCCCGAGTGCCTGGCTGCCGTCCTGCTGCCTGAACCCACCAGCGGCAGCGGCTCTGGGAGGCTCTACCCACTATTACGGTCCCCTCGATGCCGAGAGCGGCAGCGCTGCGAACCTATGCCGGCTGCCACAGGGTGATTTCATTAGCGGCGCAGCCTGATTTCATTACCAGGATGATTGGATTAGCCTCCGAGGAGCGGCTGTAATGAGAGCGGCCCGACCCCCCGCCTGCCCTGCTGCGCCGGCAGCGTGGGGGGCTCGCCCTGCCGCAGGTTTAGGTGCTGCCCGACCGCAGGCAGGGGGGCTGGGCGCTGCAGATCGCGCAGGATGGCAGTAGGGCTTTTAGTTACTCCTCCCATCGTCTTGTCTGCTCCAGGGAGAATACACCAACACTTGGCAGGCTCCTGGCTCCCTAAGAGAGGTCTCCCGCACGGCGGTGACTTTGGGACAGCCCGGAAGGGGAGCTGACGGCAGAGCCACTCTGGGTGCTGCAGGGATGCAGCGGCAGCGGGTGTCGTGTCGCACAAGCCAACTCTGCTGTGGCCCAAAGCTCAGCGGCAGGGCCGAGCCTCCAGCTGCTCTCTTAGGGAGGCTTTATACTTTAAAACAGTAAACCAACATCTCGACCGGTGTGAGATGAGTATCCCGAAGAGACCTAATCTCCCTTAGACTATGTAAGACCAATGCTACCCCATCAGAGGAGGTAGGTGTAAGAAGAAGCGGGAGACACGCCTGAATACAGGGATCTGGTGTTCCAAACTTTTGTTCCAATCAGGACGAGCATTGTCCCACCACTGGGTCCAAGGCTTTGTGCTCCGCAGACTGTGGAAAGTCAGCCATGCGAGGGAGCCCGTCCCTCTGGCAGCTTCTCCTGGCTCGGCTGCCTGAAGGAGAGGGGTTTCTCCACACGTGCCGGGTGCTGCCCTTTGATGCTGGGAGGACAGGTGCCCGATGCCTTGCTGCTCTCCTGCCTGGCACACCATTCCTGGCCTCGCCCTGGCTCTCCAGGCTCCCTCCTGGCAGGGCTGTAGGGAGAACTGGCTTTGTAATTTTCTGACACACCTCTGGCAGACATAGCTTGTTCCCACCTGCATCGTAGGTCCCGCCATGGCCCCTCAACATTTTTCTGAGCACAGTGACTTACCCAGCATGATCACAGGCAGATGCTTGGTTTCCACAATCCCTCAAAGCACAAGTGTGTGTGGGTGTGTGTCTGTAAAGAAATGCAAGTTTACAAGGAGATGTAATACCTTCATTTACTATCAGTGAAAAAAAAAAAAAACCCATAAAAAATACCTGGCTCGTGGTTATGTAAGGGATTTCATGGGCATTTATGATTGCTGCAAATTACACGTGCCTGTTTTTACTAGGAGGCTCTTTTTTAGTTGCAAACAATTGCGTGAGGTAAAACAGCCATCATGCCAGAATCCAGCGCTCTTGCTGTCTACAGACGTATACAAGCTCATTGTGACTGTCTTGAGTTCTGAGTGTTTGGCCTTTTGGTTCTTCGTGGCAGTCCCCACTGCTTTTTTAGAAACATAACTTTCATTTCTCAATTTGCGATGACTAGTGATGTTGTTCAGTTGTTGGTATTGGGACCGGTGCTATTAATAACTTTGTCAGCAGCATAGACAGTGGGATTGAGTGGACTCTCAGACAATTTGCTGACAACACCCAGCTGTGTGGTGCAGTCAAAATGCTTGAGGGAAGAGATGCCATGGAGAGGGACCTTGACAAGCTTGAGAGGTGGTTTTTGAACCTCATGAAGTTTAACAAGGCCAAGTGGAAGGTCCTGCACCTGTGTCGGGGCAATCCCAAGAACAAATACAAGTTGGACAGAGAATGGATTGAGAGGAGTCTCAAGGGGTGTTGGTGGATGTGAAGCGCAACATGACCCAGCAATGTGCACTTGTAGCCCAGAAAGCCAACCGTGTCCTGGGGTGCATCAAAAGAAATGTGGCCAGCAGGTCAAGGGATGTGATTCTCTCCTTCTACTCCACTCTCATGAGACCTACCAGGAATACTATGTCCAGCTCTGGGACCCCCAGTGTAAGAAGGACTTGGACCTATTGGAACGAAACTGGAGGAGAGTCACAAGGATTATCAGAAGGCTGGAGCACCTCTCCTATGAAGACAGAATGAGAGTTAAGATTGTTTAGCCTGGAGAAGAGAAGGCTCCAGGGAGACCATATAGCAGCCTTCCAGTGCCTATGGGGAGCCTACAAGAGAGATGGAGAGGGACTTTTTACAAGAACATGTAGAGATAGGACAAGGGGGAATGGCTTTAAGAAGAAGAAGTGTGGGTTTAGATTGGATATTAGTAAGAAATTCTTTATTGCAAGGCCACTGGAACTGACTGCCCAGAGAAGTTGTGGCTATGCCATTCCTAGAAGTGTTCAAGGCCAGGTTGCATGGGGCTTTGAGCAATCTATTCTACTGGAACGTGTCCCTGCCCACAGCAGTGGGGTTCAACTAAATGATCTTTAAGATTCCTTCCATCCCAGGCCATTCTGGGATTAATATGGTCACATGTAATCTTAGAGTGACATAGAAGCTTATTTTGGTTGTTGGTTTTTTTTCATACCTATAAATTTTAGCCATAATGAATGCCATTTATTCAAGGTCGAGTAGTTTCATGCAATGTTATTTAGAAGACCCTGTATGCCTACTGACTGTTGCTGTTCATAGAGTCTCTAAGGCAAATTTGGGGCTGTTCTGTTTATTTTTTGAAAGCGTATTGTAAATAGTTAAGGAACTGTAAGCATGCAGGCTGTGTTATGGCCGTTATAATGAAATGTAATGGCAACCAACTGTCACTAGAGGCTGCTCTTAATACACTGTGAAGAAGTAAAAAAAACCCAAACAACAAACCAGGAGATCGCAGCGAATTTTTCTCCTATCTCCCATATATTTTTTTTTTCCTTAATGAGAGGGGGAAGAAAGGTAATCACCGTGATGCATCCGTATGGTTATCCTACTTTTTTCCATTCTTAAACATTTGTTTAACCATAAAATTAGCCTAGCTATTGCAATCTAATGCAAAGACAAACCATATTTCCTAGCCCACCAGTACTCATTGTTTTTCTAGTGCACATAGAAAATAGATCAAAATTTCTGTGTTGCGTTTTAAGAAGTATTTGAGCAATAGCTCCTAATTATAGAAGGAAATGTTTTGTTTTGGAATAATATATTTCCCATAGTAAAAACTTAATGATACTTCATTAATGTGTTTTCTGATTCTTGCTTTTTTCTGTCCCTAATCTTCCCCATCTGATTTGTCTTTGACAGATTGGGTTCATCTTCTATTCAAGGAGTCCCGGTTAAAAGATAAAAATACCTTCAATATTTTGCAAAGAACTCTTCAATATTTTCTGCAGAACTGTTAACCTCTAAACCAAGTGTTTTTAAGTAAACAAAACACAAGCTGTTTGTGTCACTGGGGCATGGGCATCAACTTGCTTTGATAACTTAACTGCCTTTCTGTTCCCTTGTCCCACTGTTTCCATGTTAATTTGGACAGCCCAGAAGGTACCTGAGAAATGTCTTTTTCCTGAGTAAACCCACCCATCCATTAGATCAGAATGACCATTTTTGGCCAAATGAGCTGTTCTTCATTCATTCCAAATGCAAAGATGGCCAAACATTTCTTGACCTGTTCTGTTCTCTTCTAGCTGTGCATCTGTAGACATGAGTAGGGGACATGGGAAAAGTTCTGTCTGCAGTGCAGGGAAGAAGGCTTGCATGAATAGTGGCAGCTAAGACATGCTTTTGGGTGTTGTACCCAATTTCCTGCTCCTGCAATCAGATTTTAGTCATGGCTGACCTTTCTCTTGGTTGTGGTATTTTGATTGCTAACCGTATGTTGTTGGCTCTGCTGGCTGTCCTGTTTTTGTAATACTTGGTGGCTGACTCAATGTTCATTAAAGCCAGCCTCAGCTTGCATCAGCCCTTCTGAAATTGCTCAATTGTGTGCTTATGTTTTGTGGCTAAGGGGATACCTGAGGAGGTAGTTTGCTCTGGTTCACCTCCTAGTTTGCATTGGTTGTCTTTCATGCCTGGAGTTTGTCTTTCTTCTGTTTCAATCCGGTTGGGGAGCTGAGGAACTTGTCTGTTTGAAACTAACAGTCACGTTATTTCCGTGCATTCACTGGAGAAGCACATTTTTGTTTGTTTTTCTCCTGAGCTAGGGAGGAGGATTGAGTACGCAGCTTGAATGAAGCTTTATTTTCTGCTGAGGAAATGAAAAGCTGAAATCTTGTCTCACCTGACACAGAAATATTCCCTTTCACAGGACTGAGCCTTTTGGTTTAGAGTCCTGGAGGTGGTAGAGTAAAAGAAGGGCTGCATTTACAAGAGCATTGGAGGAGAGGAACGCCCCTTATATGCAGTGGTTGGAGACTTTGTGCAGGAGGTGAAAGACTTGGTGAATTATTGTTTCTGCTGGAGAGAATTTTAAACCACATGTCTGTGATTTCGGGCTATTACTCAAACCACTATATGGTGGAATGGTTCTCCTCTACATTTCTAATTATTTAGGGCCTATTGATGCAGATCTGATCTTATTAGCAGCCTCTAGTGAAGATATTTTTCTTTACTTAAAATAATAATAAAATATTCTGTAATAAAGTAAAATAAAATAGTCTGCAAATCCTGTGTTCTCAGGTGTTCATGTGAAGCACTGAACTAGGAAGTTACTCATTTGCTTTTGTTCCTGTCTATTATTTAAGTACCATGGGAGAATTTGAAAGACCAGTCCCAGTATAGTCATGTGGAAGAGTTCATGTGCATTTCTTCTGGGGAGGCAGAACTGAGCCTTGATCTATTTACTTTCTTTGCAAGTGCTCTGGCACAAGAAAAAGCAGGAATGATGACTTTTCATCAGGGTTTATGTAACTTCAGGTCCATAGTGTTTTCTGCAGATGAATTTTCTTGAGTAACCTGGGTGGGCCATAATTTCAGTTTGCTGAAAGTGACTATTTGCTAAAATAAATGAATCCAATCAGTTTTTGGCTGCCCACCAGACACCTGGAAAATCTGCCTCTTAGATTGCCACAGCAATGCCTTTGGCTGAACACCTTTTCTTGCCATGATGTTGTGCAACTTTTGCTCTGGCTTATAGCTATGGAGAGCATCCTGCAATTGTTTGGTTTCAGGCTCCCTTTTTGAGAAAGACATGAAAAACAGCCCCAGGTTGCAGAGCTGCTACAGGTATGAGCTCTGTAGGTCAGTGATATGCAGTTTCTGGATGGAGATGTTTCTTTGCTGACTTGTGGTGCACAAGTGTATTAGATAGCGGGCAAAGCAGAATGGGAAATCTGGAATGGCAGAATCTCATCATCCACTCCTTGCAAGAAATCATATCAATGACCAATCCCTTATTTCCTGAAAACTGTTGGAAAACAATTCAAAAGTGCTGGAAAGAATGTTTAAAAGTCACCTGGCCATTTCATTAATTTCCAAAACAAAATTAACATTGATGATTTAAACTGGGTAAAATTCGTATGGTTTTTATCACATATATAACTTCAACATGTATTTCAAATTAACTTTTTATTCTTTCTAAGAATAATGACCCTGTATCCCCTGCCTTCCTTTTGAAGGGTTAGGCTATGGTCCTCTCTGATGCCTGGATCTGTTCCTTTCCCTGACTACCTGGTTTTTGAGACCATCCATATGCATTGTTTCAGCATTGTTAAACCACCAGCAAGCAGATGTCAGCTTGGCAGCAGTCTCTGGTCATCAATTTGTGAAGAAGAGAAGGTTAATATGGAAAAGTTTTCTGCAGATGAGGGATTAAGTTTTCTGCAGGTGAGGGATTAGTGTAACAACGAGTGAGTGCTACTTACGAATGGTGTCTCTCAGATAATATGTTGAGGTCGTATTTTTCAGGAGTTGCTCTTCCATCATGATTCTTTAGAATATACACTGGGAAGCCAGAAACTCTCAACACTTATCTGAACCATATACATTTTAAATGCTTTTATAAGTATGTTTGTGGGGTTTTCTTCTGAAGTGCATCTTGGAAAGGTTGAGATATGAAGGTTAAGCCTTATGAACCGCTCTAGTCCCTGTGAGCTGAAGAACGTTTCCTTAGTCTCATATAGATATATCTTTCTGTACCAGTTTTCTCCATACAGGCCCGTATTCAGCTGTCATACGTGTGGATGTAATCTGAAATACTCCTAGGTTAACTGACTTTTGCCTAAACACTCAGGAAAGCAAACACTACCTTATTTGGCTAATTTTCATAATTAAGTACACATAATGCAAGATGAAATTTTAATCTGGCAGCATGGTATTCCTGCTGGTAGCAATAGGGTAAGGTTGTATCCTTCAGACCCCGTTTAGCTGGGCTTTCCTGTGCTCATTACAGGACAGCTTTTTCCTCTTTCACCTTGAGTCCCAAAAGCTGCTGAATGATGCCAACACTTAAAAAGCCAAGAAATGGCACTGGTTATTGTGAGGTGCTTCTTAGTGATGTCCTGTTTCAACAGACATATGGTATGTATAATAAGTTAGGGGTCTTTTTTATGTCTGCATACTTTGTAGCGATCTTAACTGCTGTTCTAGAAACTGACTCGTTTGGGGAGTTGTAGACGCCTTGATGCTATTAATTTTTTTGCTTTGTGCAGTAACACAATGTTTTCAGTTGTTTCTTTACCTGAATTATCAAGATAAAGCATTTTCATGCTCCTATCAGGCTTACAGCCTCTTGGGGCTCATGGGCTCAGGCTCTATAGGACGCACAGCTGTGGCTGATATGAGAAGGATTTACAGAGCTGGTGTAAGGCAACACTGCAACAGTTCGAAGTGGCCCCTCTTTAACTTCACCACATTTCACTGCGATTATTCAAAGTGTTTCTCTGCCTCACTGTGTGCAATAGCTTTTGCTATGGTACAATAGGAACAGCAGAGCCTCAAAAAGCTGTGTGGATCTAAGGGGCCAGCTGGTTCTGCGCTCCCTCACTTGGCTTTATCAGTAGAAATTCCTTCCTCGCTGATCGAATGACCGAGGGAAAATTATCTCTTTTTAAAACAGTTCACATTTCTTTGGATTCAATTTCAAATTGGCATTCTTAAGCTTATCACAGACCATTTGTAAATGCACTAGCTCCTGACCAAAAGATTTAGCATGTACCAGATTTGTTATCCATCTAGGACAAACAGTCTGAAAGAGGCACATGCCATACAGTACATTCTCCATGAGCCATTTAAAGGTAGCAAGAGCACTGCATAATCTAGAGAACATTATTTAAAATTGTCAGAATCTTTACCCTACCATAAAAACAGCTGCCTTATGGGGCTTTTGGACTTAGTTCTGCGTTCACCCACCCACTTAAGATCGGTGTAGAAACCCAGCTAACCTCTCTGTAACATCAAAAGTCTCCTAGCACTAGTCAGAAGTCTGTCTGATCCATTGTGGCTCGGGCACAAAGGCTGCACTTGGCCCTACCTTCCTGAACAGAATGAGAATCAAATGACAAGCAGCAATTGCTTGATACACTATTAAAATCCTCTTCTCTCCCGCTGGGTCATGAGCCCTGTAGTTGTTCAGGGCTGTTCTCTGCTTCTTGTTCTCTCTTTGCCTCAGTGGGATGTTTCTGTTTTCTCTCTCTGATTGACCTTTATTATTTTTTCTGTTACAGCAATACACAATGCTACCAGTATGTTTGTATGAGACTGTGGTGTGTCTATATGATTTGGATGAAGGCTGCTTTAGCTATAGCTTTCCAGCATCATAGATCTTCATTACTTGCTATATTTCCTTGATGAAAGCCTATTTCTGTAGCTGATAACCTTGGCCAGCCCGGGCCTGCTCAGTAGTAGCAGGGGCTACGTGTAACAAAAGTTCAAAACCCCTTAAAGTAACTTGTATCACTCCCATAATGCTTTTATTTCTACAGCAAATGGTGGCAGAAGTGTACAGAGTATACTTGTGGGAGCAAGTGTCAATTATTTAGAGGGTAGAAGAGCTCTGCAGAGGGACCTTGACAGGCTGGATAGACGGGCAGAATCCAACAGCATGAGATTTAACAAGTCCGGGTGCTGGGTTACGCTTTGGCCACAACAACCCCCTGCAGTGCTACAGGCTGGGGCCAGAGCGGCTGGAGAGCAGCCAAGCAGAAACAGACATGGGGGTACTGACTGACAGCAGGATGAACATGTGCCAGCAGTGTGCCCAGGTGGCCAAGAAGGCCAATGGCATCCCGGTCTATATCAGGAACAGTGTGGCCAGGACTAGGGAAGTCATTCTTCCCCTCTACTCAGCACTTTGAGTAGTGTCCGGTTCTGGGTCACTCAATTTAAGAAAGATGTTGAGATGCTTGATTGTGTCCAGAGAAGGGCAACAAGGCTGCTGAGGGATCTGGAGCACAAATCCTATGAAGAACAGTTGAGGGAGCTGGGGTTGTTTAGCCTGGAGAAGAGGAAGTTCAGAGGAGACCTTATCATTCCCTACAGCTACCTGAGAGGAGGTTGTAGCCAGGTGGCGGGGGGGAGTCTCTTCTCCCAGGCAACCAGTGACAGAACGAGAGGACACAGACTCAAGCTGCATCGGGGAAGTTTAGGCTGGATGTTAGGAAAAAATTCTTCACAGAAAGAGGGACTGGCCATTGGAATGGGCCGCCCAGGGTGGAGGTGGAGTCACTGTCCATGGAAGTGTTTAAAAAAAGACCAGATGTGGCAGGTCATGCCATGGTTTAGTTGATGAAAGGGTATTAGGTAATAGGTTGGACTTGATGATCTCAAAGGTCCTTTGCAACCTAGTTAATTCCATGATTCTGTTCTAATTAGAATATCAGTTCTTCTTGCCAAATTTCATTAAGTCATTTCTGAAAGGGAAAACAACTGAGCTATGTGCCTGGATAGCTTCATATTGGTTTTGCATTGCTTCACATCATGCCCAGCTGGAGTTAAAAGCTTTCAATCAAAACATACTGAAAATGCACACAAAATTTTTCTGAGATGATTGGACTATTGTATAGTCACAGTGGTACAGCGTATTGATAATATTACAGTGTGATGCTACCAAACCAGTTTGTGACCTTGAAACCAAGAGAGTTGTTGTTTCGCTTTTAGTCCAATTCAGTCATCGAAATTGTAAAACAGTGAAGGTGAGTTGTCATATGTTGTACTGAGCAGGCAGCTGCCCAAGGACAGTCTTTTCCCCATATACTGCCAGTAGTTTGAATGTGGGCTGCTGCTTTACTTTTACTGTCCTCTATGAGTGAATCTGAGCAAAAAGAACTGGAAGAAATTGCCTAGCCCTTTGTCACCTCCTCACTTTAGAGCGCAGCTGGTATCTCTAACAAGTTGTAACTACTGTTACTCAAAATCCTGTCATATTTTGTTTGCAGGAGGCAAATGACTGACGTTTTCCTTTGATGAGTCTTTTGTTTTAACCTCAGCTGGCAACTTAGCCCTACACAACCACTTGCTCACTCCCTTTCCATGGGAAAGAATTAAAAAAGTAAAACTGAGAAGATGCATGGGTTGAGATAAAGGTAGTTTAATAACTACAGCAAAAGCCACACATGCAAGCAAAGCAAACCAAGGGATTCCTTTACCACTTCCTATTTGCCAGCAGGTGTTCAGCCATCCCCAGGAACACAGGGCTCCATCATGCTCAGCGGTTACTTGGGAACACAAACAGCATCACTCAGAATGTCCCTCCCTTCCTTCTTCTTCCCTGCATCTCTATATGCTGAGCATGATGCCGTATGGTATGGAATATCTCTTAGTTGAGTTGGGGTCAGCTGTTCCACCTGTGTCCCCTCCTAGCTTGTACACCCCCAGCTTCCCCACTGGCGGAGTGGTGTGAGAAGCAGAAAAGGCTTTCACTTTGTGTAAGGGGCTGCACAACAGTAAGGAAAACATCCCTGTTTTATCAACAGTATTTCCAGCACAAAAACAAAACATACCCCATACCAGCTACTGTAAAGAAAATTAACTCTATCCCAACCAGCACCACAGGACAACTGCTCATCTGCTCCCTCTGACTGCATTTGCCATTTTTTCTGTGTTTTTTGGGTTTTTTTTTGTTCTTTTGTTTTGTTTTGTTGTTGCTGTTGTTTTTGGTTTTGGTTTTTTTTCCCAGAGGAGATAAT
The DNA here is from genome assembly GCA_013399895.1 of Serilophus lunatus. Lineage (NCBI taxonomy): Eukaryota > Metazoa > Chordata > Aves > Passeriformes > Eurylaimidae > Serilophus > Serilophus lunatus. Next base: position 324,014 of record VXBA01002045.1, read on the forward strand.
AGATTTTTCCTCATCAAAAGTCCCTGAAACCATATGTATGTTATATAGCTGAGCTATGTAACAGCTGCTTTTCTATATGCTAGGTATTTTTATCACTTCATTAGAAAGAGACTGAGATTTCAAGTAGATTTTTTTATTTTATTTTTCCATAAGAAAAGAGACAGTAAGTAAAGTACGTCTTGTTTGCAGCATTGGCTGCCCCAAGTTAGTTGGATTTTTTTAATTTTCTTTTCTTTTTTTTTAGGGTTTGATCTTTTTTTTTGAAAAGATTTAGAAATAAGACAAAAATAAGCAAGACAAAAGTAACCAAGACAACTCTTATCCTAAGCTACAGAATCCCAACTAGTAACACCGAAAAAGAAGCTGATAATATTGATCCCTTGTGTGCTTGTAGTTAAACTTAAAAAAATCAATGGAGAGGAAAGTTTAACTGGCCTTTCCAAAGTATGAGAAAGCAAACCTAAATCCAAAATGTCAGATTTCTACAGTTATAAATATAGGGGATGATTTTCAGACAATGTTGAAATTACTGTTTAATTCCCTTTTCTTCAGGATGAAGCTCCTATGAGGTGCACTTGGAAAGGAATCCCTGAGCGTACTAGATATACTTCTGTGTGAACCAAGAAGTAGCTTTTCAGCGTGGTGTGTTTAAGGAGTGAGACCACAGTGATCAGAGAGGATCTCAGTTCTGCCCTCATTTCTGCCTTGAGTAAGTTTAAATTTTTGTCCTGTTTGTTCAGGCAAATTCAGTTCTCAGAATATAAAGCTATTCCTGCTAAGCAACTACACAAATATTGCTTTGGCAGTGGTTTCCTGAGTGTTTATAGAAAAAAATATAAGGCCTTGGTCCTCTAAGGTGAGAAATCCACATTGCTAAACATCTTTGAAGAACTGAGTGCCTTTTTTTTTGACAAAGGAAGTGCTTCTAGCCATGTTTTTATTTCCTTCTTGTTTTCTTTTAGCCATTCAATGTTGCTCTTCACCTGCTCAAGTGACTGACTCCTAGGCTGTTCTCCTGCACCAGCATTAGGATATTTTTCAAAGAAATTTTCCATCTGGAAAAGAGAAAAAAGTTTAAGTGAGTAATTCTGTTGTTGGGCAAATGGCTCTTTCTATGGACATGGTCAAAGGCAATTTTGTCTGGGAGAGATATTAAAGCACTGAAATGGTTTTACAGTAACTCCTGATGCTTTACACATTTAAAGGATAAAAAGCCAAGTTTCCTTGCCAGAACATTGTTAAAACAAACAGAAGTGCTGTCACCATACCTGCCAAAGCTGGAGCTCAGTGTTGAAGTTTTGGGTAATAGTTACTATTCGACCAAACGTTCTGTCATTGATAGTGAATCTAGAAAAACAATTTAATAAATGATAGTTGGTGTAAAACCATTGAACAAGAAAAGGCACTAGTAATTATCTGAAACTTAAACTTATAATTGTGCTACAATAAAACAGATATTTTCAAATTCCAGTATTTTTTTAAATTCTTGAAAAATAGTACTCCTACAAAATAGCTGTGCTGTTCTCAAATATGTTTAATAATAGGGTGAGCTCTTGAGGTGTTTTTTTGTTTTTTTTTTTAAGTAATGACTTACTGTCTGAAGCTGTAAATTAGTTGTATTGCTGCCCAGTTCACAGCTCTAGACAAGCAGGTGTGCATTGTTTCTGTGCTCCCACCAAGCACTTAGAAAGGAGAGAGAAGTAACTCAAATAGGGAAGAACAAAGCTAAAAGGTTTGCTGTTACTTCCATTTCTCATCTGTATGTCTGTTGCTTGCTGTTACCATTAGATAAAAATTAGGGGAAAAAATCAATAAGATGTCTTCTTCTAATGAAATCAGAAGAGCGGAAACATGATTAACTAATTTCCATGCAATTATCAGGTTTCTATGGCCTCAGTAGAACTTTTTATACTTCATCACAATTTACTGGTAGCAATCACTCAGGGAAGGAATGATTTTCAAGTTAGCAACCAAGTACTTTTTCACAGCAGATGGATATAATTGTGTTGAATACTTTCAGTTTTCATTTTGCAAAGGGCAGTGATTATAGCTGTATAGTGAAAACAAAGACAAACACAGGATGTAACCAGATTTGCAGATAGAGGTAGTTTCCAATGAGTTCATTAGAGTACCTGTCGACTAAGTACTCCCAGTTCAGTCGTATCCAGTCCCAGGCCATTGTTTTCCCATAGGTATTATACGAGATGTATCTTAGGACTGTGAACACATCTTGGCTTTTGATGAGACTAGTGTTGTAAATATATTTCAGATACCTAAAGGAAATGCCATAAGAATTGATAAGAGCTAGTTCCAAATGGGGATATTAATTTTTTTCTACAGCATTTTAAAGGTGAAGTGCATGGATCTAAAACATAACTGTGTCAAGAGATAATTATATCGAAAGAAATCTAGGCAGTTAGGAATCTCTTTAAAAAGTAGGTAGGATTTATGTCTCTACTTGAAAATAGCCAAATGCCATTATTATTCCTATATTTTAATCAAGTAGGGAAAAAAAGATTGGATCAGTCAGTAGTGCAGCCTGTTTAGACAGCCAAGCGCTCAAGAAAAGTAGCAGTCCAGGCTATAAAGATCCTACAGGCACTATGAGCACACACACAGGTGGCTTGCTTACACTGATATCTGTGCTTTTTTTTTTTTGGATACTTTTGTTCATACAAAATTAAAATTCCTCTGGGCAGAGCATGCCTGCAAGTGCTGCAGTTGTACTTGCAGTTAACAACACAAATGGTTTTGACTGACAGACAGGAGGGATCCCTCAGCACCTCTGCAGGAGATGAGTAGCATGGTCATGGCTTCACAGCAGCTGCTACAGAACACCTTTTTAAGTTGTTTGCTGAGATTAAGGATTATCTTCTTTTTGCCTATATGCAAGGGACCATTTTGTTCAAGTTGTTTGCTATTTTCTCCTTTCTTGTTAATAGTAAATTAAGTCACGAGTTTTCTCCATTTTAGGGAAGATTGTTTATTTTCTGCAAATATAGCCTGATCTAGCTAATTCGTGTCTTAATCATGCCAGTTATTAATTATTGAATGGCTTAGGTTCTGGTTGTTGTAGTCAAAAGAATTTAGGAATAAATTTGCTTCCTAGCACTGTTTTAATTATTCTAACCCTTATATTTCCTCTCCTCAAACCTCCTATACTTTCTGGTTTCATCTTCTTAAACTTGGAACTCTTTTAGACAGAGACTGCTCTTAGGCTTTTTAGATAGGACTCCAATACAGTGGTGAACGGCCCTGGTGAAGATGTTTGCCTGCATCTCCACTACATTATATAACTACAAGCAAAGTTATCAGAGAAGCTTAAAGTAGCTTGTGCGCCTATGCGGAGTGACAGCCTGGTGAGATATTTGCCCAGTCTGACTGCTGGACTGGCCTGGAGCAGCATCCCAGACTCCTCATCACTGCTATGGTGGCATGAATACAATATTTTTGGTTCTGGCTCAAGTACCTCTGCAGAGCACTTAAGGGGGTATTGCAAGTTCACATGGATACCTTCATAGGATAATTAGGAACAATTTCTCAGGATTGTTTGCCTAATTTTGGCTACTTGGAAGGTAGGCATTTAGGCTAAGCAAACTCCCTCTGGAGCCAATGGAGCCAACACACAAAAACAATTCTTCCCATTGATTTTAAGCATCTTTCCTGGTCTGGGATAAGCAGTGCTCTGGAGGTCCTGCCCCCCTTCACTGATTATAGAGGAAACATGACTAATTTTCTCCTGATGCTTAACTAGTAGGCAGCTAAAATAGCACAGGGTGAAGGTGGAAGAGCTGAAGGCTGTTTATTGTGTGCAGGAACTACCATATGTTCAATATCTTTCCGCTAAAGGAACAAAGCTTTTTTTCTGCTATAGTACAATCTCATAGAGAGGTGTTAAATAGCTGGTCTTGAAAATGTGTTGCATTTCCTCATGCTGTAATCTGACAGAAATGACAGCACAGTACAGAGGAGAGGGGAATGAAGAAACAGTTGCTTCTGTAGGAAGAGAGAAATCTTTGTGTGTTTAAATCACCTGTCCAAAAGGGTGATGTCCTTCACTGATGCCAGGCCATATAACAGCTTTTCTTTTTCTTGGGCTAATGTAGTTTCTTGGTATTTGTTGAACATGTAATTCCATGATGTCTCATTGCCTGAGTTTTGCATCCCATAGCGATATACTATGAGTCGGAGATTTGGAGCAATACTAAAATAAAGAAATAATACTTAAATATTCTTCTGCCTTTCCTGCTTGAGACCAGTGACAGTGTCACATGCTGTGTTCTTCCAACCATGAAAAACGGTGAGCACTCACGTTTCTCCGTGTAACCATTGTTCGAAGAGTTGAGAAGCATTGTTCAAAGATTCTGTGTCATTCATACTGCAAGCAAAGTCTAGAACAGAAGCACGAAGAAGCCTTGAAAGAGAGAGAGAGAGGGAGAAAAGAATTTTTTACTACTGTTTACCTTTCTTTCAATCCATCAATAATGTGAGAAGGAAAAAATAAAATTGTTCCACCTCTGCAAATGGCTTCCAGAATCATCCCAGCTCAGTTGATCCACAACGGGTTTCACCAGAGAGCGAAAATAACTCTGAGGCAGAAAAAGGGAGTTGGTTACTTGTATAGATTTCTTTAACTAGTAATATATTTTGTTAGTATTTTATTCTCCTGGGGTATAGCAAGGACACACTGCCACAACTGTTTTGCACACGTGATACTAAGTTCAGGACACACTTGTTTGAGTGACCATTAAGTCATGGTCAGTACATTAGGTCAACTAACAAACCTGTTGACTGTCACATGGAGATATAGCCATCCTTTGTACTGAGGACAGGTGTCAGAGGTTTCTTATTGAATGCGAGACAGCCTTGACTGATAAGTGTCCGTACTCTGCCTCATGGTGATGGATTGTAAGAAAAATTAGGCATAATTTCTTTTCTCTAAGTGCACAGTCCTGAATTCAGAATTTAGGTATCACTGCTAGACAGTTTGGGGTTTTTTTAGGAGTATGGGAACAAAAAGTAAATACTGATAGTTCAGCAACACTGAAAATCACTTGAACTTCAATGTTATTCTTGTTACACATCCTGAACTGTCAGATTTAGTGGTCTCATGCAGGAATGGTTTTTTTTTTTTTTTTTTGTTTCATCACCTGAAAGCGAGCATAGAGATTTGTGTCATCTTCAAGCATGTTTGCGAGGTAAGTTACAGCTGATATAGCTCTATGCCAAGGCAAATAGTCTGTTTCACTTCTTAGGTATTTTGTGAGCTCCAGGGGAACTGAGTAATTTACGAGTCCAGGTCTGTGGAAAGAGAAAACATAACTTCTGTTATTTTAATGAATTTGAAGTACTTGGTTCTTCAAAGATATTAGATTTACTATTTATTTTAGAAGGCCTGAAATAGTAAAGTCTGTGAGGGGACAAGCAGTCTGGAATGTAGCTTGGAAGGTGTTTTCCAAAGAGACACTGAGGATCACTGTTGATCAATGCTAAACCGTAGGAATTGTCACTGTTGTGAGGAGACTGCTCACATTGTGCAGCAGCCCAGTGTGCCCAGAAATGGGTAGTGTTTAACTGACTACATTAACATCATACAAAAAGGAATTTCTACCTGGAGACAACCTGAAAGGCTGAGGAGACTTGGATTTAAAGGCTGTTACAGGATGTCACTTAAAATATATCTGTGTCAGCATGGCTGTGTATGTGAGCTAGATGTTTCTGAACAAGATAGCTGAGGTGGTAGATAGCTTGGTATGCATTGTAGGCATGCCTCTGGCTTTCTGGATGTCTTACTTATTCTGGAATGCTTCTATTATTGTTACTTACATGGTAAAAACATCCCTTTCTAAGACCTGTGCAATTAAAGCCTGCTTTTTTCTTGCCAAGGAACTGAGGGGGAGAATGTCTTTTGATTGCATTGGTAATGCAAGTTGCCAATGCATACTTAAGGTCGCCCCTTTTGGAGGACAAGATAAAGCAGCAAAGAATTAAGACTTGTAACAAATTCAGAAAATTTCTTTCAACCACTCAGGTCGTGTTAATTCTAATTATTAGGCAATGGAAAGTGAAAAACTTGTGTTGAAATCTTTGCAGGGAGTTAGTTTACCTCGCTAAAGAAAAGGCATCATCCAAAATTCCTGCACGATCAGCAGTTGAAAAGCTCTGTATGAAAAGGGAAAAAGAAAGATCAAGAATATATATGTTATTTGCAGAAAAAAACATCTTTACAGACCTCTCATAAGAGACCCACCAGACAGGTTAACATTTTGACGCTTACTTTGTGATCTCGTAGCAAAAGAGCACTTAGATCAGCCCAGTTTTGACTATCATAATTCACCCGATAGAATCCAATGTGGTCTGGATTGATGTTCACAAAATTACCAGGAAAAGGTCCTATGGTAATTCCTGCAAAACAAACAGTGATCAGTTTGTGCATCTTATAAGACATAGAACCCACTAGAGTTTCCTTGACTTCAAAAGTATTACTTGGTTTTCATGAATATCAAAATAAGATCCAAACCTTAATGTTATTTATTTCCTTATTTTTAAGTGGCTGTGAGGAAAGATAAGTTATTATAGACATTAATGAATGCCAGCACTTGTCATAGAACAATGAATTGTGGTAATTTCTTGGGCCAGGTAGTTAAATTTAAAATGGAGAACATTGTGACTAGGGTGAGGATGGTGAGATTTAGAGCTCTTGTAAAAAGTAAAAATTTGCAAAGAAATAGTTCTTGCAAATATAGTTTGCAAGTTTTTCTTTCTCATGTTCGCTATTAATTTTCAAGTTCCCATATTTTATCCTCCATTAGTTTAATTTTTCAGTTTGTTTCAACTAACTTCTTAATGATTTTCTTCTCTGTATTCTTCTCCAATTCACTTTTAGTAGCTATAGGTAAAGGAATTACAAAATATATTGAGACTTTCCTTGGACAATGATGTTTAAGGATTTTCCCATTTAAAGTGAATATTTGAAAAACATTCAGAAGCTTCGATTCATTCTCAGAAGCTTCATGGTAAGTCATGAAAGTTTTTCTAATGCTCATTGAAAGCAGCGGTCTTCAAGGTGTGGTTTGAGGGTGGCACATTTCTATTTAGGCGACTCATGCAATGTATTTCTAAAGGCATATTTTGCCTACAGTTACTGTTTGCCCTTCTAGCCAACAATTTTATGGATGTAGAAGTAAGCACCTAATCATGCCTTTGAAGGCTTTGTCGAGTTAATAGATTCTTGTAGCTTACTGTAATGCCATATGGAAATTAGAGAAAGAAAATTTAATTCTGTAAACTTATGACTTGTATCATGACATAAAACTTTTTTTTGTTTGCTTTTGCATGGATACTAAAACCAACCATGTGAAAAAAAACCCAAACCAAACAAACAAAAAACACCCAGAACAAAAGACAAATTACATTTTAAACAGGTAACATTCAAATAAGTAGAAGAAAAGGAGAGTTGATTGTAATACTTCTGAAATTCCAACATGTGATGTAACTTAAAAAGCTTTCCCCCCTATTTTTGTCTACTAGAGCTGTAGAATGATAAATTCAGATTTGGCTGCATAATAGAACGATGATCAAAATTACCCCTGTAGGTATTTTCTCAGTCCTGAAATCAGCATTAGAAAAGATGTTTAATAATTTGTAGTTCTTCAACTGAACTCAGATTGCCAGTTCACCAGATGCATTCATCAGCCTTATACTTCGCCACTTGTCTTAAACTCAACAAAGGGCATATCTCAGTCCAGTTGATTTTAGCACATTATAATTAAGAGTATGCTTAGATGCTTCCTTGAATATGGCTGCATTTATAGAGATGCTGAAGAACTATACTGGACTGAGCCTAAATTTTCATTATGTTAGTACAGGGGAAATGGTAATCTTATCACAGAAATTACTACTAACTTCAGTTCAACCAAACTGTGTGCTGGTTCTCAGATCTGAATTCTGAAAAGTATGAAATTTAATTCTGTGTTATATCCATCTTTTATCCATTCATTATCCTTAAAAGAGAATAGGAAATTTACCTGTAGATTCTGATGCGTTGTAGAAAGTGTAATTTGTGGAATTCATAACTTTCCATTTCACTGGTATATTCCATTTGTAACTGAAATTATTTAAAAGGAAAGAAAATCAAATGACATTTGAAACCAAACTGTAAAACCCCTCTCCAATATGTTGGGTTTTTTAATGCCTACATCTTGTTTTATGAAGCCAATTGTGTGCTTATGCACATACACATTTATGAATATCCCTTGTAACAAAACAGTGTTTTATCAAGAGTTGTTTATGTTGTAAAGATGTTTCTGTGCTATGATGCTCTCTGTCCATGCAGCAAAATGCCAGATGTGGTATGATTGGGGCAATTATTTTGCCTGAAAAGCAAAATAAAAACCATGAAGTGTCGGAGCATGTTCTTGTTCTAGAGATCAGAAATAGCAGTAGCTTGTCTTAATACTTTGTATTTATAAATATATGTCAAAATGCATGTGGACTGAGCAAGGAAGTGGAGAAAGATTTTATCAAGTGTCCACTGTTGACATATTAGTCAAGTTAATATGGTAATGTATTAATTACATGCATGAAGTTAACTCTGAATGCTGGATTATTTATCTGTTGGGGTGGTATTTTTTTGTTTTTGTGGTTTTGTTCTGTGGTTTTGTTGTTGTGTAGCATTTTTTGTTTGTTTGTTTGGAGCCATATTCTTCTGAATCCAATCCTCACCTCTTTTTGATTCCATATGCTAGAGAGGGAAATAATTGCCCATAATTAGAGAGAGAGACCATGTCAATGAATTTCCACAGTGCTACATTGTGTAGCTTATTACCACAACTCTGGAACATTAACCCCCTAACAGGCAGTATTTTTGTGTTATATCAGTTTATAATCTAGTAGGATACAGAGCAATTAATTTAGTAAAAGATGATTATACATGAATGGTTCATGTTGATGTTTCTAGAGCTTTGTGCAGACGCCAGTTAATCTTTGCAATGCTGACTTGAAATAAGTGGTTAAGTAGTACAAAACCTTTCTTACAGAGGGAAAAAATAAAAAAATTGAAGCAACTACTGTGATACAATTAGTAGGGCCTCTTGCCTTTTCCAGCCTATTTTTCTTCTCCGAGACAACCCTAATTCCTCCATTATAAAGCACTGGAAGCCAAATGTGACTTTTCTCTTGGTCCTTGATACTTTCATTGAGTAGGTGCGGACTCCTCAGTCTGAGGCACGCCCAGGACAAAGCTGAGAAATGTGGGCAAGAATGGAGCCACCGCACAGCCTGACCAAGACTTGTGATCAGGCAGTCAGGGAAGTGGGACAGCAGCGCACGCTCTGAGTGTACCTGCACAGCTATCTGCTTAGGGCTGCTAAAATCACTGAGCCCTTTTGAGCAGTCAGGTGCTGTTCCATGGTAACATATTACAGTTCATCCCAGGGAGATTTTTCTCCATCTTAAACCCCTTGGTGACAAGTGCTATGGGAAAATCTAAGTCATTTTAACAACCCTGGATTAAGTGAATGGTCATAAACTTCCAGAAAATACAAAAATGAAGGGTATGGTATCTCCTCCTGCCTCCAGGAAGAAAGATCTATATATAGTTTTGTATCTTCTAAACAAATTATCTCAACAGATTGATACACTTCTAGGTTTTATTAGTTCTCTTTTGGAACTTACTGTGATGGAATTAAGAGATGTCATTGTTTGACCAGAAGCTCCTGTAGTGTGCTTTCCCAAGAGAAAGCCCATATATGATTTTTTAAAAAAAATTGTAATTGTAAAGGTATTTAATGAGGGCGTGTGATGACCCACCTTTAAGGGGAAGGATTTTGTTTAGTTTTCTTGTATGTTCCTGAGAGTACACACATAAATACTTTTTCTGAGCATAAGATGTAATAGATGTGTCCTGTTAACTGCTTACTGAATATGCGTTCCTAACATGCTGTGCTGTAGCAATGTATTTGCCCAGCAGCACTACTTTAAGAGTACAAGTTTTTAAACTTCTGTTTCTTTTGAGTGCCAGTATGTAGGAGAGGACTCTTTCAAGCCAAACAAGTTTGGAACAAGCCAGCAGCTAGGGAGACTATTACTGCAGGATTCAGAGGATAAAGCATACATGGGATCTGGAGTTTTCACTGCTTAAATGAAACCCTGCACCCAGACATGAAATAGGCCAGTCCTATTTGGGGTAGGATCTCTAGGAGCTTCTCATCCTCATCTGTGAGGGTGGAAGGAGGAGGTACTGATTTTTAGTGAAATTACTTTTAAGCAAGGGAGTAACTGTCACAGGATAGATTGTATCAGCATTATAATATATATATATATATATATATATACACTGGTATTTTATATATAAGTCATTTAGAAGAACTGCATATTCAGAAACAAATTTCCCTCTGACTTTGGGAATACTGGGGATAGTACACAGCTCAGCTTCTAAGATTTCTACTCTAGAAATGACAAATGGCAATGTACTGTAAGCTTTGAAGTCAAGCAAAAGTAGGAGAATAGGTTCAGCAAGAATGAGTAAAACCCAATCTGCATGTATGTCAGATGAAAAGGTATATGCACAGTATTTCTACCTATTTTGAATTGATGTTTACAGCAGAAACTTACCCAAGATCAGAAGGAGGATGAGAAGCATTTGCATTGGCATCCAAGAGAAAACGTTTCTGTGTGAATAATGAATTATCTCTCATCTCCAAAACAGGGTAGCCCATCTGCCTAGTCCATGTGTCCATGACTTCCTTCACAGGCTTATTACTTGCCTGTGGATGATGGGAGAAGGTTGCAGTGAAAATGCAAGCTCAGTCCAAAGAGGAAAAAAACCTAAATATCTCTAGTATTGAGAAAAAGAAGAGCAGAAAGAGGCAGAGGAAAGAGCAGGTTCAGTACAAAAAATACTCCATAAAATCTTTTTATCGTGCCTGTCCGTGAAAGAAGAAATGAGTTTGAAACTTGAACACAGACAAGAAAAGAGAAGTATGTGGGCAGGAAACTGGTCAGTAACATGGGTTAGAAATACTGAGGAACCTTTGAGGCCCCCTGCATGCTCTAAGATATCTCCATTTTTCCCGAGGGAATAACTGAACAGGACAGAAAAGACACAGCAAGCTTTTCAAAGCCGCTTTGCAGCCTCAGAATTCTCCTTGCAGTGTGTCCTGTTTTGAGTGTGAAGGAAGAGCCGATGTTAACTGCTAGCAGCTGAACTAATGTAAAATTTGATCCATTTGATTCATTCTGTGGACCTTGAACTTCTGTCTTAGGAACGGGAGCTGGAGAAAGCTGCCACTGCTTCCTCAGGATGCCATCTGTGAGCAAAGGAGGCTAAGGCCACTGTTTTTTTCTGCAAATGAGGTAGATGATAAGAAGATGCAGAGCAACAAAGAGAGTAGGAAGAAGTCCTGCTAAGCAGGAAGAATAAGTCTGGGACCAAGGAGAAGATTAGAACTAGAAAAGAGACGCAAAAGCACAACTTAGGGAGTGTGAGCGTCCACGGTGGTGAAACAAAAGGAAATAATATCGAGGAAGAACCTGGTAATATGTAGGTGAGACTTTCTAGCAATGGGAGAGATGGAAAGAAATAGCCCAGCCTCAACAAAAAGGAAAGATCAGAAAATGGTGGTACAGACAATGACCCAGAAGTTAAGAGGGAGAAAAGCATAAAAATTATTTGAGAATTGATACTAATGAGAACTTTCAAACAGCTGAATCTGGCAAGAGAAAAGGGAGAGTAAGAGGTACATGTGTGGTGGATGAGGGGTATTTTCAAACATGAAGTAAGTTAAAGTTGTGGGGGAAATGTTTTAGTTGCAGGTTGTTTGTTAGCAAGGCTTCCTTTCTTGTTTTTTATTCCTTTCCCACAGTCTCATGCAAAAAAACCCCCAAAACCTCCAAAAAACACAATCCAAAAAAAACCCCCAACTAAATCCACATTTGCTGGAAATAAGATATATTGGAATACACTGAGAGGCTGCCTATCTTGTGAACTCTCATTGACAGAAGAGCTACAGAATACAAAAAGTTTGGGAAACTGAAATCAGTGAGCGAGATATGAAACATTAGCAAGGGTTTGGATTGATGCAAAACACACCTCTTCCAGAGCTTCCCAAAATTGTTCTGTCTTGGCATTCTGGAAATGGTGTTTCTTCAAATATGCCTAGAGAGAGGTAGAAGACTGAGAAAATACTACTAGGTCTTTCTTCTTTCCCTATGAAAACAATATACATATTTAGTTGTACAGAGAACACAAATCAGTTACACAGAGTATCTATGCATGAGTGGTAGTACCATGAATAGAAGGTTAAACAGATCAATATTCAGCTGATGAAGTTCCTTTGCTCTCCAATGCATCCCATAATGCTAAAAGTCAGCCTTTTCTGGTATGACTTGCTAATATGAAATAAATGTCTTTTTGAAGTGTTCTTTGTATTTTGCTTGAATGGACACCAGCATAGCCTGTTGCAAATTTCCATTTACTGTAAGAGGTTGTTTAGTGGGAGGAAGCTATTCCAGGGCTTTTCACTAGCAGTGGTCTCAGAGTGGAAGTAGGAAAGTCCAGTCACCTCTAAGTTGTGATCAAAACGACTATTAGAAGGAATAATGGTATTCAGCGAAGTGTTGGTACCACCTAAACCCTATTCCTGCCCTATGTCTTACCTGGCTGTGTGGTGTTTTGCTACCCTGTTTCCTGATCCTCGCCATATTCAGTCAGTAGATGGTGCTGTTAGTTTCGCTGTTAGCCCAGCTGCCTACGATAATGCTCTTGAAGGCTCTGAGTAGAAGGGAAGTATTAGGCTCTTGGGGACAAGGTGACTGTATTTTCCCATCTTGTGTAACTGTCCTGATTGAGTATATGAAAGCGGAAATAAAGGAAAATACAACTCGGTCGTAGCAGCTCATAAATGTGCTTTCCAGAAGGAAGGGAAGTAAGAACAAATGTGGTAACCCTGCAAAACTCTTTAGAGACGACCAGTGTTGGTTCAGCAGAAAGGACGGATAACCTTCTCCCTTTGGAGAGGTCTCCTTTCTCCCATTTCTTCTTTCCATAATTTTGCAGCACCGTATTTTTGCTCCACGAGACAGGACTATAAACTGTGCATCCCTTTTCTACTCTCTATTACCTTGGCTTCCTAGGGCTGGATGTGTCCCTGCATCAGGGCATAGACGAGCATATGTCTGCAAGAGTGTCCCTACATAGCAGGCTTGTGTGGGTTTGAGTATCCTGGCCATATAAAGGTGCAGATGTACTTTAAAGCTAACTAAGGGGATCCAAGCTCACAACAGGGTAACAGTGGGGTGGAGGACATTTCTCCACTAAAAGCTGTCCTAAATTTAAGTTGTCAATAACAGGCTATCAAATCTTAGTGCAGTTCACATCCCTGCTTCTGTGGCAGCATGGAACTTCTTCCCCTCCATGTGTTCCACTCAGTGCTGAAACACATTAAATACTTTTGCTACTAATACCAAGATCTCTGGTACTCACTTTTTTAATAATGGCTTTCCTACTGTAATGAGGATGGGCTGTATTTTTGGTGGGTTTTGGTGCTGCCCTTACCTGACAGCCTTCCTGAAAGAGATTTGGTGTAATCCAGTCTCGAATCATTCTGAGGATTGATGACCCCTGAGGACAAAGGGAAAGGGGAGAAGGTTATTCCACACGGCTGTAACACAGAATTCCCGTTCATCTAAAAGGCAGCATGTGATCATTTTGTAAGGCTAAAATAAAAACCATCCATCAGACTAAGGAAGTGTTTTTTCCAATTCCTTCATAGCATGGCATGCTTGCCTGGTAGAGCTTAATTCTGGATGTGGGAATTGGTCTTTAGTTGCGTTTAGTCCCTTGTTTCTAAGTTCAACTGTGTTAGGTGGAAGGGCTCCTAAGCCCAGCTGCTGGGGTTACTGTCCTGCCACTCTGCCAGTTTGTATGAGCAGGGCTTCCTGCTTCATTTTGAACAGGATGGGAACTAGCCCTGTCAGGGGAACAGTCTGATAGAAGGCAGTGGCTTCAGCTGAACACCAAACAGGTGGGAACTCCAAAAATTCTGCAAGTCTGGGGCTTTACATGCTGGGGGTGCCATTTCAAGACCGAGAATGACATTTGCTGAGGACTAGTGCAAGAGCTTTGGCCTCTTAAGTAGGGTAGAATTGGGATCAGAAAAGTTTCTTACTTGGTTGTCACGGAAAAAACCCCAAACAATTAGGGCCTTGAAAGAAGAAACAAAAACAAGGCCAAAGAGGAAAGTAGAAGAGTTAAGCGGAACAAAAAACAGAGTGGACACAAAATGATGAAAAAGGAAAGCAGTGCAAACCTAATCTAAAATGCAAAAAAAAGGATTTTAGGATTAGCATGTTTTCATTTTCTGAACTAAATCAAAGGCCAGCTGAGACCATAATGCTTTGAATGGTTTAAAAATCCAGTTGTCCCATGAAAAGAAGAATGTTATCTGAATTCCTGGTAAATCCTGTTTTCTCTCTTTACATGTCTGAGAATAACAACTGTACAAGTCATGGCAGAGGGACCGCTTGAACAGATATGCCTCTATTGTTGCAGATTCAAGGTGGTCAGCAGATGACTGTTTTCTGATACAGAAATTTAATGTGTTTGCTGTGGAATATGTTCAAAAACAATTCAGTAAAATTTAGAACTGATATCTATTAGTGGTAATCAGAAGGTTGCTTATGATTAATAGGGATCATAAGGCCACGTGTATGCACTGTGGTAACTCAGTTCCTCAGCTTTGTCTATCAGTCATTTCTTATCTGATGTCACCTCTCCTAAAACATCCTCTCCCATTTATTTTAAAAGTCAGAGAAGAAATACTCTTATGCATGCATATGGGAGCAACAGAGACTTCTTTTGCTTTAAATTGTAACGTATAGTTAGTCCCTCACATCTTCTACTACTGCTTTTCAGTCTCTTTCCCCTAGCCTTGTCATTCCTCTGTAGTGCATTATGGAGTGTGAGAAAAAATTATCTTAACAAAATCACTGATTATAGGAACTCCAGTGTTTTAATCACTTTCTTTCAACTATTTGTGAAGGCTCAGGAAAGTGACCTTGGTTCGAATAGCTGGCCTACTCTAATGGGGATGTGGAGGGGAGTCTTTTATCAACATCTACGTAAGTTCTAGAGAGTCATAGTAATTGCCAAGTGTGTGACAAGATTTGTTTTTGGCATAAATGTGGAACATGAATCCTAAACTTCTTTAACTGGGAGGCTCCAAAAATGTGGGGGTCCATTTCTAGCAGGACTTATTGAAGTACCTGTTTTCTGAAAAGGTTTGCAATGTTTGAACTCCAAAGACAAAAGATCTCACTGTTACTTTAACAAAATATTTTGAACCAAGAGAGAGGATTAAACCAGAAAAGAGGTGAGATGCAATTACTTTTTAAAAGCAGATTAAAAAAATTATATACATTAATTGTTTAGTGACCAGCTTTACTCTAGTAGAGCTTTCCTAGGCATACAATGCCCTACAGATCCTACAACAGTTAGAGACTCCCTTACTGAATAGTCCATAGACTTTTAGCAATTCATTAGAGTTTCAGGATTTTGTAAGCCCTGTAATTGTTCTGGTAAGAAGAACAGAGAGCATTCCAAATTATTCTTTATTTGTTTAGTGGTGAATATTATCAAAAGAACATTGTTTTTATAAGAAAAATGCAAAAGAGAAGCCAAAATAAAGCAAAAAACAAACAAGTTAATTTAGTCGTGCATTTATGTATAAATACCAACAGTAATATGAGCTAAATCTACGCAAAGGCTTTCTCTTTCAAGCCAAATTATATCCCAAGCCAAATTATATCCCAAGCAAACTGTTCCCAAACAATGCACAAGTTCTCCAGTGTTTTCGCTTAAAAAAAAATGAGTTCATGTAGCAATTATCCAGGCACAAAGAGATGAGCAAAAACTAGGATTTTTTCCTCCATTGTTTTTTCAGACCCTGCAAAATTATGTCTCTTGCTTAGCTCCCCACTGAAATACATTTTGATCCAGAGAATTTGATTTAGCTCTGTATATTTCGTGATTTTTGTTAGTTTGATTTTAAACCAGTGTTATACAATGCAGGATTTCACATGGTTTACGATTTGACTGTGAAGCATTTGTGATGCAATAAATACTGGTTATATCGTTGGGTAGAGGATTTAACTCTTGAAAACATGAAACTGATGGAAATGGATGGATCAAGTCTAGTTAATAAAAGTAGTATCTACAGTTACAGACTAACACAGCTAAAGCCGAAGTCAATATAATATATACTTTATATTTATCTGATAATGGGAGCTTGGAGGGAAAACAACAAGCAGTATTTAATAATGGTGAATTTTGTGTGCTCAGTGGAAACTTGTTATGGCGTTAGATAGGAAACACTGACAGAGTCATACAAAAAACTATCAATAAAAACATGGTATTTCAGGTTTATAAGCAACATGGGAGATGGCTGGTTGAAGAAAAGAGTGAACAGAGACCCAGCTCCTTCCTCATCTTTGTGGTGTATGTGGTGATAAGAGTGAAGAGGGAAAGGGGTGTTTCCTCCTGTGTTTCTTCGAACTTGTCTTGATGCATTGAAAAAAAAAATAACTGAAGGAACAATGTTGTTAGGGTCAAACGACTCCCTGGTTAGATACAGGAGGGACACTTGCTTTGTTCCGTGTCCATGGCTTGCCTAAGCACAAAGTGGCTTTGGCTACGTCTAATGTGGAGGGAGACAAGCCGGCCTCAGCCTCCTATCCTGGGTCTTGCTGACCGCATCAAACTGCTGACTCTCAGCATGGCTCCCAGTGTCCCTTATGGTCTAGACCTCACAGCACCTTTCCATAAGTGCTAAGCTCCTGGCTGCTGCCCCACGCAGCTAGTACTACCAGAGGCCATGGGCTCAGGAAGGCTTCTGTGTGCTCTGGTCACAACAGCAGTTGAATGACACCAGCATTCCAGTGTCTTGCTGCTCAGACAGACCCAGGGTATTATTCTAGTCAGTTCCTGCTAGCTCCTGGGAGAACCTTTATAGGCACAGGTCTCGACCACCACTGACAGGGACAGGATGAGCAAATACCTGTCAAATACCTAATAGAGAGTCCTCTATCACCTCCTGGGCTACAGATTGCTGTAGCCCAAGAGAGACCTGAGCTCTGCAACTTTCAATGAAATATGGAGCTGACTTATGTCCCTGTTTAGGGCCAATGCCAGTAGAAACTGGTGTAACTCATCTCTGCTAAGGCTTTTTGGGTGGCTGGGATACTGTGGGCAACTTGAGGTAAAAGGTCACTTTCCTGTTTTCACTGCTTGGTTCTCTGCCTTGCTTCCTCAAAACTGAAGTTATAGTGGTTTGGAAGCGTGATGAAGAAGTAAGAGAGAGGACACCTGGGTATCTGCCCTTGCACCATCTGCCTGCTTGTTAGATTATGAGTCTTGACATAACTGGGCTACGCCAGCACATGAAGAGATGGAAAATGTATGTGCGTAGGGTCTGGTTTAGTTTCATTTTAAATCTATCAACTCTAGTGGCAGAAGCTACTGACGCTGTGATTTCCCTGCACTTCTGAATGCTGAGTAGGTCTTTGTGGTGCACAGTGGCTGACAGAGGCTCTGGCTGCACTGCTCCTGTCACAGCTGCTTTTAATTCCATCATCGCTGACAACAGTCGGGAATATCTCAGAAGAAAGATCCACACTGACACATCTCAAGAGAATTAGAAGTCATGATTACAAGGACTCTTGACTTTCATCTCCTCTCCAAAGCCTCCGCTTTCTTTTACATGCAAAGTCACAACAGGAGTATATCCTACCTTACTGTAGGATATTCCATCAAACACAGAGGTGATTTCAGCTGGAGATGACACATCGACCACAATTGGGTGGGAAGACAGCAAAGAGTCATCCTTCATTACAGGAAGCACATCTTCAATTAAAACCTGTTCAAACTGAGAAAGAGAGGACATTAGGATAGAAATAAAGGAATATATGCCTATCTTCTCTAGGGAGAGGCAGTTGGAAATGGAATGAAATTTCATGCCCTCTATAGAAGGACGTGCAAACTCCTACTTTACATCTGAGCAGGGAAGGATAAAATTTTTCTTTAGCTAAGATAAATTGCCTTTTGCAAATCCTGTTTTCCTGCCTGTATCGTAACACAAACATACCCAGCCTACCCTCCCTCTACCCCAGTAGGCAAAAAAGTAAACTGTGTTGCCAATTTCAATAGTGTGATAATATTTGCAAAGCATTATGGGCTTCTCTTGCAAAAATGGAGCTGGGTAGGAAGGGAGGGAGAAGGAGGCAGGGTTCCCCTTCCAAAGGCTTATAATTTCTTTAAAGTGATTTTAATGATTTTTCAAAGATTAAGTGTCCAGCAGTCAAAGGCCCTTTTCTTTCTAATCAATATTGACCAAAGAAGACTAAATTTCAATTTAGTTCTCCTCTTCTAATACTCACTGGAATGATAACATTGAAATGCCTCTAGATCTTAAATGATTATGGTATCTAGATATGGTAAGATCTTTTAATTTTTAAACTCAGTAATTAAAATTTTTCTTATGTAGTTAGGATAACAGTTCCTCTACTTCAAAGAGTAAAAGTGACCCAGGAATGATTTTGCTTTCAGACTCATATAAAATGGATCAGAGGAGATACTTATGGAGAGCAGTGAGGGAGACAGGAAAAGCACCAAGTAGGCACTGCCTAAGTCTCTAGGCTAAGGGGCTTGTAGATTCCAAAAACAGGTTCAAGCTATGCAAAACCTACCCTTCTTCCTTCCACTGGCATATGTCGAGTATTTCCTAGTAGCCAGAATCTCATTACACCTGGACAGCTGGGGGAAATATGCATGCTATGTGCCACCACATCTATTTGTGAGGGGAGGAAGGAAAGAACAAAGAAACCTCCCTTCACTGACGTACTGCTGTAATTACTCAGAGTCTAATGAATATTTAAGGATACGCTCTTTGCAACTCCCTTGAAGTGTCTGGTTTTGCAGTGCAGTTGGCACTGTAGACCATCCCATGTCACTACCTATTTTTGCACTGCACAGAGATTGTCTGAGTTGAAGCATTTGAAATGACACTTAAAATGCTACCAGAAACCGAATGGGAGTCCAGTATTTTCCTTGATGAATAGCCCAAGCTGTGGAGACGGGTGCAGGTTCCCAACCATCACCAGATCGGACAACAATCCCAAGTCCCAGGAAGACAGTACAGCCCAATTAAATCTCCATCTTTCAGAGTTGGACCTTTAAACAACCTTTCAAAATTGCTAAGGCTCTGTCCAGAATCCACTTAGGAGTTATTTGCCATAATAATAACCAAACAATTGACTCACTTGTTAAAAAATAATGACTCTTCCCTGCAGACTAAAACTTCACGAAGTTTCCTTTGACTAGTTTCAGACCATAACATACGCAAGTGAAGCTTAAACCCACTTTTTCTTTATGTTGCACTGCACTGTGTTAGTTTTCTATACATACACTTTGAATCTTCACCATCCTTGTCTAATTTTCACTCCCTCCTGAAATACTCCTCCCAGTCTCACCAATCCTCCACAAGACAGAAATTATTACCATTTGCCACTCTGGTTCTGTTGCATTTACTCCCAGGAACTCAAAATAACTGGCAAATCCTTCATTTAACCACAAGTCATCCCACCAGTCCATGGTTACAATATTTCCAAACCACTACAATTATAAACAAAAAGATGTAGTGTTAGCTAAATAGTAAATGTACATTTCAGGATCTCACATCTCCACATAGAACATTAATTTGCTTACATTTTCCTATTTCTAGATGAAAATTATCATGATTCTGGGGTTTAAATATGAATTAAGGCCTTGTTTTGTGTTAAAACATCACTTTTATTATAAAATTATACATTACTGAGGAGATTGCTAGTGATTCATGTGCCACTGAAAATAGTTTTATTTTTTCTCTTGATTTGATGATTTGTGTTTGTAAGGATATGTTTTCAGACAGCCTCCACAGTGTATAGTTGTCCCTATTTGCTTGCCCAAAAGAGACATCTGCACACGTAATTTAGTTCTTTAAAGCATTTCAGACAGATTTCCATAAGCTGGCTGACAGTCTGGGCCCGAGCATTTAACTTCCTGAGAAAAATTACGAGGCAGTAAACATGGTATTTTAAAGCTGTAATGGGGATCTGTTTTAACAGGATATTTTGCAATCAGATTGTGAACACATGGGAAAGATCCTGAGATGGAGTTAATGACAGTATTTTCAAGATTAAAATATTGTTCTTAGACATACCTGATGAACAAGCTCATGGGCTATCACAGCAGCTACTCTCTGTTTGTTGGAAGTGGCTGACTCCTGGGGATCATACAGCAGGTTTGTTTCTCTGTATGTGATCAACCCCCAGTTCTCCATAGCACCTGTCCCAAAATCTGGAATAGCTATTTTATCTGCATTGAAAGAAAGAGAACATGATTACTACTGTATCCTCTAAGCCACTCAGCTTGTCCTCTCTGTGTGTATTTACAGCCTATATTGCTTACCATTTGTGATTCTGGCTTACTACTGTGGATTTCAGGCTATAGACTGTGTTTAAGAAGTGAGGAACTGGTCTATAGCAACTGATAGCAAGAACCCTGCTTCTGCTGAGATTCATATTGCTGGAACCAGTTCCTGTGAAGTGATGCTATGTCACCTTCTGGGAACGTGTGTATCATACATTATTTAATTTTGGCTCCAGAAATTAATACGATTGTCTGGGGATGTGCTGTAGATAGTAAACCTCCTGAAACTATTTGTAGCATAATGAGGCATGACATTGTTTGTCACAATGTTGTATGAAAAATATTTATTGACATTTTAACTGAACTAAATCCCCCATGTTTTGAACAGCATCTGTTTCTATGCCTGGCGATTTGTGGGGGTCACTCGTTTATGGTCAGTAATCAATACAGGTTTAAATGAGAATTGCAGACTCAACTGGACTGGCATTTTCTTCTGCAAATAATGACCACAGCCTTCCTATGTGAGTTAGTGAAAAAAGTACATATGGATTTAAAACTGAATAGAATGAACAACCCTCATCCCACCCTAAGAAAAGATAGGAATTACTTATTTTAAATTAAACAACTTGATTAGAGAATCAAAGCTGATAGTCTGGCAAGGGCTTCAGTTATAATCAAAATGAGGATCACAACAAGAACGGCAATGTCAAGCTATAAATCAATGTGGAATATACTATTTAAATTAACCATTATGCAGAAACATATTTGATCCTCAGTTTTGACCTAGACAACTTCTGATAATGAATGGTAAGTTAAGATTTGTGATCCAGCATATAGACATTCTGAGAAAAACAGTATAAAATCTGCAAAAGTATCTGTCTTCTGATATGCTGACTTGGGGATGACAGTCCATCCTGAAGCTCAGACAGGCTCTCATCCATACACTGCTGTGGCAAAATCATCAGGCTGTCATGGAAATGAAAGCTTGAATATGAATAGGTGAGATATAGTAATTATTATTGGAGACCAGTGTGTAAAAGAACAACATGTTGTACTGCTTTCCCTAGTTCAGTTGTTGAAATGCAAACAGATATTTACAGTAAACTCGGATGTTTTGAAAGGAGGAGGTAAAAGTCTTTTGTTAAAGTTATATAGATTACCCTGATAGGAACAGATTCAAATAGCCAGTAAAAAGTTTGCATAGGATTATTAATTATCTTCAAAGTTTGGGGTATTTTTTCCCCATTACATTGCCTTGACTTGTTTGCAGTTAGTACTTTCCCATCCTTTTAAGTTCATGAACCTAACCAAATTACCTCTTTGAAGGTCTTAGGAGAGGGAATTTCCAAAACTCTGATTACCTTTCCAACTTTGTAACTTCAAACTGCACAAATCAAATCTGCAGCCCAGATATTTCAAGCTAAATGATGCCCAAATGCACTACTTTCTCTGCTTGTTTTGTAACCATGGGCAAAATTTGAGAGTGTGCCCACTCTTGTTTAGTACTGGGTCTTTATTTAGCCCAGCAGTAGAAACTACAAATTATATGCTTGATCACATTCATCTTTCTAAGAAGTTGATACACACCCACTTTGCACTAAGGTGAATAAATAATATGACATACCCTCTGGCAGTTTACATCTACACTTATCTCACTGCTGACTTTGTCCAGAAGTTCCTGTGGTAGTGGTACATATTTTTTCTGAAACTTCTGGCTGTATTTTAACTCCTTGTTACTTTGCTGATGACACCAATGCTTTCTCTGCTTTTCCACAAGACACTTCAAACTAACCATGCCAGAACCAGTGCTTCATTTCAGCAAACTGAACTGTGAGAACTGGTAACTAAACTGTTACTGAGACCAACTCTCCCATCATGACATTTTGGAACATCTTGAACTACATTGATACAGTTTTAAAACATCCTGACGTAATATCAGCAGTTAGCAACCACATGCTTTCTTGCTGTTTTCCACTAAGGTACAGAGACCTGTAGGAGCAACATAACCATGACACTGAATTAACAAAATGAAAAATATAAATATTAATAATTACCTAGTTTTGGAAGAGAATAGCTTAAATTAAAGTACTCTTCAAAGAAGTCGAATACTCTTTTTGTTACATTTGCTGCATATTGTGCCGTGTGTATTTGCTGTGGCTGGGCGTAAACTCTCAGCTGTAAAATACAGAGGGGCAATTAGAGCAGTTTTCAGTTAAAAAGGAATCAGAAGATATAAAGCATTGAAAAGGCATTTAACATACATACCTATAACAGTGGAGGTTTTCTCTAAAAGACTGGCCTGAACACTGAATTCTGTTCCCTATCACCCTTAGTCAACTAAGTTTTTCAAATGTTGCATTAAGGGAGACCAAGTCAGCAACAGTCAAAATGGATCCAATTGTTCTGAGCAGTTAATTGATCTTGACCGATCCCATCAGATCAATCTTTAGGAGAATATCTGTATTGAAATGTGTCTGAAGCCCATAACACCTTATTTGCTTCAACTTCTTCCTATCTTTTTTACCTATTATCATCATAGTTTCCTCTTGTCCTTGTACATGTCTGAAGGGTTTACCAGACCTGTGACTCCTCCCAGACTGTGGCCCATGACGGTCAAGCATCTGTTTGACCAGGACCTCGGGCCATAAAGCCCCCCAGTCACAGATATGGTGCCTGTTGGGCTGCTGCACCCCAGGCAAAAATCAGCTCGCTCTTTTCCTACCAGGCAAATCCAAGAAAACTGGTGTATTTGGTAGCTCTGTGTGATGAGTGACCATTTCTGTTCTCTTCTTGCATATCCAAATGCAATAAATGATGTGTTGAATATTGACCTTTCTACCTCTGAGGCTTTGTGCCTGGGACTGCTTTGGCTGTTGCTGTCAAGCAACAGGAAACCTCAAACTCTGGAGTACTAGAGTCTTTACAGCACCCATATCCACAAAGAGGAGGACTGCAGCTTGAAAAAACCTTTTTGTGATGTTATCTCTACATTGTGAAGACAAAGCCTGAGTTCAGAATTATGGAATCTCTTGGGGGTCTTTCCCTCAATCTTTTTGTCCCAAAGCTTGCAGGAGCTGTAGACTCTCTTCACTGGTCCCAAGTATTTCCACTGTGGAAAGTAAGAGATCTCTATATAGAGTGAAGTTTCTGGTTTTAGGAAAACTGATCCCTCTCTTTTTGCTGCCTATGTGACTCTTATGAATGGGCCACATTCATCTGGCTATGTTGGTGTGGCTTGTTTACTCCTCAGTGCTGTCTTGCAGCCAGGAGTTTAGGGTCCAAGCTGAGCAAAGGAGCTTGTCTATTTTAGGAGCTCCCTTGGAGCCTGACAACACATTGATTTCAATACCATGAAATTAAACTTCCTCCAATGAGAGGGGAGGATGGCAAAGTGGTCAGAAATAAAGCTGGAATGAAAAAAAACACCCAAACCTAAAAAGGCATATGAAATTCAATAGGGAATTGAATTTAAGCCAGGGGATTTCCCCCAGGGTCAGTTTGCAATTACAGTCTGCAATTTCCACTTCTGTAAGCTCTTTGCCCAATTTAGCAGTCGTCAGTCCCCTAGCTGATCTATAGTCATGGTTTCCAAAACCTTCAGCATACACTAGAACTGACTCTGGGTTTCATTTGTATAATCTCCTCTGTGATTTTCCAAACCAGACATTTGGTACCTGCCAGGTAATCATCCCAGGAACATTGTTTCCAGCTGTAGGCACATTTCCCACCATTGATTCCATTAATTTCTTCATTAGGGTTTTCAGACTGAAGGGAAGAGTTTTTAAATAATTTACCATGTCATTTGAGCTGTATGTTCTTGCTGTTGTTTATGAAAATAATTTAAAGATCACATGGATACTTTCTGTTGGACAAGAGATTTATTGCTAGAAATTTACACAGCAAACTATGGAATGTTTTTTTCAGCAGTTGGTGAATCTAAATACCTCATTGTTCAGCTGGACTTCCGAGTTCTTGGACAGGAAAACTTGGAAAGGTTAGAAAAATGACCTCTGATTAAAAGCTCTAAAGATAGCCTGGCTTTCCTGAGGAAAGGGTAATTTTTAATGATGAAGTTTATGTGACTCCCTTAATTAAGAACAATCTTACATATGTATGTTTTATTGGTAAAATTATGTCCATGTTAAGAGAAAGGAAAGTTATGATTTTAACCTCACTTAAACTCCAAGTTTTCTAGTGCAGCCAAGTCCTCAGACATTGTTTAGTGAACAGCATTAATAAAATATGTAGTAACCAAGGCCTGAATTAGAAGACGTTTCTTCAGGCGGCCTCTGTAGTGACACAAACACCCCTGCTTCTACACACACACTTTGATTACCATGTTTCAATGAAAGTTCCCTTCTATTCGGAGAAGCTGCAACCAGTCAGGAACACTTTTGGCTTTACTGTTTTGCTCAGGGAAAAAAACAAATATTGACCTCACAGCCATACTCTGGAGAGTGACATGGACAAGCAGAAAATATTAACTTTTGCATCTACAAAATAGCATTGCACACTTCTTCAGTACTTTCTCCCCCCTCTCCTGCACTACTTTCTGCGCAAAAAGCTGCACAAATTCTGCTTCTTAAGTAAACTCTAGAGAATCTCTACTGAGGCCAAATAGTTAAAGTCCTGTCCCTGATAGTGAGCGGATCAGCTGCTCTGAAGAACAACTGGTTAACAAAACTGTGTGACTGGGTGGCCTAAAATTGTACTCTGGTTTTGTGAATTATTCAGCCAAACAGCAAGGAACTAAGAATATTACATCTCTATCTCAAACCAGGCTCCATTTGTTTGTCCAAGTGTAATTCAGCCTTAGTTATTTGTCAAGAAATAATATAAACATACAGTATGTTAGTCGTGAGGACTCAGAGGAGGGAAACCTCAGAACAGCACGATGCCAGTAAGTCTTTGCTAAAATCTGAATCAGAACTGAATCACTGTGTCCAGAAAAGCAGGAAAGCACTGCCAGCTCAGGTGAACCACAAGACCATGTGTTACATCAGGGGAAAGGAAGGGGTAGCAGCAATAGCATACAGCCCTGGGATCATCCTCTTTGTCAGATGAAAAAAAGATCTAAACCAATAAATAATTAAGAGTGAGTTGAGCATCCCAGTCTAGGTTTAGGGTTAGGGTTAGGGTTAGGGTTAGGGTTAGGGTTAGGGTTAGGGTTTAGGGTTAGGGTTAGGGTTAGGGTTAGGGTTAGGGTTAGGGTTAGGGTTTAGGCTAAATGAGGACTTTATGTGGAGGCAAAAATTGTATTTCAGTTTGTGATTCAATGTAGCGTCTTGTGATTTCTTTATGCCTGATCAGCCGTACCTTCAGGAGATCTGAACTAAGCAAGAACTGTACTGGACTGTCCACTGCATCTAAATGAAGGAGCTATTCTAATTTTATGGATTCAGATTCATTAGAGTATTTACCAAACTAAATGAGGACTTTATGTGGAGGCAAAAATTGTATTTCAGTTTGTGATTCAATGTAGCGTCTTGTGATTTCTTTATGCCTGATCAGCCGTACCTTCAGGAGATCTGAACTAAGCAAGAACTGTACTGGACTGTCCACTGCATCTAAATGAAGGAGCTATTCTAATTTTATGGATTCAGATTCATTAGAGTATTTACCAAATATATGGCTGTTTAGGTAGACACTACTTCTTCTACACTTATTTGTAAAGAACTTACACTGGGCAGTTGCCTGTAGCAGCTGTTGTAAAATAAGGAATATTAGAGCCAATACATAATGGTGCATAACACTGTAGTCCTGTATCTCCATGGCTGTAATAACATCAAGTGCATAGATTCACACCTCTTCACACACAGAAAACTATAAAGTATTTTTATCCATGGCCTGTGACTCTCCTGTACTCCTTGACTTGTACATAACTTCACACTGAGCTTTGAATCAGGGATAAGGTCAGAGAAACAGTGCTCCTTTCTCACCTGTGTGCCTGTATGGGAGGTCTCACAAAGACAGGAGACAGGGAAGAACTGCAAAATGCTGTATGTAGTCAAGGTCAGAGGGACCACTGTGAACACCTATCTGATAAATTACACCGCGAAAAATAGGCTATTGGAAAGGCAAAAAATGTTCCTGTTTGTATAATTTTTGTTTTTTTAAAATGCAGATCAAGGTACATCTGTCATCTGAACAACGTTCAGACTGCAGCAGGACTTACAGGTTTTCCACTAGCAGATATTCTCTCTTCCCAGGCAAACTGGTGCACTGCAAAGCATACCAAATAAGTGCTCATGGGAACTGACTTCTGAAAAGTTGTTCGATTCCAGCCATCACCAAGTCGTACAGTTTGCTGCAGAAATGGAAAAACAATCAATTTGATTTTTGGAATTGCAAACACATGTAGAAGAGGTTACAATAATTGCACGAAGGCTGCAATTACACAGGAATGATAAATCACCTCTCTACGTTCACCTCTTCTGGCATCTCATTGCTGAAGGCGTGAGAACAGGAAACATGGGGGATTTTCTACAATACTGCAATACATGAAATAGGACTTTGTTTTTCTGCACTAAATAAGTTTACCTCATTCTAATTTTCATCAGGGATTTGAAGTCATTCACATGCACAGGAATTTTGCCAACAGGAGTTTCCTGTTGTATGCTGCTCTGTTTTGTTCCTACAATAGTGGCATAAAATAATATCATTTTGAACAGATCAGAGAAGAGACTGAATTATCTCCTCCCTTAAATACATGCATCATGTACAGGTCCGGGGTTGCAGAGATGCTACTTGAGAAAAAGACCAGTCTAATGAATCTATCCTGAATTCATTCAAATACAAACGATCAGTGCTAAGTGAGAGGTTGCATGAAGGTACATAAAATGTAGTAGTGATCATAGGTTTTATTTTGTAAATCAATTAAAACCCACTTTTTGCTTTCTGAAATGTCCTGAAAGGTCAAACCTGCATCCTGTTGTATATGATCCATCCCATACTTATTTATTTCTATTCTTTATTTTCTGCTATTATAAGACAATTTTTTGTGCTGCTGAGTGGATGACTAACTTAAAGAGGACAAAAGCAAAAAGAATATAAGAGACATTAGCCTTCTAGAGATACAATACTTCATGATAGTTGTTTGTTATAAACACAATGTAAATAAAGAACGTTGAGTGTTACAGGTAATATGATTCCATGAACTAAAAAACCTTTTCACAGACATATTCATAACCCCCTTTTCACAGAGATATTCACAATCTACTTTTACATTATTTGAATTATCTTGACTCTATTTTGCTATCTTTTGTTTTTTTCAAGACGGCCAGGACTTAAGTGGAAGAAAAATTTTTAAAAAATCAATTTCAATGAAAAATGTAAATGAAATGTACAAGTTTCTGATTTTGCTGATCTGATTTTGTCATGTTGATTCTATAGCTCCACACCACCAAAACTGCTACAGGATGTGTAACAACAATATGCCTTGCATTTACAAACTGCTACATTTCCATCTGTTGAAAGCATCTTTCCCAAATATCTTTCACTACCAAGACCAGAGCTACTGACCTTGTGAGCACACCAGATGAAAAAATGCCCTGCTATAATCCCTTAGCCAAATCTGAGTATGAACTCAGCATAATCTACATTTTCTTATCTGCACTTGATTTTTAGCAAATTAATTAAGAAGCAGTAGTTTGCCCTTAAAATGCTTTTTCTTGTATGTCCATACTAGCGGCAAGGTCCACATGTCAAGGTGTAAAGTAAATCTCAAAATCCACCGAATCTTGATATCATCTAGTCTTATCCCGTTACTTTCCTTGCTTGGTACCCTTACTTATCTGAGGTCTGTGAGGAAAGGTACAGCACTCTCCTTTCATGTGTTGTTCATCAAAGTGCCTGGTCCTCTGTTAGGCATCATAGAAATACTTTCAATAACAATGGGTCAGAGCTTTAATTTGCAAAGGGTATGGAAGGCATCTGTATCAGAATGGTGATAGTTAGCTCCATTCCTAGGAGGAGAACTTGGAGGACTTTAAATAAAGCAGTACACAGTAAAGCAGACCTTTGTTTTCTGGGTGGGGGAGCAATTTTAGAAGATGCAAATGCCAAAAGCCTGGAGGCTGGAAGCTCTTTTATCTCAGCAGTTTATCTTCCAATTCAGAACATATTATTGGAAATTTTACAATGGACTACACATTCAGTTGAACTATTCATTAGAAACTCTCTCATCTGAAAGCCATTCAGTCTTCTTCCAGAAGGCCCAGAGGTAGATAACTGATGCCATGGAATTTCATGCAAAACTTGGAATTTGACACACTTGGTCCAGAAATGGATTATTTATTAAATTATAGTCATGGTGGAATGACAAGTGTCCACACTCATGAGCTGACAGATGGGATTTCAGATCCTGTATTACTAAAAATAATAATCACAGACTTTCTTGCTGGTAGAATTCTTTGCCATTAGATTGTGATCAACAGACCCTCGCTTTCGACCATTATGTAGTTCTAGTGATTATTTTAGACTTTCCACCTGGGAAGAAGCTGTCTTCCACAGTCTTCCTTCTCAAAGTCCACCTGGTTTGACTGAAGGACCTGCCATTACCTATAGTTAGTAGGGGATGCTCACCTAGAATATCTGAATAGAGTGACAGCTAGCTAATAAACAGGAGAGACATTTATTTTCTGCTCTGGATTTGACTCTGTATTGTCATGTTGTGTGCTGGCGAGTCCTAACCAACCAACCAACCAGTTCTGTTCTATGGAAGACTTATTAACCATTAATTTTACAGTATCTGGGTAGTAGAGTCTGTGAACATGCAAGGACCTTGGCAATCCACACTACTGTTTCAGTGGCTTTACGGAACCGTCCCACATAGGTATCGGAGCTGGGAAATACATACCTGTACAGGCATGTTTGAAAGTGCTTGGTATACATCTTGATGGATGATAGATATGTTGTAAGTTGACTTTTTGTTTGGCTCGTCAAAGCAGGGAAATGATTTCCGTGCATCTGTTGGCTCATGATCAGTAGCTGCAATGCTCCTTAAAAAAACAACACATTGGCAAGCCTTTATTATAAAGCTTTGAAATCTTGTCTGGAACTTCTAAGCATACTTTTTTAGCAGTTTTACAACCTAAATTCAACTACAAGTATATGTGTGTACTTCTCCCTTCATAAGAAATGGACAAGCTGACACCACGTAGGCATGTGTAACGTATAAGTCAAAGTCTGTCATCACCATCTTCTATCTTTCAGAGCAAAACCATCAAATATTTTTAGGAGCTAGGCAGTAAGATCGTCATAACCGCTCATGAATGGTAGAAACTTTGCTCACCCTCCCAGTGAGCTTTCCTATTGATTTATGCACCTAAAATAAACTACTGATGGTATCACCTGAAAGGAAACCAAGTCACTCCATGTGTCATTTACCCACTACTGCATAACTTGGGATTGGAGTCTTGAACATATCCTGAGACAACCCCTTGAAATTGTATAAATGCCACTAAAATCTCACCCTGCCCGTGCGGGGGTTTTTCTGCATTTACCACATACAGTTTTCTGTTGATGCAGTTATGCTCTCTTGACTCTATTAATGAAACTGCTGAAGAAAGCATGGAAAGTTCAGGTGAACATCCTAGTATGTAACTGATGCTATGCAAGTTGTGATGGGGGTTTAGAGAGTCATCTCAGTTACGTAAAGACAGTTGGAGGAGCTGAACAATAGGGGTCACATAGAAACATAATGATGTGAATGGTCATATCATGTGCTTCCTTCTTGCAGTGGAATCGGGGTTTCTCATTGATGAACCATACAGTGGCAGAGTGTATTTTCAAGTGATTTATGGTGAAAGGGATCACGGATGCTTCTTCAATTAATCTGGAATGTTGAGCATTTTCTGACAGCACTTCTACAGCTGCTCTAACTATATTAAGGTAGTTTTTCTTTCCAAAAAGTAATTAAAAGTGTACATCATAAATTACAGATCTGCAGCAATCCTAGAAGCTCACTTGACAACCAATTTTTCAGTGATTCTGTTGCCCTTGGCTTTCCCTGTGACGGTTAAATACTAAACTGGTCATTAGGAACTTGAAGCAGCAAGGGTCATTTACCAGCCTGATGGAGGTAATATGTCTGAATTCTCTACATTCATGGTCATTGTAATAGTAACTCAAAAGTTCACGAGCAGAAAGCATAATGAATATTCACCTTAACACAATTTCAGACTAAACAGAGTTTCTTTTGATTGGTACATTTCACAATTAAATTAACTCCAAACCTCCAGGGCAGTGCTTCATAGTTATAGCTTAAAAAATTTGCTATATAATTTGACACATTTATGTCTTGTTCTTACAGACTGATAACACTGTGATATCACTGTTGATTTATAAGAGTATAATCCATCTATCCTCACATGTTTGTGGAGGCAGATAGATTTAGGAGTACAAAACCTTAGTGCTAACATTCCTATAAGCTAGATGATGAGAACTCCAGACTATGGCATGCATAGAAGTAGCACTAGAAACACAAAACATTGTAATTTCCTTTCAAACAGTAGTTTTTAGATAAGATTTTCTTCACTCTTTGGTGGCTTCTGCTCTTGTACTTGCTGTTGATTTCCAGGCCTTTAAAGGTTAGAGCTGTAAATATTAACACTAATCTGAGATTGTATCTAGCTGTTCTCAAAATAAAATAGTTATGCATTTAGAACCATGGTGAATTTTCCTTTCCTTTTTCCCCCACAAAGTACAAAGCATTAGTGCAAAACCCTCCTTCCCTTTGAGCTAATTAAAGCATTTTTCTCCTAGTCTTTCCTAAATACAGATTTGTTGCTGCATCTGAGAAAACTTTCTCCTTGAGGAAGGAAACCAGGACTGCTACTTCTGTACACTAAAGAAAATTTTGCCTTCCCCTGTTCAATAAAATCCTAAATGCAAGTGTCCCTATTAGCCATGTACCCAGCCTCTTGTCCCCGTCTTATGGACAACAGAAAGAATTCCTATAAAAGGGAAGCCATACCTTTTCACATAGTAATGCAAAATCCAAGCCAGCTCCTGTGACATGTCTGTATTATTTGCAATATTAAGGGGAAAATACAAGCGGGCTTTGGCAAATTTCTTGAGAGAAATTAATGAGTTGAAATAACCCATTACACCAGGCAAGGACTCTTCTGCTCCTTTTCCTAATATCTGAAAATAACACAACTGTAATTGTAATTACAATTGTATTGTAATATGCTCACTGCGCCATGCAAACTAGGGAAGGACTGTTATTCCCTTTTCATCAATGGGGGAATGAAATGTGCAGAGGAATAGTTTTATCAAAGGACTTAAGTGCTTACAGCTGGGTACAGGAATCCACAGGAGGATCTAAGGCCTATGTCCAAAATCTACATTAGCAAAGTTTCTGCTTTCCTTCCTACCTGCATGTGCACATCAATTTAGTAAGTTGTGCTTACAAGATATCTCAAGATTGACTTCTGGGCATGTCCAAAACCACCTTTGTCCTTGTGTGATCTGATTGTGATCAGATTGTGTGATCTGTCTGAACAGGACTGAAGTGTTCTTTTCCTTAAGCCTCTCAAGGATCCTAGACTTAGAGGTATGTTCAGCAGATGTCTATCTGTTTTCCCCAAAATGTAGTGGAAGATTTGAATCTAAGCAACAGCAGAGCCTGGATATGTGCCCAGTTTGTAAACAAAAGGCATTATTTAAAATTTGCTTTGGCAAACCTTTGCCGTCACAGATAGACAGCTGGGGAGCAGCTCAGCCCTGGGAGCAGACTTTCGAGTTGTTACTAATTCTCTCAAAAGGTCCTGCTGCTTCTAACACTGCACAGAAGTGATGGTTGAGTAGGCTAATTACATGTTGGGTTTTATTTTCACCTCAGCCCCTTTCTCTTTCACATCTGCTATTAATAGACTTGTTTAATCATTGCTATTACCTGATCTGGTTTGTATTTACTTGCAATGTGACAAAAGTTAAACTGTTTGGGTTGAAATTTTCCAAGGGTGATGTCTACCTCAGGCAAAGGCAAAATAAAAAAGCTAATTCCACTCAGCATAGTTTTTGAGTAGAAAGACAGGGAAAATGCAGTTTAGTAAGTAACAGAACCCCTCCTTTTCTATCGTTCCTCACCCTATCTTACCACATATTCTCACACCACAGAGCAGCAATTTGGCTGGTGGTTGCTTTAATTTCAAAGCTGTACTTATCATTGTGATGTACATCACCTCTTCCACCTCCACAAACAATCTGCCCAGACTCAACCACATGCAAAACATTTAAGAATTTGCCATTCACGCATTCTTAAAGCCCTTCTCAAGCCTAACAAACAAACTTACATGCTCAATTTCCTTTCTGTGTTCAGTTTCAGACTGCTGGCTAGGATCAGCCCTGCAACTTTAGCTTCCAGCATCCAATTCAAGAAGTAGGAACAGTCAAAGTGAGTGGACATTTTATGCTTGCTTTAGTTTGTGAAGTTCCCCTTTCTTCCTAACATCAGATGTCTGTCCCTTGTCTACCTATACTGTCTGGTTTTGAGGGAAAGGCACTCACCTCTCCTGCTCTGCAACTCAGGAGACCTGTTCTGATCCTGCTGTTCTGGTGTTGTGACACATCTGGAGCTATTAATTTAATAGCTAGGTATCCTCCAATAAAAAGAAAGGAACACACCTCAACTTAGAAGGATGCTAAGAGGTTGCACTTTAAAACTGCTATGGAGACATCAGATGCTTAAAGTATAAAATCAAAGCAACTTTCAGGTCAGAGCAATACTGAGGTCATAGATGGAATTAAAAAAGGGGGAAAGAGCCATTCTCTACATAGCTTCTTCGCATTGCCTGTCAGCGGTTGAATATAGCTGGTGCAACTCTCATAATACCATTGTTCCAGGAGGGCAAACAAGTGCCAAGAAAACACACCAGTCCTTATCACCATGTTCTTGCTACAGGGCCTTGTAAAAGCCTAGCCAAGTTTATCTTCTGGCTGTAAAGGCTGGAATGATTCGCTTCAGAAATGTAAATACTGGAAAACGGATGAGTGTTCCTCTCCATACATTAACTGTGAAGAAAAGCCTTTGAGCAGTGGGTAGCAGTTTTTTCAAGCTTCCACCTTAAAGCAGTGCAAATCTGGCAAGTGAAATGGGTTAGCTGAACTGGCAGAGGCTTTGTAATTTTACTATTGATACTAATAACTATCGATAACTATTAATAGCTATTAATAACTATATGTATTTGTATATAGAAGACATATTAATAACTGTTGATAACTCTTGATATATTAATAAGGAAGAGATGGAGAACAAAAAGCCCCGAGCTTAATTGTTTGGGCTTTCCTACACATAATTTAAACCAGCTGTGGGAGGGACAGAGAAGCTCTGGCTTACAACAAGCTTACAATATCTAGGAGACATAGGATCAGGAAAACTATCAGAAGAGCATTTTACACCACAACTGTTACCTTCGGAACTGACAAACAGAAAGTGGTGATAGTTGTATGGTATTTACTGTACTACAGAGATAAAAACAGGCCTCGATCCCTCCAGCTGTCTGAGAGGGAGCCATTCTTAAAGTTTAAAGATAATGTGGGACCAGTAGAGTTCGAAAAGGTTTTGCAGAAAACTGGTACCACAGAATCACAGAATTACTAGGTTGGAAGAGACCTCCAAGATCCAAACCATCCTAAACCACTCATGTCTCCAGCCCACATTCACTAATCAGCAGCCCAAGGGTTCTGAATACAGCATCTTCTTTAGGGGAATGACAAAACTAAAGAACAGCCCAGAAATGTCTGCAAGTTGGTGAGAGACAAGATTGAAAAGCTGAAACAGGAATAAGAGCAGGCCTGAGCAAGTAGAAAGGGAGAAGAAAATTTAATAAATAAATGAAAAACTGCTTTACTTGGTCTGTCCGTTCTCAGTATAGGTGGTCCTATAAAACCCAACCAGCGAACCATTCAGCCAGCCTTGAAACTTCAGGGTGAGCATATAGAGATCACTTTCATCAGTGACAGGGAGCTCTGCTGCTGCCTTCATCACTATGTATTCCTGGGGCTTATACTCAAAGCACTCATTCAGAGCAATCTGCTGTCCTGAAGATTTTTGTAGTGTAGGCATTTCTGTAATCTTGGTCTCTCGCAGGTGAAGCCACAGGTAGCTGGTAGGTTTTTCCAAAGCAATAGAAATATTGACTGTCCCAGTGTAAATGTCTTTCTCCATTTCAGGCTTGATTTCCAGATCATAGTGGACAGGTTTGACATAAGTGGGCAGCCTAAAATGTCTCCAGTCTCCAGTCTCATCATCTTTGGGTGAACAGGGACCCAAATCCACAGGGGGAGGAGGCTGATCTGTTATTGGTTGATCTGTTGTTACTTGATCCGGAGGTTGCTGAGATTTAGGTCTGCTCAGTCCCACACCAAGCCCCACAGCAAGACCTACGACAACCACAACGCCACAGATGATAGCAACATGCTTTGTCTTCATGCAGTACCTCTTGGACTTCTCATCCTCAAAATCCATGCCCTCCATCTCTGCTCCTGGGTCTGTTCTTAGAGCAAAACATTAACCACAAAAAAGATTATTAGTCACTCCAGCCCTTGCATTCAGTAAACTCAGCAGTCTTGGTTTGTATTTTAATTGTGTAGCAATAGCTGTTTTCTGCCTGTCTCCCACACCTCACTTTCCACCAGACACTCAATTAATTAAAGGCAACATGCACTTGAAGGAAACGTGAATGATCAAAAGAAGTGCTGCTGGGCTGGGAGAAGGAGGGAACTGACACAGAAGAACATTGTTCCTGCCGTGCTCCCCTTATAAGTGGTGCAACCCCACCCCCAACCCCTCCTGTTCTGGCCTGAGTTAAATATAAAACAGCGCTATGTTAATCAGCAGTCAGGAGATGATCAGATGCCAAAGCTCTGTCAGCAGCTTTCAGAAAGAGTTTGCAGATAGAGGTGTAACTGCTCCAAATCCTGAACCTTCACCGCTGCCTCTTCCTTTTTTTAACACTGCTGTTTTCTTGAGGTTTTTGAGGCTTAGCTTGCTTTTATTTTTTTCTTCCCCCTAACAAAGATTTTCTTGAAATTCCACCCTATAGGTTGTGAAATGATATCTGCGAACTCTCAAAAATCCAGCAAAAATCACATACATCTTTCAATTGTTTCCTCTCTTTTCTAGGCTCATTTACCTTTGCCAAGTAATTCAAGGCAGTCGTGGACAGATGAATGCAGGGTGGAATGATAAATTTCGATCTCCAACTTCAAACTTTAAAAGCTGTCTAGCTCTTCTCTCCCTCATAGGGCCAGTTTCCAGGAGATTGATCATAACCATGCATGCAAGCTGGTAGTCACGGATAGCATTGCTTTGTTGGTCAGCACAATTACAGCGCTGCCTGTGAACCCTTGCTGTGAGGGACACTTCTAAATATGCCGTTACGTGATTTACGCACTAAAGATCTAATTTAGCATTTATTGCCTGTCATCACAATGTGGCACTTCCTTGAAACAAATTAATTGAATAGAGCCTGATTCTGCTTGAGGGAACTTACTGTGAGTAAGACCTTACTAAGCCTGCAAGCAAGATGTTGCTAATGCAGTATGAAACTGAGCAAAGCAGAAGTCTTGGCCTTGTTTGATACTGGACTAAAGAAAAATAGTGTAGAATGAAAACCTTAGTCCCTACGTCTCTTAACCCTTTTACTCCATTTATGTAGCCCACTTGAACAGATCTTTTAATCAGGTACATCAATTCAGCTTCATGCCTCCTGCTTTGGTTTATTAGGAGACAGATTACTATCACTCTTTACATTAGTTACAACTCTCTGTCTACTTAGCCTTAAGGTTTTTTGTTTTGTTTTGGGTTTTTTTACATGGATGAAGTTTCAACTGGGTGGACTGACTTAGGCCTTAGAATTAGTTAACACACCCTTTGAGTGGGATGCACTGAACCAGGAAGAATCCTTTCTAGAAAAGACTTCACCCAGTCTGTTTAGAAACGGATGAGCTCACAAGTCTTACTTTGAGATATTGTCAACCACCATAGAGAACTTAAGCCACCTTCTTTGCATCAGCACAATGCTATTTATATAGGATCTTGGTTTTAAGGGAAGAGTTTCCTACAGAAACTGAGAAAAGGCCCTTTTTTCTTTTGCAGAGCATCAAATTAACTCTTACTCAGATATTTTCAAAAGTGAGAAACTTATGCAAGGAAAAAAATCAAGCAGAAATCTAAAAATCTGTTTCACATTATGTCTGTTTTTATTGTTTCCCATTTCTCTGCTGTGACCAGAACTAGATATGACATGGGAAAACAGTGCCCTTTAACAGATTGGGTAAAAATTCAACTTCAAGCAACTAAGCCAGCATTGAAGATCATGGTCTTAACATTTAAAACCATTTCATCTTTTCTTTTGTTCTGATTGGACAGGAGAAAGAAAAAAGAGCTACAACAGATTTTTTAATAAGACATCTTTAGACAGAGCAGGCCATAAGTGATGAGATAGAAAATATGTCCTGATTTCAGATTTGCTTTTTATATCACTTCCATTTGCATTCTTCTTTACCATGAGGTTTTCTGCTACTTTTTTCATCTGAAGATGAAAAATGCTGTTTGAGCTGAGAGACTGCAGAGCAGGTTATTTACTGTAGTTTTGAAGAGATTTGCAGATTTCATCACTGGTAACAGTTACCTCCTTCAGGGTAAGCTAGAAAACATATGTAGATGAGCTGGTCCTAAAGAGCAAATATATATGTATTTCTTATCCTAAGCCTTGAAAACACCACTAGTAGAAAAATCCACTACAAGCTGTCAGTCAGGAGAAATAGTGTGGTTATACACAGGCTCTAACATTGAGCTCCTCTGTATAACTGAGGTTCTAAACCTAGTTGCAGCCAAAAGTAGACATAATATATTTCTGATAGTGGTAGCTATGAGCAAACTTAACCCTCCCATATAAGAATTATGGTTTGTTACTAGCTGACACTAATGGAGCCAGGGCTAAGAAGCTGCCCAGCTGCCAAGGACCCAATATACATATCCAAGGGTAGGCAGGTGTCAAACTATTAATTCCTCTACACAGGAGCAATGAAGGAGGGCAGAGCTACCAAAAGCAATGCCAATGTCCTCTCTACTTGGCCCTTTCCAGGCAGAAAGGGACAGGGGACAGGGTCTACCTCCCCCAGAGGACAGCACCGTGGCCTTCATCAATAAGATATAGTTTGTTTACCCTCTCCCCGAAGGAATAAGATGATGCATCTCCACACAGAAGGGAAGAAAGCCCACCCCAAGCTGCTCCAGCACAAACCACAACCATGATTGTAGGCAAGGGCTGGCCAAGCTTGTACAGGTTCAGATCACTTTATTTGATTTCTAGAAAACTGAAAAGAGATTTAAACAGTCTCAGCAGTCCCCTGGACAATCCTAACACCTGAATTTGTTTCGTACTGATTTTTAACTGAAGCATTTTCATCTGAAGTTAGGATTTAGTTCTCATTCTGCACCACAATTACCACACTGGTTAAACCCTGATCCTTTGGCTTCCTAAAAGGAAGGAGGATATGGAGTCACCCTGCTCTGTCATATGTTGCTGGTGGGGACATGTACATGCCTGTGGAAGTGGTACACAGATATCTTTTCAGAGAGCTATGAGGAATAC
The DNA here is from genome assembly GCA_013399895.1 of Serilophus lunatus. Taxonomy (NCBI): domain Eukaryota; kingdom Metazoa; phylum Chordata; class Aves; order Passeriformes; family Eurylaimidae; genus Serilophus; species Serilophus lunatus. Next base: position 362,081 of record VXBA01002045.1, read on the forward strand.
AATGAATCCTAATTTTTATCCATAAATGTCTGTCATTCATTTCTGATATAATTTCCAATTTTGAGTATGGAAAATGGAATAAAATTACTGCAAGTGACAGCCAGGATCAACACTGGCAAAGGCCTGCTCTAGGCACGCAGGGAGATGCCACATACTCCCAGGATATCCTTAATTGAATCTGACAATGAGAAAAGAGCTGCTTTGTTTTTTTATCAAGGACATGAAAATAAATGAAGTATATTAAAAAAAAAAAAAAAGCAAACCAAAAAAACCCAACAACTCCACTGCAAATCATAACAAATTAAACTCCTCTGAGTTAAGTCATCCTTGGAATAACATGAAACAGTGTGCTTGTGCCAAGGAGGTCTTTGTCTCCCTGTGTCCAGGGACTTCAGGGCAACATGAGGGCAGCAGAGTTTAAGGACCTCTGATTCTCTACTGCTCTCTGAGCTGCCCTTGCTACAAGACTTAGGGATAATAAATGGATCCTCTCTGCCTCCATCAGGAGGAATTTGTCTCTATGTGAAAATAACACTCCTTGCTAGATTTTTCATTGAAAAAAAAATAAAGAAAAGGCATGAAGCAATCTTCTATAGTGACTGCTTTCTGGCAGAGCTGCATTTCTAATTTTCTCCCCTGCGGCCCCCTACCAAAAAAAATCTTTAGGACATTAATTTGAAAAATAGAAAACTGGCTAGGGTGTTATTCCAGGTCAGAAGTGAACAGAGTGAGAAATAATTCCCATATCCACTGTTTTCTTATGTCTGTAATGACTGATTTTGTCTCCATCTCTTAATTTTGAACATCCTCTAGCAATCATTAATCCTCTGGAGTTCGCAAGTCATAGTAATTACTGGCTTGCAGTGGTTCGTGTTGCGCTCACAATCTTTTCTATGACAGTTTTTAACTCAAAAACAAGTTCTTTTGGGTTTGTGTTATTTGGAAGTGCAAATGTTTTGAACTGATTTGAGAAAGACAGTCAGGCTTTCTTCAGTCATTGTTGTTTTTCCATTTAAATCTTTGAAAATCTCGACTCTGCGGTGGGATACTGTCAGCTGCAGTGACTTGGAAGGACTGTGTTATTTCCTGCTGCAGATTGACAAGCTCTGTCTGTAACATCAGTTGAAGTGCAATGCAGTCCCACCACTCATTCTGCGTTCTGCTGTGTTCCCCCAGCAAGTCAGTGTTATTTATCATTAGGGTCAAGGCTGAAGGGAGTTACCTCAAAGCCTGTTACCTCAAAGTACCTCAATGAAGTACGGTGAGATACCTGTACAGGAGGCATTATTTCCCTACTTTCATTTTTTCCTATTTCAAACTCATGGATATGGGTTCTGTACCTTGAAATGAGAATGTTATCTCTTATACCGTTTAGGTAAATAAAGCAAGACAAACTCTGTTCATTTATTTTGGTGTATTATATCATGTCCATGACATGATATGATATCATATATCAAATGAACACTTATAGTAAAATTGTAGAATGGCTTTGGTTGAAAGGGATCTTAAAGATAATCCAGTCCCAAGCCTCCTGCCATGAGCAGGGACATTTTTCCACTAGACCGGGTTGCTTGAAGCCCCATCCAACCTGGCCTTGAACAGCTGCAGGGATGGGTGTGTCTCGCCACCCTCACAGTGAAGAATTTCTTTCTAATATCTAATCTAAACCTACCCCGTCAGTTTAAAACCTCTACCCCTTGTCCTATCCCTACATGCCCTTGTAAGAAGTTCCTCTGCAACTTAATCGTGATAATATAGTTTGATGTGATATCATATCATACCATACAGTTATCATATCATATAATCTTCCACTGCATTGCTACTCAGATCCTTGTATTCTTTTATTCTAATCATTAACCTTTAAAACAAAACAAGAATAGTCTGGATCCTGGTGAACACAGTTCCAACTTTCCAATTCTATCATTCTTTATTATTTTTACGTTTTCAGATCCTTTTTCTTGTCGACACTGACCATTAAAATAGTTACAGTTTATGGCTCTACATGCTTCAGCTTCCAATGTGAAATTTCCTTTTTGTCTTTAAAAACATGCCTGAGGAGAGTTCTAGTGTATCAACGAAATACTATTTAGCTTATATAGACTTTTTTTCAAACCCACTCAACATAAATCTTATTTAACAGCTTCCTAAACAAAAGTGAGAAAAGCAACAAGCTCTTACAGTGTTTCAGCATATTTTGGGACACCAGCTGACCCACAGGAAAAACAAAAACTGCTGTTTAGAAATTCCATATGAAATTCCTTGATGAATTTTTGAAGGAATTATCTGCTCTTAGAATGAGAAACCTATTTTCTACTCTCTTCACTGTGTTTTGTGAGTGAGAGTGGTATCTTAGAAGACCTCTTCTCTCCACTTGCAATTCAGTGCACAACTTTTAGTCTACCTGGTATGAGTTGCAGTTCCCTGAGGTGCCACGTCTACCCTTGAGCACTTCTGTGTCATTTGCTATGCAGTTATATTGATTCGTCTCTAAGTCTAGCTAGCAGAGTACAAGAAGAAAAGCATTTTGATGTAGAAGAGGTGTAAAATTTCCTTCCTACCTTGACTGGCCCCAGCCTGAAACAACCTTCAGGGCAGGCTTATTTGTACTTGCTTTCTGCTTTAGAAGCAGAGGGAAGTACGAGTCATTAGTCAGCCCAGTAGCGGTGTCTGCTCAGTACACAGCAGATAGTACTAAATGCAAGTATGATACTACCTTGATTGAGCAGGTACTGGAGATTACTGTGGAAAACAGTATTTTCAGTTGAAGGCGTGGTTTCACTTACAGTAAATTTTGGGTTTCTCCTCCTATTGGAAAATATATAGTGGAAATAAAAGAAGTCACCAAATTAACTGGCAAGACAAACAGAATGGAAGAATCAATCATCCTTTTAATCACTAGAAGAGATTAAGACACTGAATCTTTCTCTCTTAAAACTGCATGCACTGGGAGCAATTCCATATGGGTCAATAGCAAAGTGCTTGACAATCTGAAAAAAGAACAATAGCATACGATAACAGTGTAAAAAATAATGGATAGCTTAAGTTAAGATAGTTTGCCCACGCCATAATGTAATATCAAGGAAAGTCATAGGACTTTCAAAGGCAGTAAATTTGGTACAGATTAGAAAACCTTTCATCTTAGTCTCATGTATATCTCATTCATAGAGATGGGCCATAGATGCTGTTTATGAAGCATCTAATGCAAGCCATTGAGAACACCAACAGTGGACCAAGATTTCTGATCTGTTCTGCTATATAAATTCGTATGATTCACCTTCAGCAGCAAATGGCCGAAGTCATTCCAAGTCACAGAAAAATAATTGTGATTTCCAGCACTAGGAAAGTCTCTTAAATGAAACCAAGTTAATGGAAGAGCATATACCATTTAAACATTTTTGCTCAGTCGGAGACATAATCTCAGGGCAATTGTCTGTCAATATGTATTTAGGTTACTTTGAAGTCTGTTACCCATTTCATTTTCTTGACCAGGGTGATGAAGCTGATAAAAAAGAAAACAAATGAAGTTGCATAAACTCTTTCATTTATAAGTATATATATTTTAAAAATCCTCTTTTCCTCCCTTTTCAAACAGGATTGTAGTTATATTAAGACATTTCAAAATGAATCAAGAGATTGAGGAAAAAATAAAAGTCAAGAATTATAGAACTGGCTTCCTTCCCGTTCTCTCTTGCAGCTGGGTCTCTTTGGCAGAAATAGAACAAGCTATGTCTTTGGGACTTTCACCACATTTACCTCATCTGCTTTGCCCCACATGCAATATTTCTCTTTCAAGGACTAGCTCTCTTTTCATCAGTCCTTACTTTCCTGCATCCACTGCCAGCAGGTGCTGCAGTGGTTGAGTAGAGAAGGAGGTAGACAGAGATCAGTGAACTGATTCTCAAGCAAGTTCTTAAATTGTTCATCACACACATGTTCATATACAGGTGTGTATGTGAGGAGTGGCAATGTGTATGCACTGGAGTACCAGTTAGCAAGTTTGCCTGAATGAGGTGTCACTTTAGGAACAGGGCTCTGAAGTGAGCAATGTTTATTTGATATTTTTTGGGAGTCATGTTCTTCTCTACATGCTGGGCAAACATCATTACTGAACTGACTAACACTTCTTTTTTTTTTTTGACCTCTTGAAATGGGTTAGGGTAGCAGTTTGTCTTGGGGAGAGGGGGAAGGTTGTTTCCCTTAAACTTGTTTCTTTTTTTTCTTGAGAAGGGAAACAGCCAACTTGGATGGTGAAATCCTTCCCCAGGTGGTTGTAGGGAGTGACTGCGGCACTGTATCTCACCGGGGGCCCCCTCCCCCGGCGACTGTGCCAGGGCAGGGGCTCTTCCTGGCTGTGCCCCACCAGATCCAACCTGTGCTGGGCCAAGAGTTCTCCTTGGGCTGTGTGGGCACCCCAGGGGTCCCACAGCCAACGGCAGCAGGTTGTCCCCGGAGCCGGCAGCTGGCCAGACCCCAGCAGCAGCAGCAGCCAGTGCACGAGGCAGGGTTGGCCCCCCAGGCTAGCACCGCCCCCCAGAGTGGGTCCATGGCGGCAGGGGCAGCCCACAGGCGGTGCCTCAGGCCCAAGGCATCCTCGGCACTGGCGGTGGCAGCGGCGGCCCCCCTCCTCCTGGCAAGAGCAGTCACATGGGCAACTTTTGGTGGGAGTGCCGTCTTGCCTTATGGTGAAATCTTGGACAGAGGGGCGGTGTCCAACACAGCCATCCAGTGAGAAGATGGCATGCCCGAGAAGCTGCTCCGAAAGATCATCCATATAAAAGCATATAAAAGCCAAAAACCCCAGAAGTCTCCCCCTTTTTGGCCGGCTCGTCATGGTCTAGATAACATGGACTGCCACTCCTCCTGATCCTTCCTGGTTCCCTTCACCCTGCAGCAGCACCAGAGCTCCAACAGTGGCACCAGGAGACCACCCAGCAACAACGCAAATGGTATCTGTCCCCTTGGGTGTCCCTTGGCAGGGAGGGTACTTTACAGTGTTTTTGTCTTCCAGGGGCTCCAGGAGTGGGAAATATCACCCACGCGGTGGCCTTCCCTTCTTCCCTTGCTCCTCAGCGTACCAGCCTGCTTGAAGGAGCAGTTTGTTATTTGTTTTCTTTTTATGATTGAGTGACATTGTCGGGTAGTTATTTGTTGTACCTGTTTAGTGTCGTTAGAGGGGTCCTATAGTTCTATAGAGCCCCATAGATAAATGAACTGTTAGCTGTTGTGCTTCTATTAAGTCTTTTGTCCTGATTGTGCCCCCTGTACACCTCTGAACTTCCTTTGCTTTTAAAGGAGGAAGCAATCCTTCAGAGGAAGAATCAGCTAAATGTTTTCACAGAGAAAAAATACTATAAAATAATTTTATTCTTTTTAATCTGGGAGTAGAATTTTTTGGCCAACAGTCAGTCTTCATATCTAAATTAATTTTTATTATAACCAACAGCAACCAAAATAATAGGTGTTTCCACACAATGATGAGGACAACTTTTCAGGTATCCAACGTATTATTTTGAGCTTGTGAACAGCAGTACAGGTTGTCAAGGACATAAATGAACAGACCAGCAAAATTTAGCACTGAAGAAAAAGAGCATAAGCAAAATCAAAGAAATACAAGATTTTTGGATCTTGGAGATAATCAAAGCAATATTTCATCTTCTTTCTAAAAACAACTAAGGAGTTGTATCCCTTATATCCAACACCAAATGAAGCCAAAGAGGTTTACAGTTAGGGAAATAATCATAGTGTCTTGGCTATCTGAATCCAATTCAAGTTTTTTACCCCTTGTCCAAGACCTTCTCCACTGATAATCAGATGTCAAGTGAGATTGGATCTTACGCACCAATTTTGTAGGATCATTGCCTCTGCTGTCCCTGGAGAAGTTTAAGTACTGGTGTTTTACAGGATAAGCTACAGGATGAGTTATTGTACAGCCAGGTATTTCCTGCAGAGCCTTCTTCCTTTCTCACTTTAATTCACTTTTTAAAAAAAATTTCCTTTTCCTCAAACCCCAGTGATAGACAGGAACGTCCCTTTACTAAAAAGAATTTTCTTCCAAGAGCTTCTGGCAATATAAGCCACAAAAAATACCAAGAAACAAAAATGATACAGCAAAATAATATGTATCATGGATATATATCTGTGATATATATCCATGATATGTATGAATATAAAAGACAACTTTTCAGCCTCTGTCCTAATGCCTTTTAGAAACATATACAACAACTTGTATATGCTGCTTTCAGACTATTTCTGGTTCCTTTTGAAGTCAATAATAGCACTTTTATTCATTGCAGAGAGACCAAGGAGTAAAGCAGAGAAGTGTAGGCCTACACTTATTACTATGTCTGTGGGCAATATTTAGACATAGGATGTTTGATGCTTCTTCCTCACAGAACTTCTTTTCTGTTTGCATACATACATTCAAGAGCAGCCTAATGGTTTAGACAGAGTAGTCTTGGTTCTTGCCTTCTGTATCTGTAACATTATATGCAAGAAAAAAGTAGGTCACTGAAAAATGGAAGGGGAGTATGAAATGAAGTAATAGGATTATACATGTGCTATTTACCTTGGTTCTTTGTAATCCAACATATGTAATTTGTATTACATGTAATTCATATTACATGATAGGCTGTCATGATTTTGGCTTCCTTCTCATAATGATGCGAATTTAAATGAAGTTCTTTTAAATTAAATAATTCCAGTAAAATATCTGCTCAGCCGAGAAGAGCACTTTTTGCTCTCTCAGACAAAGCAATCACCAACTGAATTATCAGAATTCATATCTATGGTGTAGTCAACAATGTTTTTTTAATTCTGATGTTTCGGTCTAAAGATTAAAAAGTCAAAGGACAAACTGTTCCGCACAAGTTTGCAATAACCATACCTTATTTTTCAAGATTAGAGAGTTGTTTCGAAAGCATATACTTAGGACAACAATAAAAGAAAGTGCAATCTACTGAACTCCTTCTCACACCTCTAAGTCCAACAGGACTTTTAGAATGGAAATAAAAATTTTCTGGAGGAAGATACATAACTACAGGGATACATATCAACAAAAAGCTGTCTTAGAGACAAAACTTTAATAATTTTCTTAAGGTTATATAAAAATTTGTACATCAAATTGACCATGATATAAGGGTATGTCTGTACAGGATCCTAATCTGTCTACTCCAGCTGGAGGGTCAGCTGTATTTTTTCAAAAGCTATGCCACCCCACCCTCTTCCTTCCATGTAGTTTGGTCTGTAATGCCTCTATTGTTGACAGAGATATTCAAATCTTAAGACAGGGACTGTAGGAAGGAAAAAAAGGGGAAAAGGAACTAAAGCTATGAACTAAATCACAAGTTATGGAGTGACTCAAAACAATATTGTCGTTATACTGTCTTTGTAACTAAGTTGTTAATTTAAAAGGACATTGAAATCTACTTCTATGCCCCAGTCCTTCCTTCTTACTTTTCTAATTGTCCATTGTCTCAGTCCAGGACAGATGTGTGAATTGCTGATATTCTGGAAATATTTCACCTAGATTGCAAAGTAATGCTTCTAATGATATGGAACATTTTAACAGCGCTGTTTTACCTATACCACGTAAAACCCCTGAAACATTCTTGACAGAGAAACAGAAAGACCTTTTTCTGCTTTGCCAAGGTGGGGTTTGGTTTTCTTAATTCTTATCTTTGTCTAAGAGATAGCTGCATGTTTAGTACTGGAGAGAAAACAGAGTTCAGAGCCTTGCCTTCAGGCAGACTCACTATAGTTTAACGTGCTGTACGAGCTGTTCCCTATTGTCCTGTGGCAATATTTTGACACACTCAGCTGAGACTCCCAGGTGCACATGAAGCATTTTAACAAGCAGCCCAATTTTTCAAGTGCTTACTGGTGAACTCAAGCATCCAATTTAGGGCTGAATCTACAGAAATATTAAATAACTGGCCAAAGCCAAACAAACCCAAATCACAGAAATGAAGACACCAAAATTGAAAGTTAATTTAATATTTTGTGAGGAAAAAGCCAGAAAATTTAAGTAGTAAAAAGAAAAGTCAGCACCTGCTTTTCAAGGTTATCCTGAAAACATATGTATTACATGCTGCAGCTCTGCACTCCTGGAATCCTATCAAAGCCAGTATTGTACCCCTGACTCTATCTGGACTTGCAGGCAGAAATACAGCCCCATTTTAGCAAAAAGATTCTGGTTATGCTTCTCTGATCATTTGGAATATTGCCATTGCCATGTTGAGCTGGGTGTCTGCACTCAAATTGTGCCAGCCCTTCCCTGCGGTATAGTAAAACTCAGGACTTTCTGTCTCCTGCAATATACGAAAAAAGTCCAGCAGACAAGAAAGTTATTATGTTGCTTCAGGTCATGCTCGTGACCAGTAGTGGTGTTCAAGCAAATTCTCTCTATGGCCTATTAGTGCCTCTTTTCCATGACTGTAAGTGCAGGGCTCAGAAAAGGACTCTGATATTTAATTCTGTCATTCCTCTAGAAAATAAAATTCAGCACTAATCCCACAGCCTCACCCAGGCCAAAGCACTCAGCATAGCAGGGGTTAGAGCATTTCTCCCAAGCGGTGCTGATCCCACATTCAGCTCTGTATTTTAGCCCTTCGAGTCGCTAAACTGAGTACTGTCTGTCCATACTGTCTGCTATCCAAGTCCTTGGGAACTAGCTTAATTCAAGCAGACCATCATTTCTGCTGTCTCCAGTTAATTTCTGCAACACTAAATATAATGTCTCCTCAGAGCCTTTGCATTCCTCTTTTGGGGTCAGTAAAGACCATCAATGCCTTCTTGTAAAAAAATGTAAAATTCATCTTCTCGGGTGTTTTCCAGCACACATTCACAGCTTTAGGAGTGCCAGAAATGGTTGTAACAAGGGAAAGAAGTGTTTTTATTCAGCAAATCACTAAAGCCGCCTTCCCCCTGGGAACATCATGAACTAGTCTCTTAAATACAGTTTTAAATCCCTTGATCTGCTGGGATTTGCGACCTCACCCCGAAAGCAAGAGGTGAAGCCAGGCAATGACCAGGGAGCAGAGGAAATGGCCTCAACTGCTCTGAATAAAAGCACTGGGAAGAGAGTGGTCAAAAGAGGTGATGGCTAAAGGAACTTGTTTCTAAGGTGAGCCCTGACAACTGAGATTTATATATATATGCTGTGGTGGACTTATATTTGTAAAAATATTACCCTGGTTAGGCAGTTAATGAGGCAAAGTGGTTGGTTTTGGTTGTTTTGGTTTTGGCACCTGCATGACTCGATGACAGAGGTATAACACTTCCAATTCAATCTCCTCTTCCACATGCAGCCTCTCATGTGCATCTCTCATCAATGCAGCCAGGTCCAGACCTGTGTTTATGCCTGTCTCCACAGCTGTGTGATTATTTCTACACTTCATATAATTGAATACCAAAAGTTGTGAGCTAAAGTAACCCAGAAGCATTGCAAATGTAACTCTGAGGGATTTTTGTATCAGATTGTGATTTACCTTCTTGAGCTGCCTATCTTGAAAAGGTACTTTTGCTATTCTCCTGAGGACAAGCTTCCATTGTCTTACTCTGTGACAACTTCATTACTCATTTATAAATAGGAACAGATGTTTCACTTATATACCGATGAAGAACAGCTGTGGAGAATAAAATTATTTCCTTCTGATTTAGTATTGTTTCTCTTTCTTCATACTAGCTTCTCTGTGAAGATAATCCATTCCACTCTTGGCCAGTCACTCAGACTGAAGTGGAAAAGCTCCGTCCCATCCATGTTGCTCTGAGAACATCTGCATTTAGCATTCCTGTTCTCTTCACTGCCCAGAAGCATAAAACAGATGACTTTGCAGCTGTAAGAAGGTGGCAGTGAGCAAGCCCTAGTCAATGTATCTGACTATGCAAATGGTGTCAAGGTACTGTATGTATTGTTTTAGACTTGGATTTTGAGTATAGGTAGCCACAGCTGTTGGCTATAAGTGCAGCTTAAATGGAAACTGGGTATTCATTTTCAGAGGGATTCCTGTACTACAGTATTGCAATTAGTCTTCCAGTTAAACATGTTAATAGTTCACTCAGAACTCACCATACATTTTGAAGTACTAGAAACAGTTTTGTCTTATTACATGTAATTGGACTTTATTCTTTCCTCAGGAGTGGCTCTAATGATTGTCAAATTGCACAGAAATAGCATTTGTGTTCTCACCTATGGCAAGACTGATAAGAATGTTTATTACCACAGAAGACTTTTGAAAAGTGACCTTCAGCTAAATAACCCCAAAGTTGTATGAACAAGGCCCTAAGTTTCAAATGCAGTTTTGCTGGGGAGATTGCCCAGCACGTGACTACCAATTTCTGTGCTTTAGGTACAAGCTTCAGTGGTGGATTTTGCTAGAAAAACACCAGTAGACTAAAAGGACGGTCTCTTACTGCATCTATGTAACATCTCACGTAACTCATGTTGCTCATGGCAACAGCATAATGATGTTTCCCTGCTATCCCATTCTGAATTTAGATGTTTAGTCTTGCTAATACCTAAGGTGCACTCAGTCGTTGTGGTTTCCAAATATACTTTCCATGAAGCGCACTGTGGTACTTCTTTTCACCTATCTGTTTATAAACACGTAAAAGTTTAGCTGTTCACATCCTCAGTACTTATTTTGGTATATCTAAGAGAATATGACTGTGCAGTTCTGCTTCACGCTTTGCTGACACTATTCCTCTTGTGATCATTTTTCTAAAGTAGTGAGAGGTACACTTAAGTCAGCTGCTTTCTCATGTCATCTAAAGTTGTTTTCCTCAACTCTGTTTTGACATGACTGCCTTTGTTCAATCTCTGAGTCCTGGTCAACAATATTGCCGTATAATATTTCTGTCAATGTCTTAACATTGTCTTTTTCTTGTATGTGTTTTCCAGTAGGCAACGTTAGTGCTTCTTGCAAAAGGCTTTCAGGAGGGAGCACTTGCAGAGGAGTATTATTTAGGAGAGATGCTTAGAAGCCTTTTTTCATGTCTTTAGTGGCAGCTTGCTTCTAAGCGGTGGACAGTACAATGATAAAACTCTCATTCTTTTGGAGCAGCTAACACGAACAGCTTGCAGGCTTTTCATATGAGACAACACAGCAGGTAGCACAGCTTGCCTTAACATGAAATGCTGGGTTACAAGCTGGCAAAGCATGCTGTTACTCTGGGTAATCAAATGAGAAATATCACAAGTAGATTAATTTTTTGCTAGGGGAAGAAAGATGTCAAATCAAGAAAGACTCATGTTCATATTGACCAACTAGGATACTGAATGAGACTGTAATCTGAGCAATGAGCAGAAGGAAATAGTGCTATTGACAAAGGCAATGTGCATTTCATGGGAGCAACATGAGACCTGTCTCGCACTGCTTTAAAGAAATAATGAAATTATTTGATATACCATTTTTCTAAAGTTATGCTACTGATGATTAGTAGAATGTTTAGCTTTCATATTCTGGAAGTTTCAGTGCAAAAGAAGAAATCAGTTTACCATAAGTATGTTGACAGTTATTGAAGAAACAATCACAATTCAAGAGACCTGAATACAGTAACCTCTTAATAAAAGTCAAATCAAATGTTCCTAGAAGATATTCTCCTATTATTGCTACACTTGGATACAAGACAGATACTACAAGACTTCCGTTTCCGGGACCAGTAAGTCTTTGCACAACACTCTCAGACACATGGAGTCAATCTTGGAGTGCCCTGTGCAGGGCCAGGAGTTGCACTTAATAATCCTCATGGGTCCCTTCCAATTCAGTATATTCTATGAGTCTATGATTTCACCTCTGCCCAGCCCCTTCACTGCCTGACTTTCTGTCAGAAAGAAGGGTACAAGAGCTCCCATTAACATTATAAACAGAGGAGCCAACATCCTTTGAGCTCCTTGTAAAATTGGTGTAGGGTTATGGCTTTTGAAGAATACATATTTCCATAGCATATGTGTGGCAGCATCATGAGATGTCACACTCATTACTGATATCTTACAGCTCAGAATATGAAGGCTTCTGCTGAGATTAGATATTTTTATACAAAATACTTAAAAACAAGTAAACCAATGAGATTTCCAAATTCTTAAGCAGTGTTAACAGAAGGCAAACCAATAAAATGTTATATTGTACAATAAAACAGAGCATAGCCTTGGAGTTTGACTACATGTAAGTACAGCTGAAAATATTTCTTCATCTTGGAAGCAACTTAGATTTAAGATTTAAATCCTCCTTCTCTCCCTACTCCATCCCTAAAAGAAGGGTTGCAAAATTTTATATGGCCACAGAACAGATATTTAACATGTTTCAGGACTGGCCATTTTTACTCAAACTCTAATTATTTCCTTAGCTACAGTTTTGGACTTTGAGTAGGCTGGTTTTGATATCAAGGAAGAAGCTATCATTCTTTAGAGGGAAAGCCATAGACTTCCTGGTTTTAGCACCAAAAACTTACCATCCCTTGAGGAAAGTCCTCACCCTTAAAAGGGAGATTTGTGACACAATGCCAGGACATCACATGGTGCTAACAGAGGTGAGGCAGGGCTCAGGTCTACTTGAAAATTCAGTCCACAGTGTGAGAGTCCTTGGCCAGGAATAGGCTGTGACAGAGCTTGAAGAAGGGAATAAATGCTCAACCTGACCCTATATAGGGTCCAACAGGTAGGGATGTGGTGGGGGTCCTTGGTGAGGCTGGTCAGGGCCATAAAGACCAGTCAGTGTAATCAAGGCCTCACACAGACGTGAAAAAATGACTTGTTTCTTGAAAAGCATTGAAATGGCTAGCATGTGTTGAGGCAGAGGAGGTCAGGTGAGATTTCAAATTTCTAATGATGCCAAGAGATCTTCAATGAGGACTTTATCTGAGGAGGAATAAAAAGGAAAACCTTCCCAAAGTTCTGATTACTGTGATCAACAGCAATGACTTCAAAACAAGGAATTTAAAAATCAAGTTGCAGATAGGAATGTGCTTAGCAAGAGTCTCCCTTAAGAAATTTATAGTACCTTTAGCCAGGCTGCACCTACCAAGATCTGAATTACAGATGAGACATGCACTAGAGATAAGAAAAAGCAAGGATAGGAAAACTTTGATAGCTATTTGAAAAATGTATGTTAGCTACAGTAATTTCTGCACTGCTATTGTATATGCCGAGCATATACGGATTGCAAAAGGATTCAATTCCTTAATGACACTGTGAATTGGGAACCCCTCAGTCCCACTTGAGTGATAATTTGTGAGAGGTTGGACTATACAGCACTGCACACAGCTGTGTAGGGACACTCGAGCCAGTTTTGAACAACCAGTAGGTAGAGAATACATATACTTATAGCATCAAGTCAGTTTTTCTGTAAGGTCTAGATCAAGTAACATTCATATAATACAGATTTATATCAGAAAATTCCATTTACTTCTTTCATACTTTAGAGAGATGTAGTCTAAGTTGAAAGGATGTGATGATGTTTAACTTAGTCTGAGTATGTCCTGTTTCTTATGTATTTTCATGTTACAGATCAGTATTATTGCTAATACAGGTTAACCTTACAAAATTTAAAGGCAGACATAAAAACTTTAACAGAAGTGCAGGAAGTTCATCTCAGGTATAGCATCTACTATTGTAACACTATGAAATATAGAGGGAGTGATGAGATCAGATCAGAAATTAGAGATTTCATCTATACTGTAATTTACTGCTGACTTCAGTTGGCAGGGAGATAATCATTAACAGGATTAGTGCAGTAAAGATTATACCATATGTATGGTATTTTATTACTCTTCCTCTTGTGTGACAACCTTTAACCAACTTCCCCTGGTGAATACCAATTTAGATAAAAGCAGAGGGTTGCAGGAAGTTTTCTGAGGCAAGGTTCTATTTCTTTCCAATCTCTGATTTTACAGTCTAAGGGCTTGTACAAGTTTTATTCACATCGTTCTTGGTATTCATCCACTTTCTTTTTAATAGCCTGGTGTAGAGGCCAGGCTTCTGATCATCAATCGTGGCTTAATCTAAAAACCTGGGATCCTGATCATAGGGATAAGAAAGGGTCAGAAAACAAATTACCAGTAAATATTCTTGTTTGTGTTTCCAGGGACCTCAGAGAAAAATATTCTCCTTATCTTCAAAGCGGTTATTAGCACCTGCTAGACTTCCACATCTTTAGTAGGTATTCCAGACGGACTCATAGCAGAATCTTATTGAAACAGGCAGCACTATGGCCTTGCTAGGAAACAGCCAGGTCCTCTAAACAATGAAGAGGAGGTAAAAGCCGATAGGGCATTATAACTGATCTTTTTTAACAAGACTGCTAAAAATTCAGTGACAACAGGCACATTGACTGGAGGACAAAGAGTTAAGAAACCCTTGTTCAAAGAGGTCTGTATCAAAAATACAAAAGCTACTTCATAGGCGGGAGACTTGTGTGTCTGAAATTTTCATGTTTCTCTTACAAAGAGGAATTTTAACACCATTTAAAGACTTACTTTTTTCCATCAAGTCTTAAATTCAGATGCAATGTAATTTTCTTCTTGCCTTGTATGTGGAAAGACATACTAGGAAGCAAGATCTAATATTGCCATAACACCTCCTCACAGGACTGGAAAAAGGAAGTGTCTGGACAACAATTGATGGGGTTGTTTTTTTTGGCTCTGTAAAGTCTCACCAAACCAGGATGAAAGGAATACTTTAATCTTATCCTTCTGTTTTTACCTTGTTTCATCTTCTTCTGTGAATCCAATGATTTGTATCTTAGTAAGATCTTTATTGTATCTTTTAACTCCTGGCCCAGAAACCAGATTTTATTAAAGTCCACTGAGGCCAAAAGATTCAAAGGTGTGAATAATTATCAAAACATTTCATTCTTGCAACAGATTTTAAAAGCAAGCCTTTTGTAATACATTGCTAATCAGAAAACTTCAGTAGGTATTAGTCATAGGGCAGCTATCTTTGGTATATTCCTAATGTGTTCTTTTAGCTTCTAGGCTGGAGGTAAGACCCATAATTCTTCTCTTGCAAATAATGATGTTCCAGTTGTTGTGTAGAAAGAGGTTCCTTAGCGAACTGGCCTTTATACATTAAATACCCTTGAAGACAGTAAGTGCTGTTAGTCTGCAGACATACAAATGAGATTATAATTTTCCCAAGAACTCTGAAAAGACCAGAAAAAAAAAAAAAAAAAGATGCTTTTATCACAGACAATGCCTTTTCCTTCAGATTATGACAACAGGCATGTCCTCAAGCAATCCTCTATGTCGTATAATAATGGTGACATAGTGGCATATTTTGGCAGTCTACATTGTAGTACATACTCAGCTGTTGGAGCTCTTGTGGATGGACTACACAATCTCCCTGAAGGCAGATTAAGAAGAATGATTTGTGATAATTATTATGGCTATATGTATTACACACAGAATTACACACAGAATTAATAAGGTTGGAAAAGACCATGGAGATCAAATCCAACGTTTACCTAGGTTGACAACCTATCCAACATCAGTCTAACATCTATACCATCTAAACCATTTAAATCATCTAGACAATACCACTAAGTTCATCATCTAACCTATCCTTAAACACATCCAAGGACGGTGACTCCACCACCTCCCTGGGAAGCCCATTCCCGTGGGAGATCACTCTCCCTGTGAAAAAGTTATTGAAGGATGGCATTCCTTGTTGTTCATGCAGAATAGATTGTCATAGACATTTTATGGTCAGTATGCTTCAAATATTATTCATCTTGCTATAATAATTGTAACATAAACATTCACACATGAATATTTAAGAAACTGCTTTCCTTTGGTATTATATGATGTTTGCATAATTATCACTGAAATTCGTGGGAGACTCAAACTGCCAAGCCTATTTACATTGCAGTGGAAAAGTATTTACTGATCCATACAAATGTTACATTTGCATCTGTAACAGAAAATGCAAACCTCTTCTGTTTGCTGCCGAGAAAAATGATACGTGTGGTTAAAGAATGTTGTTGAGGAAATTGAGTGGTGCTAGAATTTATATGAAGTATTAAACCCCAGGCTTCCCAGCCATTGACTTATAATAGTCACATTTGGCTGGCCAAATAACAAGTACAGCATTAGTACAGATTTTAAAGAAGAACAAGAAGAACAAAATAAATGGGACACTGTCCTGCTTTTTAAAGGGCTGGAGATTTTGGGATCTCAAAAACAGTGTCTGAGAGAGGAAGTACTGAGTTCTTGACCAGATTTAGTACCAGGATGCTCAGCTCTCCATTGCAGCTGTTAAACCCCTGACTGATAAACTGGATGCAAACCTGTGCAAAGAAGCTCAGGTCCCATTAGGCTTATTAGCTTAGCCTCAATAGAGATCAAACGAAGCAGCACTGGTCCAGAGCTGGCTTTGAGGGACCACAGTCTCAAGCCTAGGGGAACGTGGTGGAGCTATAGACAGAGAAATCTTTAGAAGTCAAAACAAGTCCACATGGATTTGATATGTCTAGGTTGGAGGTGGCCATATTGGCATGGTTGGAGCTCTCAGCTGTTTTGTGTGGAGAGATTTTTTGTCTTTGGCCTGTGCTCTTATGTTAAATTAGAGGACTTGGATCCCTGTCAGTCCAAAGAGCGAATGGGGCACTGGCTGAACCACAGTCTTCTTGTCCTGCTGGATGCAAAAGGCAGATGATGTTCTCTATAACTGCAAAAAGGAACTGAACTAGAAGAATTGGCCTGAAGAGGCCAATGCTCAAATATCAGGGATCAGTTTGCAACCAACATGGGTCTGGCTTAGAAAGGACTAGTGTTTTGAGATATGTTAGGTTCTCTTTGTCTTTGAAAACTTCCAGGTGTACTTGATGGAATTCCAGACACCTTGAATTAGGAAGGCTACAGGTTTCCTGGTCGTGCAACCAAACTTGATGTTCCTGCTACTAGGAACTGGAGTGCTAAGTAATGCATCAGTATCTATGAGACTTGAAATAAAACCTGAACCACATCCTTCTGAACTGGTAACCCTGCATAGTCCCAGATTTAATGCTGTACTCTTGCCTTGAAACATTTATAAGACACCTTTAACTGGATAGGTCAAAAATAGTTATCAAAATACCTTGCTCTATTAATACAGGAGGTGTGATATAATCAGAAATGCTTCTTTGGCACTAAACTACTTCAGAAAAACAGTCTTATTTAGGGGGTATACTTTGTACCAACCTCTATGCTAAACTGAGATATTTGATCATTTCACCTCAATTCTCTATCATTTAAAATTATACTCTTAGGTATTTTTCCCTTTCATATAGTGGCCTTCAAAGTAACAAATCAAAATGTCGAAGAAGTGGATAAATAAAAATGTCTTTGTACTAAATACATAGAAAGATGAAGATGTTTCATGGCCCAAACAATTAAAAAATTCCTTCATGACTCTATTTTTTTAATAAATGCAGCTCTATGATTCTAGCCAAATCCAAGAGCAGCATTAGTTCTTTTTTATACAAGAATATATTATATTTGTCTTAAACTGTTCTTTCAGTTACCTGTGAAAAATCCTAACATTTTATTCTTCCTTCTTTGGCTAATAGGACTTTTAAGTGCTCTTGTCACTTGCATACTGCACCATTATATTTTTATCTTTAAATGGTGCCTATGAAATTCCATATTATTCATAAGAATTATAATCATAATATCTAAGAATGTTTTGAGTTAGGAGAGACCTTAAAGACCATATGATTCGAGCCAATCTGCCATGGGCACATTCCACTAGACCAGGTTACTCAGAGTGCTATCCAGCCTGGTCCTGAACACCTCCAGGGATGGGGAATCCACAACTTCTCTGGGCAACCTGTTTTAGTGGCTCATCACCCCCATAATAAAGAATTTCTTCCTAATATCTAATTTAAACCTATCAATCTTCAGCTTAAGGCCTCCCCAACTTTCTTAGCCCCCGTTTAGGTACTAGGTCTTCCCAGGGCCTTCTCTTCTCCAGGCTGAACCACAACTCTCAAACACAACTCTCTCGACCTGTCTTTATAGGAGAGGTGTTCCAGCCATCTGATCAACTTAATGGCCTCTTCTGAACTTGCTCTAACAGGTCAGCATCTTTCTTTTTTTTTTTTTTTTTGGTGCCCCAGACTTGGTGCTGTCTTGATGTCACACTCCAGGTGATGTCTTGATGCAGTGCAGGATGTGATTGGAATTCTGGGCTGTGAACACTCATTGCCAAGTCATACTGAGTTTTTTGTGCACAAACACTCCCAAGTCCATCTCCCCAGGGCTAGTCTTGATCCATTCTCCACCCAGCATGTATTTGTCCTTGAGATTGCCCCGAGCCAGGTGAGGACCTTGCACCTGACCTTGTTGAACTTCATGAGGTTATCGAGGTTATTATAAATATTTGAAATATTTTTCTTGGCTTAAGGTATTTCTCATTTGTAACCATATTCACACTAGGAGCCTGTCTTACTGATGTTTTTAAATCTTCCTTTGGAACTGAATTAGTTTTCTTAATACAGATGCAGTGGCCTAGGGTTTGAACATATATTTAAGCTGGAAAATTGACATAACCTTTAGAATTTTAGCTTAGGTTACACAATTTTTGAAAAGCAATATAATGTTTTGGCTTGTGTCCTCTGTAGTTCAAACTGAAACTTCATGGTGTTAGGTCTTCTCTGCATTTTCTCAATTTGAGAAAAAAATTCAGCTTTTACTAATCTGTGCATAAACTCGGAATGTTGTCTCAGTTCTGGATTGGGACCAGAGACAATCTCTGTGGGGGAGGAAAAGATATCATTGTAGAAATCTGGCACCTGAAAGCAGGTACCTCCTGCAACAGGGGTAGTGCAATAGGATGAGAATTTTTTTCTGTGCTTTCTGCAAAGTGTCAAACTTTCAACTTTAATTTCCCATTTTGCTACAAGCCTTCAGACAACTCTTCTACAAAACCTTTTCCTCACTAGATGTAATTGACAGCTCCAAGCTTCTCCTGTGATGGAGGAATCCCTGATCCATGTTTTCATCTCTTCCACATCCCAGGCAAGCATCTTGATCAGCTTTGACTTATATCAGTATTTCCATGATCCTCCAAGGGAGGTTATGTGACAGCTGTGACTTGAACATGGATGAAGAAATATCAATATTTCTAGGAGTTCAACCTATTTTTATAGCAGTATGTCTTACAGTTTCAGGGAAGACTTCTGCCAAAACCTGTCCAATAAATAAATGACTTTGTGCAGGGCACATTTACTTCAGATTCTTTAGTGAGTAGCAGTCTCTCCCCTTGTGGCACAAAAATTCTTTGAAATTTAACCTCATAAAAAGAACCTCTGGCTTCTCTCACTCACAGAGTGTTGGGCCACTGAATCAGAATATTTGCATATACAATGCAGCATACTAAGCTACAGATGAAGAATGAAAGGAGAAGAAAGTTTGAGAATGAGCTCTGCACAGTGGACCCTGGTGTGTGTTCATGAAGGTCAAAAATTGAATCTTTGTGGCGGTAGGCAGCTGAGAGTATGACTTGAGAACTTATGAAATGGAACAGGGCCCAGACTTGGATGCACACAGTACATTTTTCAGAAACACATGATAACTGCTGTCTGAAAATAGAAGGAAGCCTCCTCTGATTCAGTTGTGCTTTATTAGCAACCTAAGGACCTGACCGAAGAATTCCAGGTGTTCAGGGCTTTTCTTATTATCCTAAAATTTCCTCAAGAGTTTTTCTTTGTAGAGGACAAAATCCTTGATTTATTTTTTTTTAACTTGAAAAGTTTTTCTTTTCGTTCATTTGTAGGGTCAGCATTAACGCCATCTAAGATGTAAACCCCAAAACAGAAGATAAGGGAAGGAGATAAATTATAAGATGAGGAAAGTGGAAAGCAATTTCATCAAATGTAGGTTCTAAAGAATTAAATGGCTCAGCCATGCTCTGGGAAGCAAATTTATGCTCAGGTTACAAAGCAAGGTTTGGTTTTGGACTGTTGTAATTTTCCCACACCCTTTGGTGACAGAAATCGGACCCAGTCCTCTGATGCCTGTGGCATCAAACCAGACATGGTATGATGACTCTGAGGTATCCCAGAGCAATCAAAACTCACTAATGGAACTTTGTGGTGTGCAGAATAAATGTGTTAATATTGCTTGTGTCCCTCTTAATCAGAGAGTTACAAACAGCCAGGCGACGTACAGCACTTCAGGAAAGACTGTGAGGATGTGGCTTAGCTCTCCATTAGTTGCTTGAGTAACAGGTGTCTATACCTTTGAGGAGTTGACTGGCATGGAAGTAGAAGTGTGGTCTAGCTTGAAAACATGCAATATTTTATATTCAAATCTCCTTTTCATTAACTCTTGCAGGACCTTTTAAACGACAATTTAGTAAATTTATTCCAATTAGACATAAATTTTGTATTTGCTCTGGAAAGGTTAATGGTAGAAAATGATAAAGAGCCAAAATATAGAATATTAACACACTTTATTTTGCCTAAACTGTTGTTGCACTTGTGCTAATACAGACTTATCAGAATTCTTTGAAATTTATCTACTGTACTACAGTCATAATAAACACGCAACATAAATCTGGAGATACATGATGCTTTGAGTCCCCAAGTAAATGTTGTATGAATGTACATGTAGCACATTTTGGTTTTTTAATAATTTAAATTCAGACCTTTCAGCAGAATTTTAACTCATGCTACAAATTAGCAAATTTCTACCAAAATATGTCAGGAAGGATCCTCTACAAATGTAAACCATTTATAGCTGTTCTAGAATGCTTAAGATTAAATGATTACTTACAAAGATTCCAAAAATGAAATGATCTGAAAACAATGAGTAATAACTTTCAGCTTAAGTTCGGCGATTATTGTCTGTCAATGAGAGAAATGCGTATAATCTCTTACTAAAATGGAACAATTAAGTTTTACATCAAGCAGTATATTCTGTTAATTCCACAGCATTTTTCTTACTTTCACTTAATTTAGTGAATACCATCGATTCAAAATACTTCAGGGAAACAGTTCAATAAGCTGACCTTGCACCTAAAAATGGAAACCAAGAAGGTTCAGTCATCTTTTCAACAAGACATAAAAATAATTTTTCCCACTTGTCTGAGCAGGTCAGAGTACAGCAGCATAGGTGCACAGATTCCAGATTGTCTTCTCTTGCTGAATTGGTACAGTGTTCAGTCACCCTACTGACTGGAAAGCAATTGATATTTTCATAATCTCGCACTTCTGACTACTTTTACTTTTTACACCAGCCCAAATTATGGGTAAGATATTATTGTGATGTAATCATGCAGACATAATAGGGATGTGCCAGAATATATTATTTACAGTGAAATTCAAGTGCCATTGACATGTTATTAATTTTAAATGTCGACAGGAATACAGCCTGCTGAGAGATGAGTGCCACCTCTTACATGTGTTTTTAACTCATTTTTCTTCTCTCCCTGCCTCTTCCAAACTCAGCAGAAAGCCTGTGAATTCCCTACAAATGTAAATTGTGATGTAGTCCTCAAGGCCAGGATTGCTGCATTTTGTTTCTCAAGCCCAGGAGAATACAGTAGCCCCAGTGGGCTGCTCAAATGCAGCCAGCAGCTTCAAAGTGCCACCTGAGGTAAAATTCTGCTGGATCTCAGCCTGGGAAGCATGCCAAGTGAGAGACACTGAACTAGTGTCACCCTGGCTCTGCTGCCTTCCAGCCCTTCTGCCTGCTTCTGAGTCTCCAGGCACCATCGTGGGCAAGGGCAAGGGAACTCCTGACTGCTGGTCCTCCCTTGCTTCCTCTGTACATGGTGCCTGGAGAATTCCACAGCTGCTTTTTGTCACAGTGAGGAGTCAGTCCCTTGGCATGAGTAGCCTCACAGACACCTTTTTACAGAAAACTGGCACTGAGCAGGAACCTAAATGTTCAGATTTACGCTTTTCCCTCAAGCAAAGGGGAAGAACAGAGCACAACCCTGGGCCAGAAGAACTCTTGCACAGGAATTGCTGCTGTTAGGGCAGAGCAGACCTGTCCCAAGGCAGCAAGGACTGGCACCAAGAGCCAAGGAGGCCCTGGAGGGAGACTGAGGCCACCTGTTGCCTTTCCCCAAACCCAGCACTCACCCTAGTGCAGTCCCAAGTTGTTTCATCAGGTTGTTTCTGTCATTCAAGAGCATTTTCTCAGCATGCTAGTTTCCATGAACTCATGTCTGTGTTGTGAAAACCAGGACATCCTGATGTGCCACCTGTCACCGGAACACGCAACCCCAGTTACTCTAAGAGATATATGATTCCTACTAAGCACCTCCTCCTTGGTGGCAAAGCTAGCTTTGTTCAGACTTGCGCTCTCTCGAGGATGTCAAATAAATTCCTCCAGACTGCCTCTACTCAATCTCTAACTGAAGCCCTGAATTACATGGAAATGAAAGTATGTGCTCTTATTCTTGCCTTATGTAGCTGTCATGGACTTCTTTTGACCTGCAAGTGGCAGTATGTGGCTTAAAATGCTTCCTCCTTCTGTGGCTCTTTCATTCCACTCGATGAGATTTGGAAGGAAGGATAATTGGAGGGCTGACTGTATTTCCCTGACTAGGAGCTTACTTTAAACAACCTGTTCATTTGAATGGTGTCACACAGCTTCCTATTATTCCTACTACTGCTCAAACATGGGAAAAGATTTTGAATTGCTTTCTTTTCTCAAGTTTTTAAAGCTGTTTTTCATAGTAGTAAAAGGATTTCTTTCTCTGCATATGTTGAAAGATTTTATTTCCTATGTGAATTTTAGAATAGTGCTGTGTAGCTAATTTCTACATAATGTTTGGGTGGCATCACAAATATACATAGAGAAATAAGTACATTCAGTCAACAAAAGAAACTTAACTTGTGCAAATTATTTGCTTTGCAAAGATAGTGTTAGAATTCTCGGTTTAATATTTGTGTGAGAGATTTTGCAAAAGGTTTCCTGGGTTTTTATGCCAATATAGTGATTCAAGTTTACTTGTGAATGGTCAAGAACAGTCTCCTCTGCTTTCTTCTGAGGGACATCAACCTGATTTGTTTATTTTTTGGTTGTCACCTGAAGTTTGAAAATAGCTTGAATGACATCCTACAAACCTCTTTTACAGATGGAGTAAGAAGGCAGAGTTTATAGATACTGGATTTTATTCTGCTGTCTCACCCATGAGTCAGCCCTCTCAAGGACTGAATCGTAATCATAAGCGATGTTCTTCTCTCTGTTTCCCATCCTCCCTCTGCTTTATTTGTAAAGGTGCTATGCTTTTGCCTTGTCTGCTGCAAGTCTGGTGCTTTTTCACAAGCTTTAAAAATAATTTTTAAGGAAACTATTCTGTTCTGTTTGGCTATAAAGAGCACTGAATATTTCCTATATATAATGCAAAATATAATTGCTGCAACTGCAATGTACAAGTACTTATTGTTCTGAGGTAAAATCAAGAATGTTAAAAGTAAAAAATATTACCTTGAAAAAAAAAGTCCATGCCTCAAGAAGCAGAGAAAAGCAGCTATATCAGTGGAAAGCAGGACACTGAGAGGGTTTTATTTGTAATTCAGCCTTTTTAT
Source organism: Serilophus lunatus (assembly GCA_013399895.1). Lineage (NCBI taxonomy): Eukaryota > Metazoa > Chordata > Aves > Passeriformes > Eurylaimidae > Serilophus > Serilophus lunatus. The sequence goes on from VXBA01002045.1 coordinate 385,594, forward strand.
GATACTTGTCAGAATCCCTATAGTACCTCATAAATATGAATTAATTTATGCTCATAACTCTTCTATGAAGTATGGAAAGATTATTTTCTTCAGTTTAGGGAAGGGAAAATGGGCCAAGGCAAGATCAAATGAATTCCACAACATCATAAGGATCACCTGTAGTAGAGGAGAATAAAAATTCAGATTTTCAGAGTCCTGGTCCCCAATTTTAACCACAAAACAATCTTTCAAAGATAATTGTTGGTATCATTTGCACAGGAGAAAAAATATCAGCCTCACTTCCAGGAAAATAAATTAAAATAGTACATAAACAATAGGAACTACAGATGAAGAAGGGAAATCATGAGCTTATGGGTTTTTGATTTTTCAAATGCATGTTAATATCCAATTTTTAACACCATGGATCTCCCTCTCCTGTCAGTTTCATAATCCTCAGTTTCAGAGAGGATGTAAGACATACTCTTCAGTCAGTGTGCTGACAGTTTCATTCCTGTGCTAGGTCTGCCTAAACCCCAGTGTTCTGAACCCTGAAGTCTGGAGATTTTTAGAATTATAAATATTTCTGGTTACATTTCCTCCAGGAATACCAGGAGATCTCAAGTAAAAGAAAGCCTACAATGTGCTACTTAGAAAGCAGGTGATGCGAGACAAAGCCCTGGATCATCCTTTTCCTCAATGATCTCTGTCTGCAATTAGACGGTCATGGCATTATGAAAGGTACAGTGACATGCCAGGGTAGCACTGTGACAACTGCAAAGCCAGCAGAGCAGCCCAGAACCCTTCCTCATTTAATAGATCATGATTGTATTGCATTGCAAATATTTGCAAATATTGCAAATATTTGTCTTTAATGATAAGTAACCAGCAAGCAACAGAATGCTGAGTCTGGAAGGAGTTAGGCGTGCATCCAGCTGCATGACACTATATTAAGTAACATATGTCTCAGTATGCCTAAAATGAGAATGGCTTTAAAATAGAAATATATGTTTGCTGGCCTGTGCCCTGAGTTATTCTTCCACTTTTAACTTTTCCTGCACTTCTGCACCATGATAATGTTGTTAAATTCTGGTCTTTTCCACAGTTTACTGAAAATTTGATTTGAGATGCTACATAGAACTTTTGGATGTGTTACTTTCATCTCAGATTCATCACTTCAGTGGTTTAATCCCGGACATAGCATTGTTTTAGCTCTAAGACCTCTTCTGGACCTGGAATATATATATCTATGAACAGGAAGTCTCCAGGTTGATATCAGTGGGGAAATTAAGTAGAATACATATAGGAGAGAACGTGTAAAAGCAGCCAATGATATCTGTGATCGAAGCAGATGAGGATAATGTTGTATCAAAAGAGTGGCATTGTTGCTATAACAAAATCTTTCTTGCTATACATTGCATGAGATGTGGTGCCTGTCCCTCAGGGAGAAGTGCTGTAGGAATTTACCTAACTGGCTAGTCACAGGGGTCACAAGTAATCTCTGTGCAGCTACATCCAACAACACTGCTCTGCTGATCTCTCTGCTCTGCTACTTCAACTGAAACAAGCCTCAACAGCAAAATGCTCCTTGCTCTGAACTCTCAGGGATGTGTGTGGTGTCACATTGCATAACACGCTGTTCCACAGTTGATGCCTTGTGTTACTAGGAGTGATGTTAGCCTGCACGTGTTTCTCATGTGTGTCTGTGGCTAGAGAGACTAATAGATTAGGAAGTCTGTTGAAAAAAAGCAGTTCTTCTACAATAGTGCAGTACAAAGCCATTCAGTGTTGGCTTGTTTTGCTTATTTCTGCACCTACCTCTTCAAAGTGCTGTTACAGTCTAGGAGGCAGAAGGTAAATTTTTAAAGTACTTTTTTTCCACTGAGATCTGACAATTCAGACTCCTGCTTGAATATGGAGCTGTGCTCAGCACCCAAGCAGAAACTCTTTTGAAAGCAAGAGGCAATGGGTCATGTGGCTGATTTCTTATAGCACCAACTGTTCAAATCTTAAAATAATTAAGTAAGAAGCAGTAGATTTAATCTCACTGTGTTTTGATTTTTTTTTCTCTGACCATCTGTGAACAGAAGTGTTTCTTCCCTCAGTGCTGAAGCAAGGAAAGATTTACCAGGCAGTAGAGACCACAAGAGAAGTGACAAGGACTTGGGGCCTGCTGGGATGCTTGTCACAGCAGGAGTAGAAACACAAGCAGTACCTATTAGCTCTCTCACTCTGTCTGTCTGTCTCTCTCTCAAAAAACACTCTGTTTTGCTCCTTCTCTGAAGGGAAATAAGAAAAACCACACTGTTTCAGCATCTGTTGGGAAGTGGGGAGGATAACAAAAAGCTATCTTCTTTCAAAGAGAGATGATCACAGGCATATTGAACTGTCAGATCTAACGTTTCAGGGTCTGAGCAGCCTGGAAGAATAAGCCTTCAATGAGTCTTAAGGACATATAAAAATGCATGGATAAAGTGGAAATAGAAGAAGAAAAACTAGCTGAATAATAAGGGGAAAGTATGTTAAATAATACGGAGGTTAGCAGTAAACAGAATGATGAAAAGACATGCAGATAAATACAAAAGAAAAGTCATAATAATACTTGAAAGAAGAGTAGGAACAGAAAGCCAGTGTCTCCCACAAATATTTTTGGAAGCCTTTTTTTCTTAATTCAGTTCCATATGCTACGAGCTGATCCCATCTTTAGAGCTGATGGCTTATGCCTTTCTATCAAGAATTTTTTCTCAGCTGTGCTAACAAGTTTTTGGGCAGGAATGCAGTGCTGTGTTTAAGATCAAAATAGAAAACTCTGATTTAAAAGATTTTCAAGCTTCCTGAAACTCCTGCTTTTTGAAAAACCATTTGTTCCAAGATACAATCTATTGAAGAAAAATAAGGTAAGGCCAACTTCTTGCTGTTCATAGCTGTTTTTTTTAGTCAGGAGTTGTGTATGGGCCTGTTTGCTGAGGAGTGTTAGCTGTTGCTCAGACTCTTTTTTTACAAAAATAGGATTCTTTACAGATTGTGGCATAGCACTTCCATGCCAAAATCATGAATAAAAACCAGGCAGTAATAAATAAACTCTACATGTTTTAAAGTAATAAACTTAGATACTGTTTTAAAGCAATAATCTTAGATACTGTTTTAAAGCATCTCTGAGAACCCATTATGGCAAAAGAGATTTCTCCAAATTGGTACCTCTCTCACCGTAAGTAACATTGTTTAATAAAGTCTTCAGTGAGTTATTCACAGTGTATTTGCAACAGAGTATCTGCAGGTCACATCTGTCGCTGTTCAGAGAACTTTTAGGGCATCAGCTGTCACCAGAAAACTGACTGAAAGAAATCCATGAGTTCGGCTTTATTGTACATTAGATGTGAATATTTTTGCAAGCAATAGCATGGATATTGCATCATTGTGGCAATTTCTATTCCCAGTTAGCAGGTGTTGAAGCTGACAGCATGTGCCTTGCTTGCTTGCTTGCATGCTCAAGGAACAGGAGCTTTGCCAGCTGCAGTATCCTGCCAGCTCCCGGATCACAGCCTGCAGGGACTGGAGGGATGGCACAACACAGAAAGTCATTTTCAAATGCCTGAATTTCCACATTTCTGCTGCCCATCTGAGGAATCAAGAATTTTTCTTCTCAAGATATTTCAGAGTGTTTTCTGAACAAGGGTCACAAATAACCTTTCTAAGTACAAGGGAAGCATTTTAAATGCATCGGACTAAAATGATCTGCAACTAAGGTGACATCAGAATTCCAGGAAGTTGGTCCAAACTAACTCAGGATATTATATGATTCTAAAATATGTGTTTACCATGTGTGCATATCTACTGTTAATTTTGCATGGGCTGATGTATTTTTCTCTGACTTTTCTTCTTATGAGTTCTCAGCCATTTCTCCTCCACATTGCAAATGACTTCAACAAACACAGAGGATTCTCTCTGCTCCTCAGCATGCAAAGGCCTACTTCTTAGAATCATGAAGTATCATAGAATATCCTAAGTGGGAAGTTAGCCCCTGGCCCTGCATAGGACAACCCTGAAAATCACACCATGTGTCTGAGGGCATTGTCCAAACACTTCTTGAACTCGGTGAGTCTTGGTGCTGTGAACACTTCTATGGGGAACCTGTTCTAGTGCCCAACTACCCTCTGGGTGAAGAACTTTTCCATAAAATCCAGCTTAAACCTCCCGTGACACAACTTCAGGCCATTCCCTCAGACCCTGTCACTGGTCACCAGAAAGGTCAGTCTGCCCCTTCAGTACCTCCCAAAATAATTCTCTCCATTTTACTAGTCATTGAAGTGAGACTGACAGGTCTGTAGTTTCCAGGGTCATCTTTCCTGGTCTTCTTGAAAATTGGGGCGATATTTGCCAGATTCCAGTCGACTGGGGCCTGTCCAGTTTCCCAAGACAATTCAAATATCTTTGAGAGAGGTCTTGTGATGACATCAGCCAGCTCTTTGCATACCCTTGGATTAATTTTACAGACTTACAGAGTTCCAACTGAAGCAGCAAATCCCACACAGGTTTGGGGTTCACTGGGAGTTTATAATTCTCGCATTGTCTTTCTGTATCATTGCTAAGTTCAGGGGGATGCATTTCAGAAGTGGATATCTCTCTTAGCTGCAGCCTGCAATCTGACTCCATGAAAAGCTTTGGTATCAAACCTGATCTCAGTGAACTATGAGCCACCTGAGTACCTGAGTTACCCAGTATCTTTGGCTCTCAAAGTGCAGGGTGGGATTATTGGCTGGCTGGATATAAACATATGAGTTTTCATAGAAGCAGATGGAAATGTCATGTAAAGAGAGCAAACAGTTTGCTAACTCAGCTATTTTGCAGTGTTCAGGGTTAATTTCTCCTGTCCTTGCTTCTGCTGAATAGCACTGATTAGCTTCTCTAATATCCTTTAGGAGTATTTGGGTAGAGGGAGAAAAATAAGGATATCAAAACAACTTCTCTACTTTGTCTTACACCATGAGTGCTGGTTCAGCACCAAAGGTAGTAGCAAGTTATAAAATTTTGTGTCCCTTTTGATGCTGGAAATGTCGAGATGTGGCATCAGACTGACCTATGGTCAGAGCATGGCACACTGTGCAGACTTCCTGTCAGGGGCAAGATGCACCGGTGTTGAGGTCTTCAAAGTTTTTATAGGAATTTCTTAGAAACAAGATAAGCTGCTTCCTTTCAAGATAAAGACATACTAGTGGCATCATCACTGGTTTCAGGTAAAGGTAACCATCAGTCTTTTCCAGTGTGATTAACAGCTGAGTTTAGGTTTAAGGGATGTATAGAACACAGCATGGTCCTGAAGCCAAGAAATACATACAGCACAAAGTATGCCTGTGCCTGCTCTGGGTAACCAGTGCATGGATCACAACTTCCTCAATGTACAATAGTCCAATGAGAAAAACTACATTAGTAGATGTGAGATGTCCCAAGAAGAAAATGCATTAAGTTCTGGACAAAATTTGTAAATGGCTTAGCTTCTTTCATGGCTGACTTTTCCTGGGGATATTTCTGGATAATACCAGCTTTTCAAGTGCTTTCTGTGTAGAAGTACTTGTGTCACAGTGATTGAAATGGCTGTAATTGCATGGGGAGGAGCATTTCCACATCATTTACACTATTTGTGTGCTGGTGAAAAGTCACAAATTGGCACAGGACTCAGGCAGCTGTGTTGGTAATTCCCAGAAGCGCATGGGAAGCAGCTTCTCTGCATTGCTTAACCCTAGTACTGCAGAAACTGCTTTCAAAGAGGAGAAGACTGTTTTCCCTTTTTGCTTCAGTGAACTTAATCAGTATGGGCACTGTCAAGGAACAACACTCAGTTGGTGCCAAATCTGGGCTGTGAGAAACAGACCTCAGTCCGCTTGGAAAACACCACAGCCTGCCATTTCCAGGCCTGCAGATGCCTGAGTCTGGTCTGGCAATGCCTCCTTTCTCCCCCTTTTAGTAGAGTGTGCTGAGGTCTTCACAGCCTGAAGGAATCCTTACAGCAGCTGCTCCCAAGAGGGAAACACTTTTTCGATGCTGCTGGAGCTTCCCTGGGTCACAGAGGATTTTCCTCTGTAGTCACAACCACAGGGGACCAAACTAGACCTCCTGACCAAATTTAAAACTAGCAGTGTCAAATAAAGACTCCTTCTTCAAGCTCTGACCATTTCAGCCAAGAGTATGAAACTAAAAAAACCCTACTGATCTCCTTTTTGTCTCTCTCCCTCTGCTATGCAAGCCCACATGTTAAGGATAATATCTGGGCTGTGTTGAAGCGGGTGGTAAAATTCCTATTGATTTCAACAGAGCCCGGGTTTTACTTCAGAAATAAACTGCAGAGCTATGCAATAAATTAATTCAGCATCCCAGACACAAACTTACACACTTTACTGGTTCAAACTATGCCACTCTGGGTGCATAGTAGTGCTATGGGAGCATAAATTATTCTACATGTTATTGAAAATCAGATGACAAAATCTGTCTAAACTCCCAAATTAGTGACACGTAATTCAACTATAAATTGCGGGCAAGAACGTGCAAGCTGCCTAGGGTAGCTTCAGTCAAAAACATGCCTGCAGGCGGTGTTGGGGGGAGAGCTCAGTAATGGATACAACATTGCACTTCCCAGTTCATTGCTGCCTGTGCTTTCCTTGTACACACATCCTTGACTTAGACTTTAACCTAATTGTAGACTCTTTTTGTCTCCCTAAAATACTTAGAAGGGAATTGAAATGAAAAATTAAGATCATTGTGTAATTTGTACAAGCAGAAGGTTCTTTGGCATAGCTCTACAGTGAAACAGGCATTGCTGACAGCTTTGTCAAGTTTCCCATATGGACAGTTTATGCTGATTTCCAGGCAGTTACAAATAATCGAAGTTAAAGATCTCTGTAGCTTGTCTGACAAGGCTGAAACAAGAAACATGTATACATCTAACTTCAGAATGCTTATCATATATGGTGCTGCTGATTTGCTTCTCCAAGAAACTGGCACGATGTCTTCTGGCACCGAACAGCTGAGACTAATTTGACATTACCAGAAATGACCATAAAATGATTTTCTTAAATGATCATATGATGCAGCCTGAGGAAAACTGATAGTGTCAGGAACAATGCAGCAAACGCTTATGTTCAGCATGTGTTTAGCAAGAGTCTGTTTCACCTAGTTTTGCAGTCTTATGATCTCATTTTCAATGTGCAATAAAAACAGTCCTAAGGAAAGGGAAGCTTGCCAGCCTGACTAAACATCTTTTTTTATGGTGAAGATGGCTGTGGCAGTAGAAATCTGTTTATTAAGGTCTCAGAATATGTGTAATTATAGGGTACTCTGTGATGAATAAAGATGAAATTAGGCATAAAATAAATCATATTTTAGACACTTGCAGTAGTTGTTAAATGCCCTGAAAGCACCCTAGCTCACATTGGTAGTACATGAACAAAATGGATTTTCCTTGATGACAAAAATTGTCAAAATTACAGATGAGCAAATGCAACAAGCAGAATCACCACAGTGATTATTCCTTTTTTCTGTGTGTGTAAAAAGATTTCCATCATGTGTATTTTATATGTTTCCACTTCTCTTCTAAGAAAGTCAATAAAGGCAGGACCAAGAATTTACTGATAGCTGATGTGTGTTGTAATTATGTTGGGTCTGGTTTATGTCTAATGGTAAGATTCTTGTGTTTATATAATTTTGACACTTGAAAAGAAAAATGGGAGTTTAGATCCTCAAGAACTGAGATTTGTACAAGAAGGGAGTTTCTCTTTCTGCTGATTCATGGAAAATAATAGGGCTGAGGGTTGAGAGGTTATCTAGTCCATCCTCCTAAATCAGTGTAAGCCCAGTGCCTTTTGTGCAGCCTCTGAGGAACTGGGAGCAGATGAAGAGCATTCACATACTTGGAGGCTACAGTCAGGTCCATTCTTCGGTGCTCTTTTTTCAGTCTGCTGCGGTAGTCTTTTCTACACCAGTGCTCCTGAACTTTTCTTATTCTTCCACAAGCTTTAATAGGGGAGAAAGAAAACTCCAGAAGCACCTACTGTTCCTGAAAATAAAGAAAACATGGTTGATCTTTTCTGTGAAAATGGATGCAAAATCTTGGTTTTCTGCACCTGCAGTCAAGAAGTTTACTCCCACACGTCAGAATGGTGCATCTATGGAATCTCATAATTTGTTGCCCTTGTTAAAAGTCTTTAAGGTTAGCTGGTTTTCTACAAGAGATAGAAACTTTCTATCTTCATTGACATATAAGCACTCAGTGAAGCTCAGGCTCTCATCTCACTAATAAATTGTAATGGGAGCCAAACTAGAAAAGTCCACCCCCCATATATACCAGTATGCAACATTTGTTGGGAATGCTCCATCTGAAAGAAAATCTCTGAATTATCCATGTTTGCTGCTTAACTTCAGGAAGATGTAACACAGTATGTAGGTCATATTTAGACTAGTGTGATCAGATACTCTCCAGCATTTCTATCCGGCTAGGGAAGGGAAACTTTATCTTTTCTTTGTTCTGATAGAAACATCGAAAATCATGAAACTGAGAAAAAATTGATCTCATTTTCCAGGTCATTGTTTCCCTTCTCAACCCATTAGAATTGTATTGACTCAATTGAGCTGATGTAATTAAGAAGTTGAAATTACCTCTGAGTTTCGATACTGCTGAGTTCTTTGCTTCATCTTGTGAAAAATGTTGGAGTTTAATACATCTTACAAATGTATGGTGCCTTCAGTAGCAATCACTTCAACTAGCTCTATGTATGATTTATTTTGAGCAGGAAATTCTAGGAGATTCTATAAAATCTAAGATGAGGTGTAGTAAATAACAGTAGTATTTCTTTTTATGCCTACAGTCATGATTTCCCCTGCTCATGGTGCATTTCTCCCAGTAAATTTTGATCACAACTTACTGAAAGTGGTGGATTTTTTTCGTTTCACAATGGTCTTTAGACTACTTTCATTTTATTGTTGTGCTCAACCTTCTCGGTGTCACCTCCTAAGCTTTTGGTAATAAAAGTGCTGCCTTTCCTAGGCTTCTTAGGAATGAATTTTGCCCATAATCTCAGTGTGCTCTGAGAGTGCATGTGATATCTTTCTGAAGTCACTTTGATTGTCCTAAAAATCTCATTCAAAAATCAAAAAATTTACTTGCCAGACGCTTAAAAGGCAAACAATGACACAGATCTCCAGAGTTCATCCACTGGTTGCCAGAGTTCAACACTTAAACATCCTGATTAGCTGTAACAGACTGAAGTTTTATATGGAACTAGTGAATATTTATAACACCAGCACATAAAATATCACACTGCATTTTTTCCTCTTCCTCACAAGTAAAAATAGTTTAGAATTGTGAATCATATCTTAAAAATTGTTAAAGACAATAGACCTAGTTTTAACTTAAAAAGTAATGTTCTTTTTAAAAAGTCCCCTTTGCAAATCTATTAGATCAAATCACACTTCTGCATCACAACATTTCACCTTAGTGTCTTATCAGTTTCCACATCAATAGCAACCACCAAATGTGAAATCCTTAATAGTTATGATGAATTTCTCCCTTTCTGAGACTAATTTTTGCCTGCAAGGAGCTGGAATTAAATTTTCATCCACTAAGTGTTCTGTCTTTTAAAATAGCTAAGTTTTCGTTTACTCTAAAATTAATTCCTCAAGTGTATCATCTTCAGGACAGATAAGGCTTAATGTCAAAAAAGTAAGTCATGAATCTTTCTTGGAAAGTCAGGATGCATTCCCAGAACTCTGGGTTTTCCTCAATTTCTGTCCATTTATGTGTGTATTTTACATTTAATATGCCCTCTTTTTTCCTCTTCCCTAAAAGTGTACAATTTTGTACACTTCTCCCGATTGTAATTTCTTTCTTGTCTTCACTTTCTGCTTCTTTGAGAAAATCAATTCTCAAATTTTTAATTAATTATTCTAGCACTGTCATTTTAATTGGCATGACCTTTGAGATTTTACAGTTTGGGCTGATCTAATTGCTCAAGTGACGCCCTCCTCATGTTTACTGAATTCCTCTCCTGACTGTAGAAAATCATTTGTTTCATCTGGGTGACAAAGTTCTCTCGGCTGCAATCCTTGAAATTGTTTCAGAAGAGCTTTTTCTTTCTCATCACTCTCTTCTTTCATTAAAAATAAATTGTTCTAATTAGTTTTTAAAGCATAAGTTTGAGGATCTCTGTGTAGTCTCATTCTTATCTCTCAGTTCTTTTCACTGAGGCTGTCCTCAGTTAGGTTGTAATGGCTATTTATATCACTCCTGAATGTTCATCTCCAATTATTAATCTGTTCAAAAGGCCAAGTCTGAATTTACATGGAACATACCTCAGCAGTTCTCATAATATAAATGGCTGAAATGTGCTTAAGGAAGCTAAGAGAGACTTGTGAAGGCAATTTAAGGTTCTTTTGAAGTCATTTAAGTCACTAAAGTTCTATTAAAGTGATGAAATCAGAATTTGTTGCCAGAATGGGGATTTTACATTAGATTTGGAATCCTATCTGTCAGCCTGTGAATTTCTTTTCTATTATATGGAAAAGAAATAAGAACAGATCTCTTAACATCATTGCAACTAGTTTACAAACTAGTTTACTTGATTTTGTTCATCAACACAAATATAAATTTTAATATTTGTCTTAGGAATGTTTTTTTCCAGCTACTTAAGCTGGGGGAAAAAAACACACATGTATATTTTCTCTCAGGCAAATACCCATTAACCTCAAGTGAATGTCATATGGTCAGTATACATCAGAAAACATTTCTTTTTAATTTTAAAACTTGTTTTTGAATACAGTAAATATGTATTACATGATACATTTAATGTAGTGACTCTCTAGATAAGAGGTAGATGCAATCAACAGATTAAACACTAGTGAAATCAAGGTAAAGATACAAGTGTGAATGGAAGGCAGTAAGTTTATCCTTGGATTTAATTCCTGTTTTGTATGAAGGATTTATATGGTAGCCATTGTTTGGATTCTATAAATAAGACATATTTATGTGTTAGTATGACTCCCCCAAAATGTCTCTACACACAATGTTTTCTCTCCTCCATAAATAAACGGAAGATTAGCCATAGGTGTTCGAACCCTATCAGTCATCTATACTATTAACACAGAGTCCATTTTTTCTTGCTGTTTTAATGATATGGAATATAGATATATTTTTCAGTCAAATTCTGTTACGGAGGCTACATCAATCTAGAAATATCTACTGCACTGAATTTTAGCCAGAAAACTGCTTGTTTCACTAATTTCACTTGGGCACTGTCTAGAGCTGCTTTGCTTAGCTGTGTCAGGACTGGGGGGACAGTGAAATATCTATGGACAATAAGTGCCTCCAACATTAATACCTAGCTTCAAATTCAGGGCTTTAATTTGGGTGTAAACAGCTAAATGATACTTCTCTCTTCACTCACCTTTATCTGATTTTTTCCCCTCTTTGAGACCTGTGTCTGTGTGCTTCCTTGATTTGTCTCAGGATGAGAAAATTAGTCTAACTGAAGTTGCAGTAACTGAATAGCCCCAACCAATTGTTGGTTCCTGTGCCTAATGTCATTGGGATTACACCAGTGATGAATTTAATGCAAGTTTAGAAAACGTAGTCTAACAATGAAAATGTCTTGTGTAAAGCTGAAAATCCCTTCACCCTATTCATTAAACAACCTCCATATTGAAGAGTAGTTCAGTGACACTTTTTTTACCATTTCTAAACATTTACTTCATGGTTTAAAAATTCCCATTTATAACTTATCCAATTGTAGATCTTATCTACAGTCTAGGGTGAACTGTACAATAACACCCTTTAAACACTGCAGTGTCTTCCCTCTAAGCACTACTGCTCTGGATTGGTTGTATTGTAAGAGCTTCTGCAAGGGCTAGGACTGTTTTCCTCAATACTTTTCACTAGGTCACAGACCATATCTGGGTACTGAAGATAACTGTTTCCTCCTAATGAGGCATCATAGATTTGCATGGAGCTCTGCAAACAGCAGAATTGTTTGGGAGTACAGGTTCGTTCATTGGAGTCCCAGACATATTTGACTTTCTGGTGGGTTATAGTTACGATTTATATCTTCTTTATAGTTATCTTAAAATTATGGACTTCATGTGAACAATATTGTTCTATGAATGGCAGAAAAAAAACAGCAGCTGCCCTAATAACCCTCTTATTTCTTATATTCCAAGTCAATGTGTCTCCAACAGTGTGTTGTGGTTACTGGGGATCAAAGAGGAGGAGTCTTCACAATTGAGTCTAATATCCATCTTGGTGTGACTGATGTCCTGTCAGCAGTTAAAAGTAGCTCTTATCCTGGCTTGTGTAAACACTTAGGAAGGAAGGCACTGCAGAAGAATGTGCATCTGCAAAAGGTTTAAGAAAGACGGTTTTAGAGTTTCCTGAAAACTGGTTGTATTTGCAGTCTAAACTTGAAGTCTCAGGTAAGACTCAGAAAGATGAAGAATCTGATGTTAATTGTAAATTTATTGAAGGAGAATAAAAAGTAAATCCTCTGGATCTACCTGAAATATCCTGATTTTAGATGTCTATTTTGAAGGTGTTACTTATATATTTTCCTTTTCTCTGTGAAGATCTACAATTGTTTTGATTTAGTATAGTTGACTAGACCAACACACTTTTACAAGTTCTTTTGCAAGCTTTTCCTGACTTTTTATCCTTTCACTAGTTTACAAATCAAGGAAGAAACTTTCATTAATAGCTGCCAGCATTTTAGTTCTGATTCCCACATCAAAACTATTCAAACCCTTTTTTCAGTCTACCCTTATCCAGGTTTTCCTGTCAGCAGATAGCACAACAGAACTGAGAGAAGGAAATTCAGTGTGACTGATTATTATGTCTTTCTTTCCATTATCCTTGTTTCTGTCCTCAGCATAGAAAAGCAGAAAGATTGTGAGACTGAGAGGAACTGGGAAGAAAGGCTGTCCCTTTTTGCTTGGAGGAGGACAGAGAAGCAGGTGAGAATCAATGTGTATCTAGCCTACTGTTAGCAGTTCCCACTGAGCACACTTTAGCTTGGAAGCTGCTGTGTTTGTTTTCTACTTACATCTGCAATTTATGCACAGCTTCTATAGAGCACTATCTCGGGAAAATAAATCCTCTGCCATGTCTCTAATGGTGCATTTGATTTCCTTTATTTAGGCTCAGTTTATTTAGGCTCAGTTTATTTAAAGCTTTCTGAGCATTGAATCTCTAGTATGTGAATAACTTCAGGCAGTCCAATATCTTGGGAAGAACATCTCCAGCTACTTATTGTGTTTCTGAAATGTCATATATGCAAAAGCAGACTGTTAAAAATATCACTGCATAATAATGTTATATAATTGTGTTTATCAGAAGGAGAGCAATGTGCTATCTACTCTTAATTGCCACTTGCCACTATATTATCTAAAGGCAAAGATCTCTCCTTTCAGCATTATACTTGTTTACGGACACAGTAACTCCCTGTCAGATAAATGGTGCTGTCATTATCATTACAACCTCATAGTCATTTCATATGTGCAGTATTGGGGCAGGATTTCAAACTACTTCACTTAGTCACGTGTTTCCCTTGTTGTAGATAGATGTGTTCTGGGAATAGCTAATACAGAGTGATTGGCAGTATTTTGTTTATAGCGGGTTTTTTGCATTAACCTTTCTTCAGTTTTGTGGGGGTCTGCCTAAGGGTGGCCCACTGCATAGCAAAAGCTGACCATAGGTATTAAGCGTTACTTACTCTATGTTCTCAGTAGTATCTGCATAGTGTGAGCATCTGTCTGGAACAGGAAAAAGAAAAGGGAATTCCAAGGAAAAGTAAGTGGAGTGCAAACTGTACCATGTGGAAGGCCATTCCAAACCAATTTCCTTTAAAACAAACATAACAAAATTCCTCTTTTTTATCTGCCTGAAACAGATGAGCCTGGACACTGCTGAGCTTTTTGCTCTTCCACATCCAACTCCTTACGTTTGTAATCTAAGCGCTTGATGCAGTGGGCTAAGTCTATTAGTACCTCTTACTAGATTCATAGAATCATTAATGTTGGAAAAGTCCAATCACCAATCTAGCACCATCATTTTCACCACTAACCTGTATCCCCAAGTGCCACATAAAGCCAAGTGGCCCTGTCTCAAAGGCAACAAACATATCTAGAGCTTCAAGGAGTTCCAGGGAGTGCTGATCCTTTGTTGCCTTCCCTCTGTAGACATCACCTTTGCCGAGAAGTTTGGCATTCTTTACCTACTTACCTCCTTTGGGGCACCTAGTGCAATGTATTGGGAGGCCAAAACAAAACCTCTGAAACAAACCACTCTGTTTGGTGATGTCCCTAGTTCTCTTGAGGAGGGAAAGATGCTTTGAGTGAAGATCTCCTACATGAGATAGAAGCAGAGAAGATAGAAGATCAAATAGAATCTACAGGATGGGCAGCTATAACCCTGAGCATTGACATCTTAGTTTTACCTGACCTGTATTGTATTTAAAGAAGTTTTCAGGGATTTCTGAGGTCTTAGCTATTCTTAACCAAGGGGACAAGTGACAGAGGAAGGAGGTCACTCCTGTTTTGCAGAAGAATATTGGCAGGGGTAGCTCCTGGTTATTTGGTGGGAATATCTGTCTCTGCTCCAACAGCCTGTCTTCATAGGAAAGATGCTCTGGCCGTCTGATCAGCTTCATGGCCCTCCTCAGGACTCACTCCAGAAGGTCGATGTATTTCCTGTGCTGGGGACTCCAAAGCTGGATGCAACACTCCAAGTGGGGCCTCACCAGAGTGGAGTGGAGAAACAGAATCCTCTCCCTGGCCCTGCTGCCCACCACTGCTTTTGATGCAGCCCAGGACACAATTGGCTTTCTGGGCTTTGAGTGCACTTTGCTGTGTCATGTGCAGCCTCTCCTCCACCCACACCTCCAAGTCCTTCTCTCCAGAGCTAATCTCAAACCCTTCATTCCCTCGCCTACATTGGTATTGGAGGTTGCCCCAACAAAGGTGTAGCATCTTGCGCTTTGCCCTGTTGAGCCTCATCAGGTTCATATGCGTCCAAGTCCCTCTGGATGACATCTCATTCCTTAGGCATGTCAACCATAACACTCAGCTTGGTGTTGTGAATCTTAATTTAATTCAGTCTCCTGAATATTAATTTATTCAGCCGGGACTAGATCTCATTAAAATACCTAAAAGATATTGACTGTTCTTTTGTCCATAAAGAACCATTCCCTTTCTCTTAAAATACGATAGTACAGTGCATTTCTTTGCAAATGGAATTTAAACTCCATTGTAAACTGGATTCTTTTGGACAGACATAGAGAGATTTGAGATTTCTGAAAATGGAATAAAATTGTACCTGAAAATATAGTTTAGTGCTAGAACACAAACTGAGCTAGAAAAATAGTATTTTTTACAAGTAGTGGGAATTAAACTTTAATTAAATTAAATGGAGAAGGAATTGCTAAGTGTAATATACAAGAATCTGGCAAGGATACACAATATTCTGTGTTATCCTTGCAATTTACTGCTATATAAATATAAATAACATTATCAAGAGGGCTCAGCAATATAAAGGGAAGTGACATAGGGCAAGAAACCTGAAGGAAATGAGTAAAGGCGAAAAAAGATAGGAAAGACAAGTGAGTTGTGCAGCAGCAAAACAAGGGAAGGAGGCCTCCACCACCCATTCAGCTGACTACACAGCAGCTTGAAAAAAATATGTTGAAGCTGTGAAAGGCATCCTGCTATTGACATTATCAGTGGCCATTAGACATGAGAGAGAAAGCAGAAAAGCTGTCATGTGCCATCCCTTGCTGTACCAATTCATATCTGCTGCTGGGGACAGCCCAGCTGGCAGTGGCAGCTGCCTTGGTGGCAAAGAGGTGCTGCTGTGTCTTGTGCCTCTGCCCCTCGAAGGTGGCAAGAGTTGTGCAACAGTAACTCTGTGATCCTGAACGTGCTGTAACGAGGGACTTCCTTTCCACTGAGCACAAATACGTTTCGCCAGGCTCATGCATGTAGGGGTTTTCTGAAGCTTACATTAAAAGTAGGTCAGGAAACAGCTATTATGTTAACTCCAAGATATTATTTTTGGATACTAAAACTAAAACGAGAAGAGAGTATCTTGGTGCTGCAGGATGTGATCAATTTTGTCATCACAGAACTTTCTTCTTATCAACCGCTCTGATAGCCTTATTTACAAAGTAGTAGTAAAAGTGAATATTCAGTGTACTGTTTGAATTTTAGCACTGTCAAAACATTACTTTTTTAGCAGATTTGCAGCTACTTTTCAAGTGTTAGGATGAAAGGTTCAAAGCAAGTGCCAGAAAGCATGTATTCAAAACACATAATGGGGTCTTTTCTAGGCTCTGCAAAAGCACATGTAGCAGTGTCAGACACTGGTGTATGTAGAGGTGACCAGAGCAGCTCCTGCTGCCCAGCTCTGGGGCCTTCCTTGAGCAGACCTGCCAGCTCCTCCTCCCGCCCACGCTGTCCAGCCTTATTTGCAGCAGTGGCCGTCCCCTTATCATGTGCTTCTGATGTCCCGCACCATGGGACTGTTAGAGACATAACTGTGCTACATCGTGAGATTTGGAGGAAGTCAGGGCACGTAAGCAAACTTCAACTCCAGCACTTTCATTTAGAGGCATTATCACCTCTTATCTCTAAGCTACATAAAATCTAAGGGCCTCTCTACATTATCTGCTGCCAAATAAAAAGGGAGTCCAGATATTCTGGCAAGGTTTATAGGCAGGCTGTAGGATAAAATCTGAAGAAATGCAGGCAAAAAGAAAAGACTACAGACATCATATTACTAACTCCTTTTTATTATGTTGCTTTACTGGAGAAAATGGCTTATTTTAGGTATTCCATCTTTTCCCTGTCTCATGGACAGCAGAGTGGCAGGCAGACAGTGGTAGTTGTAAATGCCATCCTCTTCCTTCCACTGATTTAGCAGAAAGGCAGCATGTCTGTCAGGCAAACACAATAGAAGAAACTGGTAAGGCGGTTTTGAAACATTCGTTGAGATTGCAGAAACTGGAATGGCAATGCTTCCACTGGTCCTTTAGCACTGCCTTCCTGCTTCACTCAAATAAATTCATACATTTTAGACTTCTCCTGTATATTGTGCCCAGTGATTGTACCAGAGGGTCTTTGCTACCTGTCTCTGTCCATTTTTAGCAGTTGAGCAGTGCCTTTCTATTTTGAGTTGGGTTTTCAAGTGGGAAACAGTCTCATGAGAAGCTTCAGTAATAAGCAGTAAGTTAGTTGGTAGTCATGAGATGCTTCTGAGAAGAAATGTAATAGGCACAATTTAAGTATTCAAAACACAGCCCTGCAGTTTTGATCAGAGAAAAATCTTTCAATTTAAATTGTGCTTCCATCCAGATGGTGGCACAATTTTGGTCACAAGGGAAGGCTGCAGTTTTTTGTTAGCAGAAGGCAGAATGAAAAAAGCCAGATATTTTACCACACTATTTCCCATTGCTTTTTTAATAGCTCTCCGTAGGTTTGATATACTATGGTTGTTGGAATCACCCATGCAGTTAGCCAGTCCTATAAACCTGTTCAAAGAAACACAGTAGACCAGATGTAACTTTTCATACCTTCTGCACTTAGTTGTCTAATAGTAAATAGAATTTGCCACCTATTTTTATCTGATTATATAAACCAAGCTTGGTAGTACTGCTAGGCACTGATTTAAAGCTGAGATAGTCAAGGTCACAAATCCACCCTTTACTTGTGCGGTCTGTCAAGGCAAGGGTTGAGGCATATTTATGGGAAAGTGTGGGAGGAAGTTTGTATATTTCCACTGACTTGCCCAGACTGTTGGTCAAGGTGCTTTGAACACAAAATTAATTTTCAGTTTCTTTTAATCCCATTCATTTCTGCCATGGCGGAAGTGTTTGTTTCTCAGATAAGCTTTTGAAACAAGCAGCTATACCAAGGGGAAAACATGAGGTTCTTGCATTTTTTTGAGACCATTGACGTCCCAGGTTCCCTGTCAGTCATACTAATGGAAGTGTGCAAGGAATTAACTCTGGTTCAAATTTCTATCATATACTGCACACTTTTTTTTTTCTTTTCCCTAATGTAACCTGGAAGTTGCTTAGCTCCAAATATCTTTATGACCTGGAAAAAGCAAATGCACCTTCTGATTATGGATAAAATGTTACGATAAGCATCTCTCAAGCTTTTTTTAAAGAATAAGATTGATAGTCAACTTTTAAATGGAAAGAGCTGGCTGAGTCACACCAGCTTTGATGCCAAGTTCCATAATGGAAGGAGAAGATACTATCAGTTCCAAAGTATTACTACTTTATTCTTTAATTGACAATACTATGCACACGGGCAAAATCCACGTTCTCCATTGGGACTATATAATAAGAGTCAAGACATGGTTTTGTCAGGACAGTGGAATAGGAACTATAGGAGCAAAAGGGCTCTTTCCATACTTGAAGCAAGTTGTAAATATTCAACTGACCTAATGCAAAGAAGGTACTTCCTCATACTCCAGAGCATGTTCACTCTGGGAAAATAACAAAAGTGTCATTGATTTAATTTCAATTAAAAATGTTTAACTAACTAATAGTTAATAGCTAATTACAATCCACTTAAAACACTATAGGAGACATTGGAATGAAACAGCATACATGTGCCTAGTGTACAGTGATATAATGTAATATCCTTCAACTGTATACAATATCCAGCTGTAAACTGAGACTTTTTAAATTTCAGTGTTCAATTTAGGAGAAGAAAAGTGGTGAACAATTCCAGCAATGTAATTTCCCTTTCATTAATCCGTCTTTTAATATATTTTTAATATGGTTAATATCATATTCTGTCTTTAAAGCTCGAGCAAGTATTTGGATCAGCTTCAAGATACCTATCTGTAATCAGCACCAATGTTGAATCCCAGACACCATTTATGTCATATCACCCAGGGATAATCAGTATTAGCACTCTTAGGGACAACTATGGGCACTGTCCTCCAAGAGCAGCTAATTCAGTTCCAGTCCCAGTTATGACTGTTAAATTCAGCTGTCTGCATTAGCTGTGAGAAAAAAATCGTAATATTCAAGTGTAAGTTGGAGCACAATATCTACACTGTGACATTCACTTTAAATTTTTTCTGGAAATGGGAATGAAGCTGCGCCAGTAACAGCAAAAGTCAGCTTTTTGTTTAAGAAATTGCTATAAATGGAGGTGTAAAGTGCTGGGCATATACATTTCTAAATAGCTAAGGAAGTGTGCTTGAAAGAGCATGTAAGAAGGGGCTGGGATCACCCTTGGCATGCTGCTCTTGGCAAGGCACAGATGGAGCTCCATGACTCAGCTTCCTTGTTCTGCTGAAAAGATAGGACAAGTCTTTGGTAGCTATAAAGTGATATTCTCACTGTGTCTAGACAGCTCCAAAGACAAATTCAGTTTGGTGGTACATGCAGTCTTCTGCCCAGAGCACAGTCCTCTCTCACTACCTACTTACACAGGAGATGGAGAGCTATCAGCATTATGTTGTATGACTGTCACCACGTTTTTCCCATGCAGCTACTGCCAAGACAAAATGGCTGCATAGCCATAGACTAAAACTGTAACTTGGGGATCTTCATGCCCCTTAGACTCCTCAAATTGCTTGCTGAAAATTAAATACACAGTCTGTATGGACACAGGCATTTTATGACTGACTGGTGATACCAAGTCTTCAGAGAGAAACATTATGCAAGCAGATGGTAGCTGCTTTCAGTTGCCTTTAACCAGGAGATGAAGGGACCAGCTGGAATCTTACTAGTGCTTGAAAAGCAAAGGCAGCCACTCACTGACATTTCCCTGAGCCACCCAGATTCCAGAAAAATGATTTTTAATGTCTGTTCTGCAGTGCAGAATTTCAGCCAGGAACTACAGCCCAGCATGTAGAAAGGGAAGAAGGGGTTTTATCAGCGGGGACTGATACTGATATTGTCACTGGCTTCAAGTAACAAAGTTGATTGCCATATAGTCATATGAAAGGGAGCCATCTAAATTAGGAATTAATTCTTAGCCAGACATCCCACTGACAATGGTAAAGTGATGATGTGGCTTCTACACTGATATGTGCAGTAGTTCCAAAGTAGCCAGCACATGCCCCATGAAATCCAAATTTCCCTGTGTAGGATGGCTTGCTGTTTTATTTCAGACTGAAAACTGAACAGCAGCCTATTTTTTTTACATGTTACACAGGAGTGGTTTAGTGCTGTTTGCAAACTGTTTGCAAACTGTATGGCTGATTACAATATGAAAAAATGCATGGAAAGTGAGATTTCTTAAAATTCAAGCACACAGGTTATTTCAATTATATATTTTTAAGAGGTTCTCTCATATTAATTATATATTATATCATAGCATATACAAAAAAAGTTTTTCTTCTTTGAATTTGGACAGCCCTCTCTCTTCCTCAAGCCAAGGCCTGCCTAGTAGCAAATCCCAGGCCTTTTCCTTTCTGCCTGCAGTCCTTCTGATAACTGTAAGCAGTATTTTGGCCTCCACTGAAGTACAAATTTTAAAGTAATAGAAAGGTTGATTTTGGAAAATGGCTGTCAGAAGTTCACATGTATGCATGCAAGGAAATATTGCCAGTATCCACTGGAGTGCTGTCTGGGGAGCAGACTTCTGCTCTGCTCTGTCAGAAGCTGTGAAGCAGAGGCTGGAGGCTATGCTGCAGTGCTGTGCTCTTCTGTAAAGCCTCTCATAGTGTGTGCACATCATCACTTGCATAACCAATGTTCAATTGGCCACCAGATGGCCTTTGCAGAAGCAAGAAGTTAAGGTCAAGATTTTTATTTCTGATTTGCAGGTAGACACTGTTTCCAGTCCTGCATAATCCGATTCTCTTTGCACCAGCTGATTTCCTAAAGCATAATGTATTTAGATGTGTAGAAAATTGCTGATGTTATTATCCTCCAAGCACTACAAAGGTAAGCCATAATCCTCAGTATCCTTTCTGTAGAAAGCCAGAATAGAGATATGAATTGTTAATAACACGTGTTCTCCATTCACTCCCAACAGGCATTGCAGGGTAGTCGTGCCTCCAGCTGGTTCAGGAGGGCTTAGTTTGCAACAGAGCAGATAACAGCTGTCTGTTGTGCACACGGCTTCAAGAACTGCAGAAAGTGCTGCAAAATATGTTGGAGAAGCTGAATGAACAGCTGAGTGGTTACTTCAACACTGAGTTTTAGTGCTGCAGCAGTAGCTAACATAAAGAGTTTCTAACATCTGCGCTATTCTGTTCTTGCGTCAGTGGCGTCTGACCAAATGGCAGAGGCAGGAGTAAAACTGAACTCTTCTGAGTCACTGTCAGGAAGCTAAAGACTGGGCTGTGCACTGCTAATGATGATGATGCGTGGGGCTGTTGTGACTCAAATGTAGGACTAGGCACTTTGCCTTGCTGAACCTCAAACTGTTGGCCTCAGCTCATGGATCCAGCCTGTTCAGATTCCTGCAGAGCCTTTCTACCCTCCAGCAGATCAGCACTCTCACCCAACTTAGCGTCATCTGCAAACTTACTGAGGGAGCACATGATCTCCTTGTCCAAATCATCAATAAAATTTTAATACTGAACCTTGGGGAACCCCACTAGTGACCAGCTTCCAGCTGGATGTAACTCCATTCACTACCACACTCTGGGCCCAACCTTCCAGCCAGTTTTTAACCCAGCAAAGAGTGCACCTGTCAAAGCCATGGGCTGCCAGCTTTTCCAAGAGAATGGTGTGGCTGTGGCTGTACAAAAGGCTTAATTGAAGACCAGGTAGACAAGATCCACAGCCTTTCTCTCATCCACTGGTGCCCAGGTCACCTGGTCATAAAAGGAGATCAGGTTGGCCAAGCAGGACCTGCCTTTCCCAAACCTCAGCTGTCTGGGCTTGATCCCCTGGTTGCAGAAGATTGAGAAAGGCAGTCATGGGTGGTGCCATCATTGAATATATTCTCCAAAAGAAGTCAGGGCAGAAGGCTATGAAGGAGCTTCAAGTGGTCTGCAGAACCAGGAAAAGTGCAAGAAATCCTTCTCCCAGAATACAATTGTCACAGCAAAGGAGAGAGTTCTGGTGCATCTTATGAGAGATTCACAGTATTCCTTACCACACAGATTGAGATGTCAAAACAAAATCACAACTATTAGATGGATTAAAGTGGGAGCCCTGAGCAGGAGCTATTGCAAGGGTTGAATTCACAGGTCAAATCTGCTTAATTCTGTACCACCACCAGTTGTTTCCTCGTAGGGTGCGACCAAGCTTTGGATGAATAAAGCCAAGAACAGGGGTTTTACTCATATAAAACAATCATGCACTTTTTCCTAGGTGACAGATCGAAACTACGGGAGGTGTTCATGCTTTTTTCCAGCTCAACTTGGAGCCCTGTTTTGGCACAAAATCAGAACATACCTTATTCAGATCTTTGCCCCACCAAGAAAATTCACCTTTGGTTTCTGACCTAGCCACAGTTCTCCTTATTTCATTTCCTTCCCAAAGCCAAGTTTCAATTAGCACATTATGGGCAGAGACTCGGGCTCCACATGACAGCATTTTGCTCACTGTGAAACCACAGGGGATTGCTGAGCAACCAGGACTGTTAAATAGTCTTTGGGAACTAGTGCAGAAAAGATAATTGAGGAGCAATGAGGAGTTTGTGTGGCTTGCATTCACACGTGCATACACAAGCCTGTTGCCAGTTGCAGTAGCTGAAGTTATTCCTGCTAACAAGTCTCAGCTGAAACCGTCTGGCTTCATAGCAGACAAAGGGTGTTTGTGCAATGTCACATAGTTAAAATGTAACATGTTTGGGTAATTTTTCCCTCCATTTTTAGTGCACTATATGTTTCGTGAAAGCAATCCCTTATAAATCTCCATTATGTAATTCTGTTTTAAAACATTCTTAAGCTTCATGAAAAAAATCTTTCAATTGCATGATCAATTTCTTTCTTTAGTGAACTTTTTTTGCATGCTACATACCTTTCTTTTTTACTGCATTATCTTCATGGGAGGATAAAGAATAGCGTTATTTACTGTTCTAGGATTACAATTTCATAAATAAAATATATAGTGAGAATCACCATGTCTAAATAGGATTAACATTATTTTTCCACTTATTTTAGGTGGATATTTTTTATATCATTTATTCTCACCCATCTTTTCTGTAGCAGCAAAACATATTTAAGCTCCTAACCCTCTTCTTCCCATCTCCTACCTGATGAACATTTTCTTAACTCAGAAGCTGCTGAATGAAGCCAGAGGCCAGGTTATATATGAAACAGGACCTGAACTGTTTTTTTTTCCCTTCAGCTGGAGCCATAAACTTAAAAATCTGTATCTCTCTTTCATCCTTTGCTTGTGCTTCCCACCAGGAAACTAAATGGGGCAGTTCAAGTGGGGAAAAGTGCCCTCCTCAAGGCTGAATTTCTAGGAAGTGTTCTATGGGCTCCCCAACTCTGGCTACAGGGAGAGCTGGGCCATAGGGCCTTTGCTAGACCTTGATCCCAGCTATGTAAACAAATGCTGTTAGGCAGAGCCGCTTGAAGCCATTTTATACGCTCCAAGCAAGAATATCCTCAGAACATAAACGCCACAACAAGCTCCCAGATCACCAAATCAAACTGAAAAGCCCCAACGAGTGTGTGCCTCTACCTTTCACATTGCAGGTCACCTCCTTGAAAAGGGTATATGGGGGCTCAGACTCCCCACTGAGATTAGTCAAAGAACCAGACTAAAGGGGCTGCTGAGAGATGCCTGGAGTGTTTGCTCAGAAGGCACCTGTGAGAAGTGCTTTTTCAAGTATGATACATGAGCAAAAGTACCATTTCAATTGTTTCAGAGGGGATTAGTTCCAGAAAGAGAAAGAGAAATACAGATGCAACTGGGATACTAGTGCTTCCAGGGGTAGGTAGCAGATGAGAGAAATTTTTAAGGCACACATCTGAAACAGAGGGCCATAACTGATAGTTTTGTTAGACAGTCTTGCTGTGTTCCTAGACAAGTCAGATGCGTTAGACAAAAACTTTGTTTAAAATATCCATTAAAATGACAGAAAGAGGTTGTTTTGCTTTCCTCAACAATCGGGAGTTTTAAATGAGCTGGCTGAGGACCTTGGTATTTCTAGGATGAATTTTAAAAAACTCTTCAGAGACAGAGGCATCTCCAGTGCTATGCCAATATTTACAATCAGAAGATGGCATGACTCAGATGCTTTCAGCAACTATTTCTCATTCTGACATTCATTCTGGGTAAAATATTTTAAATGAGTTACAATAAGAAAATAGAGGACAGAATTAATGGGCTTATAATTATTACTTCTTAGTCTTTATTAAATAGTTTAAATGTTTGCTTTCATGTTTGAAATAGATTGCTAGATAAAGATAGGATAAATTTGGCTAGCTTTGGGTAATATGCTCAGACATCTGGTAAGAGTTTGATTACATAATATTTTAGATAATAAATAAGATTGCCACAAAATTACCGTAGCACATCTGAAGAAAAAAAACGATGGGTGACTGGTCTTTGCTACACATAAGCAAGTATATGGGCTTCTAGAGTGGTCAGCTGGTAAATGCTTCTTAGTCATTGACTTACTGCCAGAAACCAAAGAAGTTTACAATAACAGCAATGTTGGGCTTAACGGCCATACAGAATAATGTGGTTCTCTGAATAAACTAAGAATAAGCTAAAAAATATAGGTCTTAGCCTGAAATTTCTTACACAAATACATGATCTGGGTGCAATTCATAATAAAAATGAGGGGAGGAAATCTTCCTGTGTCCCAGAAAGCAGCACCTCTGTAAAGAATTGGAAGGGTAATTTGAACTGGTAGGGTGATAAGCTTCTCCTTGACAGGGTGGTGTCTCATGCAATTCTTGAATGTATAAACAGCAATGGAGCGATGATATTTGTGTATGGCACTGGAAAGAGCACTAATGGAATCCTGTGTCCAGTTCTATCATGTGCAATTTGAGAAGGATATTTGCAAACTGAAAGGGGTTCAGAGAAGAGTTAAGAGAACAATTAAGAAGCTGGCAAATATTTATTACAGGCAGAAAATTCATAATCTAGTACCTAGTATGCATTTTATAAAAAGAAAGCTAAAGGGTTAATTATTTGCAATCCATAAGAAATTATAAGAGAGGAAAGCTTTAGTGATGGCTTCCTGCAGTCTTGAAGTCAGAAAAATCGGACTAGAAATAAGGCAGAAAATTTAACAGGGAGGGTGTCATTAAAATTCATGGTAGCAATTTGTAAATTTTTTTTTTTACTTACAATTACCCTTTAATGACAGTCAACATGGGGGAGTGCTGCTCGAGCATCATCCCTATTGGCCTCAGATACAAAGAACCTGAGCAAAGTACTGAGATTATCTCAAAAAATAAGTGAGTTAAAATTGCATGATCATCCACATAGCCGCAAATACAAGCATGAGGTCAGGGTCTTAAATCCTTACACTGCTTTTAATATTGAGAAAATTGTTCTATACTGCTCACATGTACATAGAAAACCATCACCTGACAGAACACTGAGTATCAAGAGAAAAGAAAGAGAAGAGAAGAGAATGTTCCAATGTTTGAGGCTGAAATGAAAAAGGAATCCAATATTGCCTGTGAAAAGTGTTGGTTGGGTAAATAACAAGTGTAAGGAATGGAGCAATGAGAGTAGCAGAGAAGCCAAGTAACTCTGTGCCATGCAAGGAGGTCTAAGAAGACTGGGGTTTTACAGAAACATAAGGGCGAATTGAATCCTAAAAGGAAAATGGATCAGGCAGGGATTTGTGTTAGGCTCATTTTTTTATGCAGGTATTCTTATTTATGTAAAGTAAGGGAAACTGTAGATGATGTGAAAGTATAACTTCCCTGGAAGAAATAGAAAATAAGAGGGGAAAAAACCTCTAAAGGATAACGATATGGGCACAAAATAACAGTATGAGATTTGAGGTGAAAATATGTAAACTAACCCATTGAGGCAGAGAAAAAGATGGAAATAATCCAAAGGAAGGAAAAATCCTACAGAGCAGCTATGCTGAAAGATAGGAAATGTGCAAAGATGGGAGCACAGAGCCAGCGAAATGAGTCTGCAGTGTGATATGGTATCTTAAAAGATGTCATTAGTTCTGGATTTCAGATGTAAGAACACAAGTTTGGAGTCTAGACTCTACCTGTAGAAAGGTCTGCTGCCAGTTTCCAAGCACAGCATCAGGTGAAGATGCCCTGCTAATGTTCTGCTGTCCTGGGAAGAAAAATACTAGACTGCAATACCAATAATACAAGGCAATTTTGGAGTTCTTGAAATTAGTTCAAGCAGGATCTAGATGTGGGTCAAAGTATGTTTGGATCAGAATTTAGCTGAGGTATTCTGTTATTTGACAGGCTTTAACCAAACTCCTCTTTGCATACTGAAATGTGATGCAGATTGGACTGAGGCACATTACTCAGAAAGTTATGGGCTGAAACTTGGAGAAAATTAATTTAAAGCTGATCTGGAAATCTGGGTCTTCCTTGGTTGTCAGACAGGGGATTTCCCTTGAAAACTCCTAATGACATTTTTACCGGCTTAGATACAGCACTAGCACAACTGTACCATAAAGAAAAATGTTTCAGAAGAAAGGAGATGGATGGGGTGACCCACTAGGCTTTTTCCATCTTTAACTTATGATGACTTTATGAAAGCACTTTGTCAGCTCTTCACTAACTACTGTGTACTTAGCTCTGATCTCTCTTGTCAGACTATGGTTTGGGAAGTTAGATTTAGCTATAAATTCCAATCTGAGTCTCTCTGAAATCTAAAAATAGAATAGTTGAGAAGGTATGGGCTGAATTATGGATCAAATGTGTCACTACTGAAACCAAGGACAAAAAGTGTGACATTAAACTGATGTAAAAGAAAAACTCTTTCCTTGACTATTTCTGTACTCACAGCACAGACTGCATTTTTCATACACACAGCTCTGTGAAGACATTAGCTAATTAATCATTACAGGATGTCAGTGGATCATTACTCACACCTCCATTTTTTAGACAGAAGAGGATGATTAGAGAATCTTTACATTCACAACTGGAATCAGGAATATGAATATCCTGTCCACTGCCCCATGCTGAAGTCTCCAGTCCATACTGCCACCTAATGCCTGTCTAATTCATGTGAGAAAATGCAACAGGTGCTTTGAAAAACAATTTAACTAAATATTTTCAAACTATTCACAATGTTTAATAGTTAAAAAATTATATGATACATAAACTGATTTCAGGGAGGGAAAAGCAGGAAAAGGTGTGATATGAGGGTGATGGCAATTGCATGCAGAAGCACTGTTTCCTCCTGTAAGAGCCTTCCTGTGCTGGTTTGGTAAAACTGTGATTCCTAGCAGCACAGTACACAGCTCAGGCTCCTCCTGGCCTTTCTGAACATAACTAATGTGTCCCTCTGACATCTCCTGTTTGGGGTGAGCAGTGACTGGGAGGAATTTCATCACTTAGGGGGCTTCAGGATTGATATTCCCTACCATTCCTGAGAAAAGCATTGGCCTATGAGCCCCATCCTTCTAGCAGAGGGGGAAACTAGGCCAGCCTGTGAATTCCAAATCTCAGAGATCTCAGGAGTCCAGGAACTCCAAGCTGTCATTTGTGATTACAGCAGCTGTTTTGCCCTACATACTGATTAGGCCACAAACTTGTCATGGGACCATAGTGCCAAATTGCTGCTCCTTCCATAGCAGTAACTTCTGTTGCATCATCAGTCACAATTTCATCAGTTTTCAGATCTGCCACAAACAGTTACGGTAGCTATTATTCACAGATTCAGCCATAACATGGTAATATTCATAGCTACACAGGCCTCTGTGTGCAGACTCTGGATTGTTTGCAGCTGCTGAAGCAGACAGACTCATCCACACTGGCTCTGGACCAGTAGCAGACAGTTTACACAGCCATCAACTGCAAAATGCATGTGTCCTTAAAATAAAAAGATGTGGCACACTTGTTATGCTGAGTTAACATTCCTTAAGTGTCTATGCTCTAGACAAGCTCAGAAAACATGCTTGTAACTGCAGTGTGCAATTAGCCATTGCCAAGAGGCAGTATAAAGCAATTTTACCTCTTTTTTTTTCAAATTCTCTAACAGTTAGAATATGCCATCAGCAGTAATATTTGCATGATCTTGCAACTCACTGAGCAATTTTCCTGTAACTCTTAGGGGTTTTTTTAGTACTAGTTTAATAAATCCTGGTATTTTATTGTCCCGACAGTGCTAACAGAATTGACACTAGAAGAAAATAACAAGGGAAAAATGAACTGATTTTGTCATCCTATTGCCGTTGTTATGGAGGTGAAATTCTGTTTTGCTGTGGTTGAATAACCTTTAAATAGAGAGGAAAAATCAACCTATACAAGCACTCTGCATCTTTATACACTGAATGGAGAGGTTTACTGACAAGCAAAGGAAGGTTTCACACTGAAAGCCAAGCTTTTACCATTGGAGGATATTTCTAATTGTCTTTCTGACCATCATTCAGAAATCCCTTACTAAAGTAATGACTTCTCCAAAACCACAAATCCATGCTGAGAAATATTTCTATGCCTTTGAGGATTTGGAGATTGCACACTTTAGTTGTGCCTTAGTTCAAGTGGAAAACCGAAACATTTTGAGTCCCTCATGTCAGCACTTGAAGGCATCCTTACTCTTGACTAATGTTGTCTGCATAGCAGACATTGTTAGAGCCTTCCGTCCCACAAGTGCACTCATTTTTTTCCTGCCAGGGATCTGTACACCAGGCAGACTAGCTTACCTGGCATCTTTTCCCCAAGGAAGAGAGCTGCCAAGTGACTGGGAAGTGGGACAGGCAAGAAACCTGCTCAAGAGACCTTTCTTGTTTTCTTGCTTTCTAAATTTCACTGGCACGGACACATTTGCAAAGCATTTCAGGTTCAGTAAATTCAGCAACTTGTAGTGGAGAGAGTTTTCTACGTTCTGCTTTATGAAAGTAGTTCTAATCTTACCAGAAGATGGCTAAAAATACTGAATATTAACTTTCATCAGAAAATGTCAAAGAGAAGAATTCATAGCCTAATTTTTAAAAGATAATGACTGCAAACTCTCCCACTGGAGTACACATACTCAAAGAAATTAGGTTATTTTCCTGTTTCAGTATCTTCCAAAATAGGCCAAATTCAGCTTGAGAGGAAGTAATTGTATTTATCGCAGGAGAACTCAAGTTTCCAGGAGGTCATTGTTTTTTTCCCAGGAAAGCTTGTGTCATTATTATTGTTATTGTTGCTGTAGGTCAGTGTTTTTTTTTTTCCAAGAGAGCTTGTATCATTGTTTTTGTTGTTGTCATCATCATTCTCGTTCTTATTTCTCTTAATTCTGTATGGAAGTCCCACTATGCTATGTAATATAAAAGAAGAAATGTCCTCTACCTCAAAGAAGATAGATCCCAAGCAGACAAGAGTAAAGCAAGGAAAGGAAGGGAAAGAAGAGGAGGAAAACCGAAGTTCTTGCATAGAATCATATATATAAGCCTTATAATTTTGTATTGGTCATCTTCTAATTTTCCCTCTCTGCCACTCAACTTTAAAAAGCGAATGCTTTTGGTGGCACCCACCAACATCTCAGAGTGACACAGTGAAGCGTGTCAGTGCCCCGTGTTGGGTTTCCAAGTGCATTCCCAAGCAGACAATTAAAGCAGACAAGATAGGAACCAAAGGAAAAAATAAATATTCCTAAGTTGCCACCTCATTACGGAATCCAAGTGCTTGTCTCCTGTCAGAATCACTTGAAGGTTTTGCAAACGCATGAAGTGCATAAATTGTGTCTGTAAGATTGCAGCTACCAGTGCTCCTGAAGCAGCACCGTGCATTTTGCAAGCTTGCTTTTTAGTTAATAAAATAATTAAAACCATCAGGAAGGTTTGCGCAAAATTCAGATATTGAATCTTGAACATGGACTTCTACAATATTAAAGGTGCTGCTATTCTTCACATTTCTTGGCAGATATCCTCCTTTGCCAACCATTCCCATTCAGCTGTTTACTAGACATAGGACAGGCTGAATTCGGAAAGAAGAAAAACCCTGGTTTTGCGTAAGAGCACAGGCACAATTTCTTGCCTGCACAGTCAGTTGGATTTAGTAGTCACTCAGATGTTGAGAATTAGGTCTGTTAAAAACCGTGTAATTCTCCCTCAGAAGAATAATACCCTATGTCTATGAGGCAGCAGATTTTAACTTAGATTATTTATTAGGGATCAGCTGTAATTAGCATAATAGGTACATGGCTAGGCTTGATCATTTTATCACTGAAGTTATGTGGATATTGTATTTGTATAATATAAATATTATGCTTTTTGTTTTGCTGCTATTGCTAAAACCAGTATATAAAAGTGTTATTTGTACTGAAATAGCAGCTGTGGTGGGTAGACCTCCTCTCTCCCCGCTGAGCAGATGGTGGGACAGAGGACATTTTTCTACCTTAATTGTTACTGTTTTGTTCTAAGAGGTTGGTTAGAAAGAATATGTATTTCTGAGCCTGATAAAAGAAGCTGAGATCAAAGGGTTGATCTTTTTTCTTCTTAGTGGCATTGCTGTAACTAATTAAATTACCTGGGAATGCAAAGAGTGTATACAGAAAACGGATTAGAAATGTTACCAGAATACCTTAATGAAATTAAAATTTAAAGAAAGCATTTCAGCAACAGGCTGATTATCACTTACAAAGTCACACACAACAGGTAGTGCACAGAGCAAAGTACAGGCTTACCACACTGACCAGCTTCCACTAAGTAATAAAACCTAATGACTGAAAGTGTTTGCCTCAACCTCAGCTTTGGTGAGCCTTGATAATGTCAGTGAAGTTTCTTATGCAACTTCAAGTTTCTCAGGTCATTTTAGGGGACAACAGAAGGGAAAATCTTCCCTTTGTAAATTGTTGATTTAAATATAACCCCAGTTGCTAGTGACCAGAACACACCACTGTGTGACAGCTGCTTGCTGGCAGCCAGGCCCTGGGCAAGATGAATGTCCAGATCTCAGAGATCACCGTGACTGGCTTTACTTGAATTTGCAAGAAAGGGTTGCAGCTGAAAACTCATCTGCGTTTCCATTTCTGGAGGCAAATATGATCATGCATCCTGCTTTTGATATTTTTTATCTGGAGGCACATGATTTGCCTTCGCTCTCAAAGACACCTTGCTATCTCACTGAAGGGGAATTGCAATAGAAAAGCACATTTTCCCGCACACTCTTTTATCTCTTACTCCTCGTAACCACAACCCTTACAGACTGAGTACCTCATAATAATGTAGTAGGAATAGAAGAGTACCTGAACTCTGTGAGTTCCCAGGTGTTTTCATGTAGCTTTTAAAAGCCTGGCACTTTCAGCAGCAAAACCCTACTTTGTAAAATCTGAGTTGCTGTTTTTCTGGCAAAGCTGAGAAAGCTGTTGGCATGCAAGCTGCACAGGAGAACATCTCATTGTTCTGCTTGTCAACTACAGCGCCAGGATCATTGCCTGCATGCTTCAGTACACATCTCACAAATTATAGCTGTACCTGTATGCAGGTTCAATTAGCTGCATTCATGTACAGGGGAGCTGAGACATTTCAGTGCTAGCTCTGGCAGTACCTATTCTGAGCACTCTGACGTGGAAAGAAAGAGTAAAAGGACTCTTTTTGACAAGAGAAAGCAGAAAAGCCAGAAAGGAGACCTAAGGTAAAACTGGTAAGTGCCTCCTACTGTATTATCTACAGGGCAGGCTGAAAGATCCAGCGTAGTAGCAGGGTCCCAGAAAACTGGGAAAGCAGAACAGGAGTGCCAGTGGCAGCATGGGGAGCCCAGGCCAGATCTGCAGGGCCAGAGGGAGGTTGGGAACAGATGCAATGAGCTTGAACCTGGTATTCAACCATCTCTTTGGGTTTTTTTCTTTTTTTCCCGTCCCCCAATTTAAAGAAAGGAACAACTAATGAATATTTCTCTAGTTTTCTGGTATCCAAAGCCTTTAATTTTACTCTTGAGCTGAAAAAGCAAATAGGAAAAACCTTTTCAGAATGAAAATTTGAACTTTTACATTTCAAAGGCATTGGGATGAAATTTTGACTTATCCTAAAATATGATATCAGGGCAGAGGGGAGCAGAGGACCCAACCTAATTCAGCTGAACTCATGTGAGCTCACATGAGACTGAATTCTCTATTATGCTTAACTACATTTGCTAACAAAATTTAATCCACACTTGCTTTTTCTTTTTTGTTTAATAATTAAAGTTTACAGTACAACTGTGGCCATGCTGTAGTCTGGATAGTTTCCACATGTCTATGCCTGACTGTAATGTTATTTCTAAGAAATTTGCATTCCTTTTTATTTTTTATTTATCACTATTTAAATGAAAATTGTTTCTGATCTGAGATAGTTTTAGATGTTGAAGAAAAAGTGTTTAAAAATTACATATTTCATGTTTGAAGATTTCAGTGAATACGTAACTTTGTACAAATTGAACAGAACCCTGAAATATTTGTATCTAGGGGGTGAGAGATACTTACAATCTATAGAGGAGGATTTGCCCTTAAAATGTCTTCCACAGTTTAGGTCCTTATGCCACTTGTATTTATGAATTATTTGAATAAAAGAGATATCAGCCAGTTCCTTAACATCTGACCATTTGTCAGCCAGGCTTTGAAAATGTGAAGATAGTAAAAAACAGGTGTTGGACCAAGGAGGTGATTATTACAGCCAGCAGGAGGACAGGGGCTACAGATGTGCTATAAAAGTCTGAAACCTGCATTTTCATCATCAGAGTGCACTTTGACTCAGTCTTCCCTGCAGCTTGAGCTACAGCACAGCTTCTTGTAGTGTGTTTGTCCTGTTAGAAGAAGAGAGTGGTGACTTTCCAGGCTGGAATTGCAGTTGAATGCCTTTGGAAAGGCAGCAGGAAAACTGTCCTTAGTTTCTTTCAGCTACCAAAACTGAAAGGCATGTCTATGTCAGGAATGATATATGTAGGAATATACAGCGCTGAACTGATCTCTGGTCCTGTTTTAGTGTTAAAAACAGGTTCAATACACAAAATACTGTTTTGTTGCACGTTACATTGGATTTTACAAAACACCTAGGAGCTATTTTACATTGAATGTTAATGCTGTTTACCTTTAATAAGGCGTACAGTAAACAAGCTGCATAGTTATTTAAAACCCAGCCATAGAAAGAGAAATTATTTTTTCATGAAGTATTTCTACACACAAAATCATTGGTGAAAAAGTTGAATATATCTATTTACCACTATCCTAAGAATAATTCCCCT
Organism: Serilophus lunatus; assembly: GCA_013399895.1. Lineage (NCBI taxonomy): Eukaryota > Metazoa > Chordata > Aves > Passeriformes > Eurylaimidae > Serilophus > Serilophus lunatus. Next base: position 418,847 of record VXBA01002045.1, read on the forward strand.
TTTACTTCAGTTTCCTTTCTCTCCTCTCTTCATGGATCCTAAATAGTTTTTGTCTCTGATATTTGTCTCCTAGTTCAGAGCATGGCTTCCCTGAAGAGAAAACGCAGATAAAGGAGTTTTGCCATTGATTTTGAAGGGACTTGATTTGACTCCAGATCATCTTCCTGGCCATCACAACAGAAGAGTAAGGACTGAAACACGAAGTCTAGGAGCTTTTATGGAAATCCAGGGCTTTATTCTAAAGGCACTCAGGCGTAGTGTTTCACCGGAAATTTCCAAAGGTCCAGCCAGATGACAGAAATCAAAAGTACAGTCTCACAGCCAGTCTGACTACTTCGCCCAAGACTGAAAACGATGAGGATCAACTCTGAGCAATGCTGATCCCAACAAGTGCATCAGGTCTTTGAGGTTAAATGTAGCCCATGTGAAAGCCAGTCATTAATGTCACTGGAGTTATAGCGATGATGTATTTATGCCAATGTGCTTAGAAAAATCTGTGGTGTAGAAGTAGAAAATGCCAAGCACAGTTGAAAGGTTTTGGGGCATGTATGTGCAGATGGGTAGAAAGATGTGATTTCTTTCTGCTCTGTTTGGTATTTGGTTTTTTAGTTTATTAAATTTTTGGAGTAGTAATTTATTTTATGCAGTGTGTAGTGCTGTTTGTCGTCTTTATTTCCTCAACTATTCCAAAATCAAGGCTTACTGGTTTTGGGTGAATTAAGAGGTGACAAGTTTCAGGTCACTAAATCAGGAAAGGAAATGAAATTGGAAAGCCTGTAGAAGCAAACCACCAGGAAAAATTTCTAAAGGACTGTTATTATCAGAGGACTGAAGAACAAATATGGAAAAAATATGCCTGTGTTTCCTATTTATCTGAGCAAAATAGTGACTGTGAGCTACAGAAACTGTGGACAGGAAAAGGCGGTTTGTGTAGACATCAACCATGGCATGGACATATACAGCATTTTCTTCAGGGCTCCTGAGGGGATACTTTAGACTGTCTACAGCAAGTCAGTGTGGAAGAGTTGATTTATAGATGCTAGGATGCTAGTAATATGGGAGGATTTTCCAATATCACTCTGCAATTGGATCAGAATTTCTCCCATCACTATGCACAGATCATAGCAATTGTGTGTGTGCATGAATATTAACTTTGTTGGAGCACAATTTCTTAACCTAGGAGTCTCCCCTCAAAAATGCTTAACTGTTCTAAGGTAAATTCAAGGTCATTCTGCAACCCTTCTTGTATATAAGAGCAGAAACTATCACTAAAATGCAGATCACGTGTGTCAATGAATGCACCTCAGAAAAAAATAAGTCAGTAACACCTGTTTTATTATTCATTTTGTTCTCTAGGGCATCTTTACAAAAGCATTCAACAATACATGGTTTGGGATACTTGCACTGGAAGTGAAGGTGAAATAGAGTCCTTTCCTACATTGCTGTCAGCAGAGGAAAAAGCTGTGGTGGAGTTCATATCAGACTTGGACCAGCTGATGTCAACTGCTCTACTTCTGCTGAGTTCCACCCAGCTAAAGTGGTTGACCCCCAGTAAATAACTGTCCCAGTAATTCTGGTCCTTCCCCAAATCTGTCTCTTACTAGCAAATGAGTTTCATGGAGTACCTTCATCCATCTTGTGCTCCTCTTCCTACCTAACCATCCTCCAGAGTAGGATATCCTTCAGTAGAATGCATTTCACTAGGTTAATTTGCCATAGATGTATCTCCCTGCACAGAAGGAAATAGCTTGGAAGTTCCTAACAATATTCAGGACAGTACAAAAGATGGTGCTGAGTAATGAACTCAGCACAACTCAAATATCCAGTGAATCTGTGACAAAAGCCTCTCACAGATCACAGCTTACAGACCCAACTTCCAAATTACCTCTTGGTGCAACAGTCTAGACTGTCTTTGCCAAACAGAGGAGGAAGCAACACTAAAAGCTATCTCAGCAGCTGAACCCACTTATCACGGCTCCCCAATCCCAAGACTGCTGCTTGCCATCCCTCTGTTCAGTGCAGGAGAGAGATGGAGTGAGCACTGGGGAAGAAAGCTTACTAATAATTGCTGTATAGACTGCAGGAATTAATGAAACTCCCACTGGAGAAAAGATGAGCCAACAGTGAAAGTTCATGTGCACTGCACCTAAAATTTACCTAGAAGCAGAACACCAGAGCTCAAATGCCTTATGCTAGAGTTTATTCAGTGTCCAGCCCACATCCACAGTGACGGGACCTTAAAACCTGCATGGGAGAGCTGCTACTGGCCCCATCCTTGAAAGAGCAACCTGGGGAAGCATAGCCTACCTAGCCCTCAAGGGCACATGCTGGTGGGAGTGGGGCTGTGGGTAGCTTATTTGGATTTTAGCACTGACTGGTCCTTTGCCCAAGCCTAGTTTTGAGTCTGATCCTTACCCTGCAGTGTCCAAAATGCGGGCTCCAGCAGAGGGCACAGCCACCCAGCAGAAGAGCTGGGAGCTGGGGCAGTGGCAGAGGCAGCAGCCTTCCTGGGAGAAGAGATGCCCCAGCACTTCGCAGGGCTGGTTCCTGCCAACTGCAGCCGCATCCTAAAAGGAGCTGGGGTCCTTTAAAAACACCCTGGTCCCTACCACTCCCAAGAGAGGTGCAGCATCCACTTTTTACACTGGAGCACGTGAGACCTGGTCTGGGCAGGTGAGAGGGAGGTAGCACAGCCAGAACGTTGCTTTTTTTGCAGTGTTATTTTTGATCTCATTTTGAATATGTGCATCAGGCAGGCTTCCTAAGTTGGCAGCTGAGGGTTAACATTTCTTCCCACTGATATGGTACTAGATTCAGGGGTAACTGATGCAAGGTCAAAATTTATGATTGAGGTGAGAATTTGGCTCTCGTTCTCTATTTGCAAAAACCTTCCCTTTAAAAGGAAGTTAATCTGCTGAGCAGTGTGCTTGCTTTGCAAGAAACAGAAAACCCACCAGCTCTGACCTGTAAGCTGATAAATGTTTTTAGCTTTTGTACCTAGTTTAACAGTGAGCCATGGGGCAGGGGCAGAGGTGGAGGGAGAGGCATGAAGACCTTTCCTCTCTGAGCTGGGACAGCTCCGCTCCCTTTCCCCTCGCTTAGCCTGTGCAGCATTTCAAAGGGGCCAAAGCAGAGGAAGGGCATTCCTCCTTTAGAGCCAACATGTGCAGAGAAACTGATATACATCCTTCAGGGAGTTACAAATCAGGAGATGTGCCTTCCTCGTGTGAGGGAGAGCTTCCTTTGAAGCCTCCCAGTATTCACTTTAGCTCTGTGTTCTCCCCAGACAGGGCTCTCCCTCTGTGGCATGATTAAAAGCTCACTTGAGTTTCCTCAGTAGATCATCATGGCAAGTGCAATCCTCATATTATGCAACATGAAAGGAATTAACACCTAACACAGCACTATGGCATCTAGGTCTTTCTTCGTTGATGACCACAAATCACAGACAAGTATTTATACTATGAATAGTATGGATATGGAACATTTTAATTTTGTAGACTATGTAACAGATAAGCAACATAACAATTGGTATGTAAAATAACACTTTCCTTCTAAGGCTCTCCCAACTTTTAACACTCAATAATGAATTTAGCCTTGCTCTATCTGCTGTGATGGGAGAGTTTTTAGTTTTGATCTTCAGAGAGAAAATGACACTGGGAAGTGACTTGTCAGAAGCTTCTTGGAAACTCTACCATTGACCCATTTAAGCTTAAGGAATTAAAACCTTTAAGTTCACTGTTTTGGAATATAACCACAAATTTTGTTTGTACATGCCTGCTTCTGAGGCCTGATTGAAGTCCAACAAATATTCTGTTGATTTTCTGTAATTCAGAATCAGCACTCTGACTTTTGGAGCCCACGCCATGTGTTTCTGGTGACACACATTATACATATGGGAAGTAAGTAATGAAATTTTCTGTCTTCTGGCTTGAATGGATGAGGTGCTTAGATAGGAAATGCACTGATTCACTGTCCTTCCTAAGGAAGCTCACGAAGAACTGTGCATGTAAATGCAAAAATCTTCCTCTGGTCAGTTCCTCATGGTGATCAGTGATCATACGTGACCTATGTGTATTCCAACCTTCATCCAATAACCATATGAGCGTGCTGGAAAACTCATCTCTCTTCTTAGGATTGTTCCGGAAAAGGAAGAGGGAAGTGACGGGGAAAAGGAGTTGGAGATCAAAAACAGTGGTATATTTCTCTATCTTCCTGTGGGAAGGCAATTCTTATCCCTGGAAAGATCTTTCCCAATATCTATATATTCAAAAAGGCTGGTAAAAAATTGTAGTTACAGATTTTATTACCCTTTTTTCATATGCAATAATAGTTGGATGGATATATTCACGTCCTACCTTATGTCCGTGTGACAACTTATGTATGGCCCCAATATCAGAACTACGAAACCCCTCATTTCCAAATCAGGAGCCAAATCTCACTTTAAACACAGCCCTCTTCCACATCAATCACAAGACATCCAGGCTGAGGAAACTTGAACTTGCCCCTTTCTGGTCAGAATAGCTGGACACATAGTAATCTATTTCATGCACTCTGCTTCTCATAGTGAAAAGTTGTTTCTGATGTAAGCTTCCATTGATGTGGGCTTATCCTCGGACAACATCTGGCTGTAATGCTATACATTTCCCAGTTTACAGATTGGTAGATAGATGACCACTGTAAAACAAGATAGACAAGCAGATAGCTCAAACTGAGAAACAGCTTGTCTGCTCGGGAATGTATAAAACCCAAGGAGAAGTAACACTTCACACTTTAGCACCCTTGCCTTACTTAGCAGGTGGTCTTTCTTCCTCTGCTCATTCCACAGCCCCTGGGCCAAAAGCACTATTTCAAGAGCTGGCCACTACAACACGCTGGCTTGCTTGGCCCCTTTGAGAAGAGTGCAAGGGAGCATCTGAAGTCCAGCTGCACCGCCAGCCACACTACTCACCCCCTCCAGGAGCCAGACTTGACTTTTTGGGGAGCCAAATAATTCACTACACAAGCTATTGAGCTTTCTTTTTTGGGTGACTTACACACCCACTGTAGTGAGCTGAATCAGCCGATGGAGGGGTCAGAGGAGTGGCAGAGGTGCAGAAGCAGCGGGAGTGCATGACCAACAGGGGAGCAAAGAGCAGAAACTCCTCTTCTGTGGCAACCAGACTAGCATAGCCCTTCCACTCAGGCAATCTTCCCCTGCTAGTGTGGCAATCAGTTGGAGTGCAGAGAGCAGGATGCCCTGTTATTTTGGAACACTCCCCAAATAGCATTCATCCTCCAAACGACTGGCATTCCTGTGGCTCTCGTGTTGGAATGCAAACAGCTTGTGACACGCAGGCATGATTATATACCCAACTGCAGATGTCTGCTTCCACCGGTAGGTGGCCTAGGGTATCCCCCGTTCCTGGGGCTGGTAGGTAGAACGTGGGATTTAGGGGAAGAGTTGCTGGAGGCCGGGAAGAATATATGAGGCCGTCTTAAACTGTGGTACCAGACACCGATCTCTGAGGATGGTTGAGACTGAAGTGATTAATGCTAAAGTCCTCATCAGTGACACAGCATAGCTACAACAACACTGATAAAACTGCCTGGGAGATGGGGTACTCCGAGGCTTGAGTAGCAGTGATAGGGCCTGCCCACAGACTTCCCCACATCTCTGAAACAGTGACAGCTATATACGGCTGGGTAGAAAAGCTTCCCCTTGATCCCACCGAATCCCTACAAAAATCCCTGGCAATTTTTTTGTCATCTTAATTTGTTGCTCTTTCTTCATGTATTCAATCTAATGCTATCATAGACAACTTTTTTATGCCAATAAAAAGCACTTATGAAGCCAAAAAATACCTATGCAGAAGATGATCCATGATGTATTTAAAATTAAAGGCAGCCCTTTAAAAACAGATTCTCTGTGCAACTGCGCAACTACTTTTCTATAAAACATTTCTTTCTTGTACTCTAAAGTGCACGGATGTCTAAATTGCAAAATTAAGTTCTTACATTGTTGTTGTACAGATTCCAGAAGGTGCAGAGCAATGGACTTTGTTGTGTAGAGCCAAGGATTTTAGAGGAAGTGACTATACAGATTTACTCAGCTTTGGTACTCCCTTCCTCACTGACTGCAGGATTTAGCCTGACTGAAAAAGTGAATGAGCTCAGCAATCATTTCCCATTTTCAGTCTTGAAGAATCAGCCTAAGAATCATTTGAGGGGTTTAATTTTTTTTTTCTGGTAAATCCCTAGAAGAGAATACAATCAATACCTGTATGGTTAAAAGCCACTTAGTTATATGGAAGAGCAACACCTTCTTTTTCCGCTTTCTAGTCAGTGAACCTCTGTGCATAGCTGTATGATCTTGCCAGCAGCAGGAAGACTACAAAGCATAACTGATGGCTGAGTCCTGTCCTTCATTCTTCTGCGTGGCATTTGTGTAGCACATTCACGTTTGGTTTAATAACCATAGAAAGTAATAGTAACCTTAACCGTAATATTTAACAAGAATTAATTCTGTTATTGCCTGCTGTGAAGTAGCCCAAGTGATGGTTTTCATCTTTAAATAGGCGGCAAGGTGGATGAGTGCTCTTTCCAAATCCAAGTACTGACTCCATTACATCAGACAGCAAGTGTGCCACCACATCTGGTCTCTGCTGAAGTCAGCGGGACTTTCCAGAGCCACTGCAAGATACAGCCCAAAACCCTGTAGCAGAATCATGATCTGTATGTACTACACGCTGAAAAAGCTGGGATAGAGCCTATAAGCCATTTGGCAACACCACTGTTGCACTGTCAGGTTTTTTTAAGGAAGGGAGTGAACTGATTCATTGAGGAGAGATAGCAGTATTAGTTGTGCTGGTTCGGGAAGCAGCTAAACCTGCACAGAGCTGAAGCAGGTGAAGAGTCCAAGCCTGCTTGATGACACTTTCCCAATCACAGTTGGCAGGCAATCTCACTGCCAGAGGGTGAAATCGTGAAGAGAAAAACCGAACTACAAGATTTTCAGGGTGTCCAGTACTTGGCTCTGTGGTCACTTTATCAGAGTGCCCATCAGCTTATTGCTCACTTTCCAAAATAATGAAATACACAGAAATAGGCTTTCAAGAAATCCAAAGTATAAAAGAGCATGTAAATTTAAGGTTCAAGTACACACACCTGTTGCTATGTTTATATTTTTCCATTCATCGCTCAAAATATACACATACCCACGCATAAAAAGACACCTGTAATAACAGCAATAAGCACATGAAGCAATGCTTTCTGCTTCTGTGGCTCCTTTGTAATATAATGTAAAGTAAAATTAAAATAGTCTTTAGAACATGATTGCACAGACCCCATTATTTCAACCACCTTTTCCACTTTTAACTTAATTCAATTAAAAAGCAATACATAGGAATGACAAGAAAATATACGGATTAACATCAAAGACCATAAGTCAGTTCCTGTTCCAACCTCTACTACAGACCTTTAGCATGACCTCAGCATGAAGACTTAGGTAGTTCAGAACAGGCATCCAGCTCCGAAATTATGTGTCCGTATTTGTACTTTTTTACCTTTTGCTTCTGCATCTTGCCTCCTTGCCTTACAAGACAGATCATTTTTGTTGAGCTCTGAGCAATGAAGCTAATTTTTTTTTCTCTCACATTTACCGATACCATCCTACCCAAGGTTGCAGGAAAGGAAGAATGCTGTTGGTGTCATGCTCTCCTTGGCTTGTAGGGATGAAGGACTCCAAAAGTCTGCAGAGGAACTGTCAAATAAGGTAGAAAAAGACTTCTGTCTTTTTCCTGTGAATGAACACCATCTGGGATATGCTTAGAACTGCTACTAGTGTGTGCAAAGACAGCAAATATAAATTCTGGGATTTATATGGAAATGGCTATAATGAGGGAACTCTTCTTGTTGGATTGTGCTTTGTACATAAGACTTCATGTGCTCCAAAACCACAGATATTTTCCACTTCTTGCCACAAACCACGGCCTAGAGCTTTGGCACAAATTGAAGAATGTTTCTGCTTCTTATGGCTGCAAAGGAAATACTGAGAGGGGCTGAGGAAGTGAGCCATGTGAAGACAAAGACAGAATTGCCCCACTGAAAACAGTGAGTTTATATCACATTATACCACAGCCCTGAAAATGAGAAGGGGCAGATTTCCATCTGAGCTATGCAAAAGGGCTGCACCGTAGTGCTGCCATCCTCCCCTGCCAGTGCATTCTACAGCTGGCTCCTGCCCCTTGTCTTTTCTACTGTAACTGGCACAAGGTACACTAAAAATTTTTCAGAAGACCTTAGATCTACATGGTTTCAGAGCACACAGTTGATTTCTAAGTGCGTGATCAAGCTGAAGTTCCTGGGTACTATAGCATGACAGAATGGGAGTACTTTGAGACATGGGTTGTTTTATAGACCTGAAAGATGACACGATAATTGCACTGTAAGTGTCCCTATAACATCTTAATTCGGATTGGTGTTTACTATTGATTTATTATGAGCTGACACTTCCTGAATACAATTTTTTCATAGGGTTTTCTTAGAATTACCACAGCATCCATTCAAGTAGCTTTCCAGATGCCTGTGGTTAAGGCTGGGTTTAATACAGTGGCACAGATGATTTGCAGGCCTGAGTTGCAAGGTAGACTTGGGCTGCCCATAAACATCCTTCGGCTATTTTTTGTTTAGTGCCTAGCACTTGATGAAACCTTCTTCTTTGTTAGGTCCAGTCAGGACTGGCTAGTAGTCCTAGGGAAGTCCCATATTCATTCTTGATATTAATTCCCATTATCTCATGCAAGGTTATGGGGTATATCAGAGAACTCAGTTTTCCATGGCTTCCATCACTTGTGTCGCTTTGCTTTCAAGTATGGCAAAATCACAGACAGAGGGATTAAATTCTTTAATCTATTAATTGATACAGTTGGAAATAACATTTTGAGCACACAGGGCTCCTTTAAGTCCTTGTGTGTTTTAGTAATTGATGTTATGTTTAAATCACAGTATCACAATAGTAAATCTCACTGCCACTTACTACACCTTATGTTGACTTGTCAGCAGTATAGCATCTCATTTCACAGCAGCTGCTGAGAGTTCCATTGAGACTTTGCTATACATCAGTACAACAAACTATTCAAAATTACTTCTTATAGCAATAGAAGCCTAATGGTTTTTGCAATAAATTAATCTTGTGACAGGGAGGAGAAAGTATTTGCTTAGCAAAAATGAAAATGCTCAGGTGCCCAACCTGATTAGAGAGTTATTTGTAAATCCAGAATGAATCTGCTTGCATTATTCAACCAAAAGGCTTTGGGTAAATGGAAATGGAATTAACATATATCTGGTAGAAAATGCACCATTTAGCTGCTATGCCTTCTACAGAGCCTTAGAAGAGATGCTAAATAAAGGGAATATGAGGTAATGCTCAATAACTATCCACTTACTGAATGAGATGGGCACCCCATAAAAACCCACAAGTATACAGAGATGTGCACAGAGGGACTAAGGTTGTCTCTTGAAAACATATCGTTCTCCCAACATGTTTTCTCCCGAGAGGTATTCACTTCAAGTTTGTGCTTTTATGTGAGAATTATTAAAGCACTTCAAAAATGGTTGCATAAAGGTTATTTCCCCTTGAAATAGACCATATATTTTTGTTTATTGTCCTGAACTGCAATCGATATAATCAACTAGAAGCAGGGCTTACAAACTCCTCGGGGCCAACAAGTTTTTGTACATTCTTACATTGTTCATGCAGATTTCGTAGTCACATGCTAGAGGAAATTATCAGGTAGCCTCCATGAGACCAGGACAGGAAGGGAAGTAGGATTCAGATTGCAGATTGTTTAACCTATGTAGAAGTCCTGTCAGCTATAGAAAACCTGGAAAAGTCCCTGGTGAGCTTTTGAGACTCCAAAGAATCCCAATAGGGTTTAAGCATTTCCAGACTATCAGTTTATTTCCTGAAACTGTTACAGTTGATTTTCAAGTATTGCTGTGGTTTAGCCTCTACGTGATGTCTTGCACGGTCAACAATCCTAAATGAACATTGAATGCCACACGGATGCTTTGTGAGTCTGGATGGCAGCGGAACTCCCGGGTAGACAGAAACCGTGGGGGCAATAGTGAACATCATCTGAAACCCTGTGGCCGTCCTAACCCCAAAAGAGCCCTTGCTATAGCGTTTTATAACCTTCAGCTTTATCCAGTGCACCTCATGGCATCAACTTTAGGAAGCTGCCATTGTAATGGAGCTGGTCTGAGACCTTCTGGCTAATATGCTGAAAAACATGACTCTAAAAGTATGACAGTCAAAATGCAAGCAGGATCATCAGACTGGTTAACTGCTGATATCCCACACCTTTAGGGCTCTCTCTTTTTTATTTTTTCGGTGCTATTAAAGACTTCCAAGTTAATGAGAACTGAAGTCCAGGTCAGTATAGAGCATGCTGCTCTGTGTTGGATCTGCTCTCACTTGAGACTGGTTCTCCTTCTGTCTCCTGCCTTCAGACTGCAAGTTCAGTGGGGGCTGGGACCACTATTTTAGGTCAGCTCGTACTGTAACGCACATCCAGGGTGCTGCTGGAGTAGGAAGTACTCAGCTGGAGACACCAGCAAGTGGCAGATCAGACGGGAAGGCAACATTAAGGCTACATAAACACCGTGTGATCCCGCTGCGAAAGTTCAGCAGGTGATAGTTAAACTCGGCGGCTCTGCCCCATGCTGCACCAGCCCCACGCACACCATAATCCAAGACAGTGCCTGTGCACAGCAGGGAGCTCGTGGCAGCCTGTCTGCAGGACGGTGCCCCCCGCATGGGGACACCCAGCTGCAATCCCTTCCTCTGCAGCACGCCGGGCCCGGCGGGGCAAGGGGGGCACTCCCGCGGGGCGGCTGCAGTGTCAGCAGGTGCACTGGGATCTAAATGCAAAAAGGACACGTCGGGGGCGTGTGCAGGCTTCTTCTGGGGGAGCGTATGCACCTGCCCTTTTGGATAAATTTCAGCTTGTGCTTCTTTAGTTCCCGGGGGGAAGAGGAGGGCGCGCAGGGCGCTGCGGCATGGATTCAGCACCGGGGTGGGGAGCTTCTCATATTTGTAGTTATTTTTGACAGCCTGGGGCAGCGGGGGCGAGGGAACGG